>CAOKZL010000774.1:0-561728 GCA_948472985.1 Iguana delicatissima
GCTTTGTACACTTGGTACAGTTGGTCTTGCTGAGATTTATACCAGAATATCCATGTTCACTCCTAATTATACAGGGTCAGGTAGTATATGCTCTGGATTGATCACTAAGACCCGCATTTATGGTTCTACTTTAATGGGTGGGCCACCAACTACCACCCAGGGACTTACCAGTGTATAGGAATAGGATATATGACTATACCTGTCCAAGTTTTCCTACCAAGACAGATCAAACGAGTTGGTAGAAAGAAACGGCATTTAGTGGGACCACTGGGAAGTCAATGTGAGGATCTGGTAGTCGTGAGGCCACAGTTGTCTGAGAGTGAGGGTAGTAGAGTCAGAGAGAGGAGCTGATCACAGGGGTCCTCACTTTGGGATCCTACCCAGGAATTATGGCTCAAGAAAATCGTAGGAGCATAATAGGATTGACTTGCAGATTGGAGAAACTATAAATGCGACTGGGAAATTGGTACAAGCCCTCCAACAAGAAATTGAAGAGCTAAATCAGCTATTGTTACAACATGAATGGCCTTGGATTACTTGTTAGCCAGAAAAGG
Organism: Iguana delicatissima; assembly: GCA_948472985.1. Classification (NCBI taxonomy): domain Eukaryota; kingdom Metazoa; phylum Chordata; class Lepidosauria; order Squamata; family Iguanidae; genus Iguana; species Iguana delicatissima. The sequence continues at coordinate 555 of CAOKZL010000774.1, forward strand.
GGGGTTTTGTACCATAGTCAAAGGAGGATGCAAGGTTGCGTTCCATGATTTGAACAAGACTATAGAGGATGAGATACAGCAGTTGCAAGGGTTGATACAAAATAATGACAGTGGCGTTAGTAACCCCTGGGATTGGTTAACTTCTCGGCTTCCAGATCTTTAGCTGGTTAAAAACCTTGTTTCTAGGTATTGTACTTTTAATTGTAGTAGGGTTCTTAGTAATGATATGTATTTCTTGTGCTATGAAATGTGTACATGCCTCTCTCTCCCAAGCTATGGAGGGGAAGGCAGCTCATTTTGCTGTTATGGCCCAAAAGCAAGCTTAAGTATGTCAAAATTGCGGACCATTTGGCATAAAGGGGGGAATGAAAGGGTTAAGTTGAAGAAGCTAATGCTAAGGTCTCAAAGAATACAAAAAATAAGGTGAGCAGATGCGCCCTTTTATCTTATCAAGAGGCTTAGGTATGTGCTTAGCAGTGCCGGGAACCTAGGGAGTTTTGATGTTGGAGAAATACTCCCTTGGTACCAAAATACATCATTTTTGAAAGATGTAACCCAGGTCTGCCTGACCTGTAAACACTTCATATATGGTCATATGTAATCATTTCCTGTAACCTGTTTATAAGAGGCTTTAAAAAGAGAGCTAATACCTGGATCGGGGCTCTCAGGCTTTGGAAATCATTCCACTGAGATCCCTGCAGTAAAATAAACTTTTATTTTTGCTTTCTAATCTGGTGGTCTCAATTCTTGGCGAGCTACTTCAAGACCATGGTAGTAATGCAGGATAGGACTAGGCGAAAGTTTGGAAAAGGACAGATTTTGGCAGATTCAGCTCCAGAGGAACCCACCGCTCCCTCTCCACCATATGTGGCACTGCAACCAGCCCTGCAGCCACCAGCCCTACCCCTGCAACCGGATCTCCCGGAGCAGGAGGGGGGCCGTAGGCCGGGGGATTGGCAGATTCTAGCCCAGTTGCCCAGGAGAAGGAGGGATCTGCCGATTCCTTTGATTTGAGACAAGGACCAAAAGAAAAAGCCAAGGTTAGAAAAAGGTCCAAGCCTAGGAAAAAGTGGAAGAAACAGATGATTCAAATGAGGAGAGTGGAGATGTAATCGCACCACTGCCAACTGATGGCAGATCCCAATGAAGAAGGAGGGTACCAGCGGGTTCCGAGTTTATCGATACACTCCTTTTACCTCTTCAGATTTGTTGAACTGGAAGACCCATTATGGGTCCTGTACTGAGAAGCCTCAAGAGATGATAGAGCTGTGCACTAGCATTATGGCTACTCATCTTCCTACCTGGTAGGTCAACAACTATTGTTGACTCTATTTACTACTGAAGGAGGAGGATCTGGAGGAAGTGGAGAAGGTAGCAATGGCAAGAGCGGGTAAGAGAAATGCAGGATGTAAATGCCTGGGTGCGTGAGCGAGTCCCCACCATGGACCCACACTGGGATCCAAATGATAACCAGCAACAGGATAGATTAGCGGAATATCGGGCGATATTGCTGACCGAAATGAGGAGAGGTGTGAAGAAGGCTATCAACATGGCAAAAGTACAGGAAGTGATACAAGGACCCACTGAGGCCCCAGCAGAATATTTAGAAAGATAGTTAAATGTCTATCGGCAGTATACCCCCAGATCCAGACGCTGCCGAGAATCCCGGGTGGTGGCTACGTCATTTGTGGGAGGAAATCTGCCCCGATATCAGAAAGAAATTACAGAAACAAGAAGGATTTGAAGGAATGAATCTCAGTCAACTGGTGAGCATTGCTCAGAAGGTGTACATAAATAGAGAGCAAGAAAAGAGGGAGTGAGACAGGAGGATGTATAAGAAAGCGGAATTATTGGCCGCGGCCCTGGTGGCAAAGGAAGGAGTTGGAAAGTTGGAAGAGGAAGTGGACCTCCATTAAGACGTAATGAGTGTGCCCTCTGCCAACAGGTTGGGCACTGGAAGAATGAATGCCCTAGACAGAGAAAGATGGCGAATAAGCAAGAGGAATGGACCGAGAAAAAGGAAGAGGAGCAAGTAGAGGAAGAGGAAGAGGAAGGGGAAGAGTAGTGGATGGAAGATATGAGCAAGAGGCAGATGAAGGATTTGAGGACTTCATCAGACTGGCTGGAATGGAACATTACAATTAGGACAGGAGCCCAGCCCCTTTCTGGCCCCAGGGAGCCTATGGTCACAGCACAAATTGGGGGAAGAGCCATCCCTATGATGGTGGACATGGGCGCTACCCATTCCGTACTAAATTGAGCAATAGCCCCAAAAACTGAGAATGCCATAAGAATTGTGGAAGCCATGGGGAAAATGGAACAACACCCTCTTTTAGAAAAAAGGATTGCGGATTTAGGGAAACACCAAGTTACTCACCAGTTTCTATACTTACCAAATTGCCCTGTGCCCTTATTGGGTCGAGACTTGCTGGCTAGATTGAGGGCCCAGATTTCCATTGAAGAAGATGGGATGATGGAAATAAATTTCAGGGGGCCAAAGAGTATCTCAATAACTTACCCAATGGAGAAAGAGTGGCGAAGATACCAGATCATGGTTTGTCAAGAACAACCCACTACATTTGGACCCCCAGGAGTATGGGCTGAAGACAATCCTCCTGGGTTAGCCCCGGTTTGTGGCCCCCATAATAGTGGAATTCAAGCCAAACGCTGTGCCCATTCATGTGAGGCAGTATGATTTGCCCAGAGAAGCCCTGGAAGGGATCCAGAAGCATTTGAATCGGCTGAAGAAATACAACATAATTCGGGAATGTTGCTCTCCATGAAATATCCCATTGCTTCCTGTGTTGAAGCCTGGGACGAAGGAATATCACCCAGTTCAAGACTTGAGGATGGTAAATGAGGCTACAGTGACCCTACACCCAGGGGTGCCAAACCCATATGTTTTAATGGGATAGTTCCATTCACAGCTACTCACTTTACTGTTTTGGATCTCAAGGATGCCTTCTTCTGTATCTGAGTGGCCCCTCAAAGCCAGGAAATATTTGGCTTTCCAAATGGAAGACAGTGTTACAGGCCAGAAGACCCAGTTTATGTGGTGTTGCTTGTCCCAGGGCTGGAAGAACTCGCCTACAATCTTCGGGACATCCTTGAGTCAAGACTTACCATTCCGATCTGAGCCCAAGAAACGAGTCTTGCTGCAATATGTAGATGACCTGTCTTGTTGGCAGCTACCAGTGAGGAAGAGTGTAAAGAGGCCACAGTGGAGTTGCTCCAGCTTTTGTGGAAAGTAGGGCTACAAAGTATCTAAGAAGAAGGCCCAGCTGTGCCAGACAGAAGTGCAATATCTGGGATTCTAAGTGACTCAAGGAAAGCGAGTGCTAGGCTGAGAAAGGAAGGAGGCTGTGTGTGCTCTGCCTGAGCCCCGGAATCGGAAGATGGTGCGAGAATTCTTGAATGCAGCTGGATTTTGTAGAATTTGGATTCCTAATTTTGCAGTGATGAGTAAACCCTTATATGAAGCTACCAAAGGTCCGGAGAAGTCTGAATTTGTGTGGGGAAAAGAAAAGCGAAGAGAGCCTGGGAGCAGATAAAGAAGGCACTGATGGAAGCTCCAGCGCTGGGCCTGCCAGATGTGATGAAGATGTTCACTCTATATGTCGATGAGAAGAACGGAATAGCAGTGGGAGTACTGACGCAGATGTTGGGATCCTGGCATCGCCCTGTGGCGTACCTCTCTAAGCAGTTAAATCCAGTCACCAGAGGATGGCCTGGATGCCTAAGAGCTATAGCGGCAACCGCTTTGTTGGTAAAAGAAGCAGACAAGCTAACCTTAGGCCAGAATCTGATGGTGAAGGTCCCACATTCTGTATTGGCCCTAATGGAGTACAAAGGCAATGTACCTTTGGTTCACAAATAGCCGGATGTCCAAGTATCAGGGAATGTTGTATGAAAACCCCTGAGTGAAGTTGGAATTGTGCACCACCTTGAACCCCGCAACGTTGCTCCAGTAGAATCTGGGAATACACATCATGATTGCCTTCAGAGCATGGATGAAGTATATTCAAGCAGACCAGACCTGCAAGGAACACCCCATGGCCCCATCCTGATGTCACTTACTATACAACGGAAACAGCTTCATACAAGAAGGAAAGTGAAAGGCTGGATACGCAGTGGTCACAGCAGACAAGACAATAGAAGCCAAAGCGCTACCTGTTGGCACTTCAGCCCAGAAGGCGGAATTCATTGCCCTGATTAGAGCTTTGGAGCTAGCTGAGGGACTTACTGTAAATACATATACAGATTCAAAGTATGCCTTTACTACCCTACATGTGCATGGAGCACTGTACAAAGAAAAGGGACTGATCATTTCCTCGGGACAAGAGCTCAAATATGGGAAAGAAATAGAGTATCTATTAGAAGCTGTATGGGCTCCTCACAAAGTTGCTGTGATGCACTGTAGAGGACATCAGAGAGGACAAGATCCAGTGGTTCGAGGAAACAGAAAAGCAGATGCGGCTTCAAAGGAGGCTGTGGAACGAGGACTAGAGAATGAGATGGAAGATTCGCTGCGAGCTGGTGATGCCACTTTTCCAAACATCATTGAGTAACCATACCCCTAGGTACACCCAACAAGAGAACGAAAGGGCTGAAAAGGACCTGAAAGCTATAAGTGATAAAGACGGTCGATGGGTCTTGCCAGATGGAAGACGGTATATACCTCAATCCATGGGATGGTGAGTTGCAGAAGGGCACAAAGAAGCCACGCACTTGGGAAAGACGGCGTTAGCCCAGCTAATAGCAAAGGATGTGTTTATAGATGGAGTAAGCCAGTACACCACGCTGGCATCCTCACAATGTCAAACTTGTGTTCTGAACAACACACGCCAGGGGCCAAGATTGGAAGAGGGAATTCAACATCAAGGATCTACTCCTTTTGAATCCCTAGTGGTGGACTTCACAGAGATGCCATGGTCGGGACAATATCGGTACATGTTGGTAATGGTATGTACTCACACAGGGTGGGTTGAATCATATCCTACCAGGACCGAGAAGACAAGGGAAGTAGCATGGGCCTTGCTCCAAGACATCATACCAAGAATGGGTTACCCCTCCACATTGGATCCGACAGCCACCCAGCCTTTGTGCATGGAATAATCAAGAGTCTGGCAGAGATCCTAGGAATCACCTGGAAGCTACATTGTGCATACAGACCCCAAAGCTCTGGGAAGGTTGAGAGGATAAACAGAACATTGAAGACCCAGCTTGCAAAATTGTGCCAGGAAACAAAACTCAAGTGGTTAGATGTGCTCCGATAGCACTCCTGAGGATAAGATGTACCCTTCATTGGACAACTGGGCTAATTCCTTTGAAATGTTGTATGGAAGACCTTCCGGCCATCCTAAAAGGGTTGAGAGGGGACATGCAGAATGGGAAATTTGTCCCTCCAAGAAGAGGTGCAAGCGTTGGGAAAGCTCTAGAAAAGGTTAATGCCCATGCTTTGGAGGTTAGACGAGTTCCTTTCCTCACAAAAGCACATTCCTTCCAACCTGGGGATGAGGTGTGGGTTAAAGGATTGGAAAGAAAGAGCCCCTATCACCAGGATGGAGAAGGCCATACCAGGTACTGTGAGTTACCCCCACTGCAGTAAAAGTAGCAGGGCTGAAACCTTGGATACATTACACTAGGGTAAAAAGAGCATTTACTGACTGGACTGTAATCTCATCACAAGAAAACCCTCTGAAATTGAAATTGTCCAGATGAAAAGCGGGGAGAGAAGATTTGGACTAGATTCTGCTGTGGTCATACCAGGAATTGACCATTCCACACACAGTCAGATCTGCAACAGGTGAGTGAAAAATCTAGGCTAGACCCTACTGCTGCCACACATCTGGAGGCTGGTGACTCTACAAACGGTCAGCCTTAGCAACTGCAGAGGAGGAGAGACTGGGACTAGGCCCTGTCATAGTCACTCCAGAAGTTGACTATTCTACGCATTGGCCAGATACCCTATGGCAGATGAGGGACTAGAAGTAATGACTGTTAGTGAACTAGTAAATAATAGTAGTATGTATATTCTTTGGAATTTTGGTTTTCTTGTATATGTATAGAAGGTATTTGTGTGGGATAAGCAGATTTGGATCCCTGTTTAACTCCGAAAATGAAGTGGATAACGCTGATAGGGATGTGGAGCATAGTGTGTGGAACAATTGAGGCTAACTGGTTTAAACAACATGCTGCACACATGTTCCAACAACACGGACCCAATGTCACTCTAATTTATGAACACCCACAAACCATAGCAGATTTCGGTTTCATGCCCTCCCTCACTAGTGAACCGGGAGTGGTTGTAGGAGCCCTACAGTCAGCGTTAGAGGGAATTCCAATATGTTTTCTAAAGTTGACAGTAATATAAATAAGACTCTATTTAGGTGGTTGAAATTTTATACTTATTCTCCCAGAATGTGTTTCTGCTGTCACCATAGTGGAACATGGAATTCTAAGTGGAAAGAATATATAAAATACTCCTCATTTTATGGTAATTTGGGAAATTATTCAGCTTGCAATGACAGATTTTATTTGTATGGCTCATATAACAATTCCTATCAACCCAAGGTGGGCTTAAATGAAACCAGCTTTGGAGATTTGTATCCGTAATTCCCTATGTTCATTCCTAATTATACAGGGTCAGACAGTATATGCTTCTGGATTGATGGCTAGAGATCCAAATCTATGGTTCTATTTTGATGGATGGGTCACCAATTACCACCCAGGGACTTACCAGTGTGTGGGAATTGGGTATATGACTTTACCTGTCCAAGTCTTCCTACCAGGATGACCAAAATGGGCCATTAAAAAACGGGACCTAGTGGGATCACTGGGTAGCCAATGTGAAGATTTGGTCATTGTGGGAAAGCAGTTGTCTACGAGTGAAGGTGGTAGAGTAGGAGGTGGACTAATCACAGGGGTCCTTACTCTGGGATCCTATCCAGGAATTGTGGGCTCAAGCAAATCGTAAGAGCATATTAGGACTGACCTGTAGATTGAGAAAACCATAAATGCAACTGGGAAATAAATTAAAGAGCCCTCCAGCAAGAAATTGAAGAGCTGAATCAGTTACTATTACAACATTGTATGGCCCTGGATTACTTATTAGCCAGGAAAGGGGCGTTTTGTTCTATAGTCAAAGGAGGATGCAGGGTCACCTTCCATGATCTCAACAAGATTGTAGAAGATGAAATACAACACTTACAAGGGTTAATACAAAACAATGACAGCGGCATTGGCCAGAACCCCTGGGACTGGTTAACTTCCTGGCTACCAGATCTTAGTTAGCTGAAAACTCTGTTTCTAAGAATTGTACTTTTGATTGTAAGGAGGGTTCCTAATAATGGTATGTATTTCTTGTGCCATCGAAATGTGTACATGCCTCTCTCTCAAGCTATGGAGGGGAAGGCAGCTCATTTTGCTGTTATGGCCCAAAAGGAAGCTTAAGTAGAGTATGTTCAAATTGCAATGGAATTTGGCATAAAGGGGGGAATGGAAGGGTTCAATTGTAGAAGTTGTTGCTTAAGTAGAAAGAATAGAGAAAAATAAGGTGAGCAGATGCGTCCTTTATCTTATCAGAAGGCTTAGGTATGCGCTTAGCTACGCAGGGAACCTGGGGAGTTTTGAGGTCAGTGTAACCCAGGGAGAGTACTTCCTTGGTACCGAAATACATCATTTTGAAACTGTAAAGGGGGCCTCTGTAACCTGTAAACTTTTCATATATGGGCATATGGTAGCTGTACCTGTTTTTGAAAATGTATAAATGTGTGCTGACACTTGACTCTGGGCTCTCAGTCTTTTGGAAATTCATTCCACTGAGATCCCTGCAAGTAAAATAAACTTTTGCTTTCTAATCTGATGGTCTCAGTCCCTTGACGAGCTACTACAATAGGTGGAGAAAAGGGGGAGGGAATTAAAATCTAGAGTGAATTTGCCCCATTGATTTTGTCCCATCCACTGCCATGGAAATCACAGGCATTACTGGCATTACAACAGACCTCTTACAGGAGCTTCTGCCATGGTTTGAGAGTCATCTGGGAGTTTTTGATTAACAGGAACAATTATAGCATCTTCCACCTACTTTGGGCTTCCTGGTTTCCTCTAGTCTTCATACAACCTTTGGATTTTTAAAAATATCCATATGATGTACTTCCTGTCTGGTCTATTCCCATTAATTTCTAGGACTGATCAGGTTGTCTTTTTTCCCCACTCCTGAGACTTTCTGGTACAGGGTTATATTCCCATTGTCTCAGGCCTTTTCCACACTATCCAGTTATAGTGCTATTATTCCACTCTCAACATCCTATGGAATCCTGGGGTTTGCAGTTTAGGGAGGGGCCTTTAGAATTCTCAGCCAGAGAGCTCTTTGATCTCAGTAAACAACAAACCTCAGAATTCCACAGGATGTTGAGAGTGGAATAATAACACTATAACAGTGTAGGGAGGAAATGGCCTACTTTCCTCCTGTAAATCTGGGTGGTCCCACTGATGTTTTGAAAAGGGGTGTCAGCTTTGCCATGGAGTTTTTTCTCTGAATTTCATTTCTCATTACATTTCCAGTTACCAGACTGAACATTTTTTCTCTGCCCTTCATGTCTTTTACAGTTATAGTGCTAAAGTGTTCTAGCACTTAAGCACTATAACAATAACTAGATAGATAGATAGACAGATAGATAGATAGATAGATAGATAGATAGATAGATAGATAGATAGATAGATAGGTAGGTAGGTAGATAGAATTAAATGTGTGAGACAGGGTACGTAGCTACTTGGAAAGAAGTATAGGGGGAAGGGTTGAGTTTATGGAGGGGCATAATGAGAAGGGAAGGAAACACTGCCCATATCACAGTAAGAGTTATCATAGTCTCCTAAAGCAGGAAAAAAAGCAGATGAAATCTCGGTGTATTTAAGGCATGACTGGATCTGGGAGTGGGAGCAACCATTACATGGTGTAAACTCCAGAAACAGAGTGGCTCAGCATTTACTTGAATCATCTGGAGGAGCCTCATGATATCTGAGGCCATTTCCACATTATGCTGTTATGGTGCTATTATTCCACTTTCAACATCCTGTGGAATTCTGAGGTTTGTAGTTTACTGAGGCTAAAGAGCTCTCTGGCTGAGAATTCTAAATGCCCCTCCCTAAACTGCAAAGCCCAGGATTTCATAGGATGTTGAAAGTGGAATAATAGCATTATAACAGTCTAGTGTGGAAATGGCATGAGTTATTGAGTTCTCCCTCAGGTTACCTTTCTTCACCTTACTGTATAATGTGCCTCCTGTAGTGCTCCATGGAAGCCTGAGATGGGAAGAGGAAGTGGTGGCTAAGCAGCATGTCAATGCAGAGGACAGGGCAGGTCCTGCCTTTAAGCGAAGTGAAGCAGCTACTTCAGGGAACAGATCAAGGGTGCTATGAAAAGGCAGCAATTGATTGTTATTACATTTTTACTGTGAGGGAGGAGAGGAGGGGTTTCTGAGATTTTCTATTTTGCATCCAAAAATAAGCTGGTTGTGAGGCTGTGGCTACAGAAGCAGTTTAACAAGAGCAGTAACACCCCAAATAATAATTCTCCCGTTCCCAAAATTTTCCTTCAGTCCACAGATTTTCTAGTGTTGCAGTAACTAAGGGCCTTATCACGCAATACTGTTACAGCACTGTTATTTCACTTTAACTGCCATGGCAATATTGCATGGAATCATGGGATCTGCAGTTTAGAGAGGGGCATTTATCATTTTCAGCTAGAAAAATCCAGTGCCTCACCAAACTACAAACCCCAGAATTCCACAGGGTGCATCCAGGGCAGTTAAATTGGAATAACACCAATATAACAGTGCAGTGTGATAGAGACCTTAAAATTTCACTTGAGCATTTAGAAATAGACTTCAGGCATCCCAAGAAATGGGGCAGGCAAAGGTACCAAGGCAATGCAAACACAGCAGCTTTAAAGAGGTTTTGATGTGAAGGATTTCCAGTGTCAGGCATGGAAAGAAAATTTCATGGTGGGGGTAGAATTCTTATTTGGATGTAGAATGCCCTTATTTCCCACAACACTACACTTTGCCCTGGCAGGCTTTTGGTACAGTGCTGGAGTCAGAGGGACACATCATTTGCTTCTTTGCCTCAGGCCTAAGCTATTTCTGCACTAGACAGTTATAGTGCTATTATTCCACTTTCAACATCCTATGGAATCCTGGGGTTTGCAGTTTAGGGAGGGATCTCAAAGGCCCCTCCCTAAACTGCAAACCCCAGGATTCCATAGGATGTTGAAAGTGGAATAATAGCACAGTAACAGCCTAGCGGAGAAAGGGCCTTAGACCATTGGTTTTGTTTTGTTGGATTTTATTCTCACACTCATTCCCCAGGCTCCACTCCACCTCTCGCCTGACTCTCTCTCGAGCCTAGGATGTTTGGGATCAAAAGCTGGCAACAATAGATAGAAGAAAGGTGGGGCAACAATGGCAGGCCCCTGGGTGTGTGGTAGGTAACTGTGTCTCGCTGCTGTTTTCTCTATACACAGGACCAAGTCTTCTTGGCTGTTTCCAGTAAACACTGTTACATGCACAGTTCTAGTAAAACTCCAAATGCCCATCCTACGTGTTTGGGAAAAGAAGGATTTTATTGATAGACACATATAAGGGGTAGTTTTTTTCCCCCTTTTATGAACAGTTAACATTTTACTGCCATATTTTACCTGAACAAATTTACTAAATTATGAGTAAGATATCCACACTTCTTTTTTTTTTTCAACAAAGAAGATCCATTTGCCACCTAGCTTTCCTCTCAAATCACAAAAATGACAGCAGATGAGCAAAGAAGGAGCCAGAATTGTCAACTGGCACCAGCATTCAAGGCCCCAATCCAAAGAAATGTACACTGGTATTTAAATATCATCACAATCAATGGGGAATTACATTTGTCAACTCAGGACTGACATGTCCCATTGATTTCAACATGATTTACTTTTCTAATTTCCTCTGCATAGAGCCCCTGCAAGTATCTGTGTAAACAGTATAATCCAGACCCATTTCACTGCAGACTAATTAGTCAAATTCAGGACTTATTTGTCCTATTGATTTCAAAATTATTTGCTATTTTGACTTCATCTGGGGTGTGCCTCTGCACGCATCTGTGGCCACAGTATAATCTGGATCCATTTTACAGCAGACTCATTAATTCATATTAGTTACTATGCCATCCACAGGTCCTTTATTAAACTCCATTAAGATTGATTGGAAGGGAATCATTCCATTCCAAGAATGATTAATATCCAAAGGGCCACCCCCCCCCCCAAAAAGTGCTACCAAAGCTTAAACTACAGCAAAGTGAGAATAGCTCCTACTTTAGTAGAGTTGCCATAATGAAAACTGGAGAAGGTTCCTGTACCTTAAATGATTGTGTAGGAGAGGGAATTTCAACACCTGTTGTTTGTCATATAACCACATCACCTTCTGAAATTCCTTCTTCCACACAAACATTACAGGTACAGAAACTGTTTCTCCTTTTCACTCTGGTAACCCTAATACTCAGTGATGGGACATTTCCAGACCACAGGCCTGATCTGGGCCTGATTCACCACTTTACCTGTGGGATCTCTGGCCTTGACTTCTCTTCTGAGGCCCTGCTCTTAGGCTAGGGAGTCACTGCTTTTGGGCAGGGCTCTTTGCGAGGAATGGTAAAGGGATGGTTGAACTCAGATGGACATCTTAAAATCAACCAAAAGGATAGGCATACCTTTCAGTAATTTCTGATCTGATAGATTTAGAGGGAAATGGATTCCAACCACAAGTACTTCCAGGTTTAACTTAAATTCTTTAAATTGTTTGTTGTTATGTGTTTCGAGTTTCCAACCTACAGCAACCCTAAAGGAACTCTATCATGGGTTTTCCTGGCAAGATGTGTTCAGAAGGAGTTCCCCTTTGCCTTCCTCTGAGGCTGAGAGAATGTGACTTGCCCAAGGCCACCCAGTGGATTTCGATGGCCAAGTGGGGTTTGAACCCGTCTCCAGTCATAGTCCAGCGCACAAATCACTGCACTGTGCTGGCTCTTCCCGGCATAGTTATAGGAGAACAAAGTGAGGAAATTGCCTCCTCTTAGATAGGAATCCCTCCCTGATATTTTCATTTAGTTCCCAAATGTTTAGCACTGCAGAGAGTGAAAACTCAACTTCCAGTTTAAATCAGCTTGAAATTTGAAATCCAGAACCATGACGACAGGAATCTTATTAATTTTTAACAGAACAATATAGGCTCGAGGTAGAATCATACGGCTGGAAGAGACTATAAGGGTCATTCAGTTCAACCACATTTTGCCATGCAATGATACACAATCAAAGCACTCCACACAGACGGCTATCCAGCCTCTGTTTAAAAACCTCCAAAGAAGGAGATTCCACCCACTCTGTGGCAGTGTATTCCACTACTGCCCAGTTCTTTGTAATGTTTAAGTAGTATCTCTTTTCCTGTTGTTTGAATCCATTGCTCTGTGTTCTAGTCTCTGGAGCAGCAGAAAACAAGTTTGCTCCATCTTCAATATGACACTCTTTCAAATATTTAAACATAGCTATCATGTCACCTCTTGAGCCACACCTCATAGGGCATGATTTCCAGGCTTTTTACCATTTTCATTGCCTCCTCTGGACATGTTCCAGCTTGTCAGTATCCTTCCTGATCTGTGGTGCCCAGAATTGGACACAGTATTCCAGGTGAGGTCTGACCAAAGCAGAATAGTGTGGTAATATTGCTTCCCTCAATCTAGACATTATACAGTGGCCCCTTGACTTTTGCAAGGGTCCAAGGTGCAGAACCCTCATGAAAGTTAAAAAACTGTGAATAACACTCCCCTGCCAGAGTAAGCACTCTCCTTCCCATTTGCTTCCAAGGCTCATCCTTCCTATTCCCTTGCCTTTTGCCTGGGTGCATGTGTCTTCCATCCAGGTGCCTGGGAAAAAGGCAAGCAAATGTGAGGGGGAAAACTTGCATGCTGACAAGGTGCACGAATGTGCCTCACTCCCATTCTCTCCCTCCCATTCTCACGGCAGCCCCATGTATGGAAAAGGTGAGCACATACCTCCCCCATTCCCTTGCCTTTTGCCGGGACTCCTATGTCAGGTATTTGGGCAAGTGAATGGGAGGGACAGCCCTGCATGCAGAGGCAGTGCACATATGCCTCCCCCTCTCTCCTTCCCATTCTCTTGCCTTTTGCCTGGGTATGTGTGTCTTCTTTCGATGCACCCAGGCAAAAGGCAAGCAAATGGGAGAGGGAGAATGGAGGAGGTATATGCTCACCTTCCTTCGCAGCAGGTTGGCTTCCCCCCTCCCATTTGCTTGCCTTTTGCCTGGGTGCAAAGAAGGAAAGCATCACGCACCTGGGCAAAAGGCAAGGGAACAAGAGGGGGAGAATAGGGGGAGGCAAGCAGGCACCTTGCAAATAATCAAATTTGTGAAAATCAAACCCACAAGTATGAAGAGAAGATTGTACTCCTATTGATGCAGCCTAGAACTGTATTGGCTTTTTTTAGCTGCTGAATCACACCGTTGACTCACATTCAGCTCATAGTCTACTAAGACTCCTAGATCCAGCTGCATTGGGATGGAGGGGCAATGGGCGGTTTGCCCCCAGCAGCAATATTTTTAGGGCATCCCAGTTCATAGCCACACCTCCACGCACTGCAGCCATGCCCCCATGTGCCATGCCCATGTTCCCTCCTGCCCCCCCACACTCCAAGCTCTGCCGCTGCCTAGATCCCTTTCACATGTACTGTTGTCAAGCCAGGGGTTACCCATCCTATATGTGTACTTTTCAATTTTTTGCCTAAGTGTAGTGCATTACATTTCTCCTGGTTGAAATTAATTTTGGCAGTTTTGGTCCAGCTCTCCAATCCATTTAGGTCATTTTGAATTCTGATCCTGTCCTCTGGAGTATTAGCTACCCCTCTTAATTTGGTGTCATCTGCAAATTTGATCAGCATGCTCTCTATTCCTTCATCCAAGTCATTTATAAAGATGTTGATTAGCACTGGACCCAGGACAGAACCCTGTGGCACCCCACTGATTACTTCTCTACAGAATAAAGAGGAGCCCTGTGGATTCAATCAACCAGTTACAAATCCACCCAACAGTAGCATTGTCTATCCTACATTTCACTAGCTTGTTTGCAAAAATATCATGGAGGACATCATCAAAGACCTTACTGAAATCAAAATATGCTACATTCACAGTATTTTGTTCATCTACCAAGCTTATAACTCTATAGCTTATAACTCTATCAGAGAAAAAAAAGACATGAGATTAGTCTGGTAAGACTTATTTTTTTGAGAAACACATGCTGACTTTCAGTGACCATGGCATTCATTTATAAGTGCTTATAGAGCAGTGGTTCTCAACCTGTGGGTCCCCAGATGTTCGTGGACTTCAGCTCCCAGAAGCCCTGAGAATTGACCATAGTGGCTGGGGCTTCTGGGAGCTGAAGTCCACGAACATCTGGGGACCCACAGGTTGAGAACCACTGTTATAGAGTGTCTAGTGATTTGCTCTAGAATCTTTCTCAGTATTGACTTCAAACTGACTGGATGGTAATTATCTGGGTCCTTTTTTCTCACTCCTCTCTCTCTCTCTCTCTCTCTCTCTCTCTCTCTCTCTCTCCCTATCCTTTTTGAAGATGGGGAGAACATTTGCCCTCTTCCATTCTGTGGGATTTCTCCTGTTCTCCAGGAATTCTCAAAGATTATTGTCAATGGTTCTGAAATTATGTCTGCCAGTTCTTTTAATGCTCTTGGAAGTAGTTCATCTGGTCTTGGAGACTTGAATTCGTTTAGAGTACCCAGGGCCATTTCCGCACTAGATTGTTATAGCGCTATTATTCCACTTTCAACATCCTATTTAAACTGCAAACGCCAGGATTCCATAGGATGTTGAAAGTGGAATAATAGCGCTATAACAGTCCAGTGCTGATGTGGAAATGGCCCAGGTCTTCCTGAACTACCTCTTTACCTATTCTGGTGCTGCATTTCTCCCACTGCCATATGCTCCATTTTCCCCAGGCTATGCACTGTTTTCCTTTTGGGACAAGACCAAGGCAAAGAAGGTATTGAGTAGTTCTGCCATTTCTCTGTTCACTGTTAACATTTCACCATAGTCTCCATGCAGTAGCCCTACCATTTCCTTGTTCTTCCTTTTGCTACAGACAGCTAAAAAAGCCCCTTTTGTTGTTTTTAACCTCTCTAACAAGCCTGAGCTTGTTCTGTGCTTTAGGTTTTCTGACTTTCTCTCTACACATGTTGGCTATTTGTTTGAATTCCCTTTGGTGATTTCTCCCCATTTCCTGTACACGTCCCTTTTAAATCTTGGCTCAGTTAAAAGCTCTTTAGATATCCATCCCGGTTTCTTTAGACACTTTCCATTTTCCCACTTCATTGAAACTGTTTGAAATTGTGCCTTCAATATCTCACTTTTAAGAAACTCCCATCCATCATGAATTCCCTTCTCTTTTAGTATTCCTGACCAGCCAGTATTTCCCTAAGTTTACTGAAATCAGCTTTCTTAAAATCTAGAATATTTGTCTGACTATGCTTGGCTTCCTTTTTCTGCTGTATAACAAACTCTATAGAACAAGGTCACTCCCACCTAAGGATTCTGCCACCTCCACCACATTTACCAAGTCATCACTGTTGATTAGGATCCAGTCTAAAATAGCTGATCCTCTTTTTGTCTTTTCCACCTTCCTGACAATGAAATTGTCTGCAAGGCAAGTAAGGAATTTGTTGGACCTTATATTCTTGGCAGAGTTTGACTTCCCACAGATATCAGGATAGTTGAAATCTTCCATTACTACTACATCTCACCTTCCTGAATGTTTAGTCATCTGTTCCAAGAAGGCATCACGCAAGACTTCACAGTGACATCACTGCTGTTTCTCTCCTTAATTTTTACCTAGATGCTCTCAACCTGAATTCCAGCCTTTAAGTCATAGATCTCTTAACAAGTATAACATCCTTGATATATAATGCTATTCTTCCTCCTTTCCTGTTTGGTCTATTTCGCTGAAGTAAGTTATACCCCCTCTATTACTACATTCCAATCATAAGGCTTATCCTACCAGGTTTTAATGATGCCTGTTATATCATACTTGCTTTGCTGTGTTAAGAGTACAAGTTCATCTTGTTTATTTCCTGTGCTCTGTGAATTAAAGTAGACATCTAAGACCATGGGTCACCCCTCAGCTGCTTATTTCTTTTTCCTTCCCATGTTGGTTTCTTGTAATATTCGCCCAGTTCTTTCTATAACATTCAGGCTATTATCTCCAGCACTTGGTGAACTCCTGCCCTCAATAATACTGTCACCTTCCCCCAAATAACTCCTGACTGATTTGTGAGACCCTTACCAAAAACATTCCTTCCAACTGCTGTGAGGTACAACCCATGACTTGCCAGAAGTAATTTTCATGAAACTGCAGACCGTGATCAAAGAAGCCAAATCATTCCTTTCAGTACCATCATTGGAGCCAGTTGCTCACCTCTGCTATTCTCCTCTCCCTTCTTGGACCATTTCCTTCAACTAGGAGGAGAGACAAAATGACAGCCTGTGCATCAGGGTCTTTCAGCTTCCCACCTAGAGCCTTGTAATCCTTTGAGATATCCTGAAGGCTATTTCTGGCAGTGTTATTGGTGTTACCCTGTGAATTGGGGGTCCTGGAAGGGGCACCCAAACAACCAAACAAACCTAGCAAGATGGGGAAAATTAGCTGGAGCACTCTCTTGGCTAACGAGAGGCAGGGGAACGCAGCAGGATCTTTTACCCTATGTCTACAGCGTCAGGTCACTGAGGAGGCAAATAGTTCAAACAGCAATTAAGATTTATTAAACAGTTATTAAAGAAAAGCACAAAAACACTCCTAACTAGAAAAGGAAAATAGAGCTTCAAGGGGAATGGGTGATAAGCCACCTGTCCTGCAGTCCTGAGGAAGCCAATTGAAGAAGAGGAGACCCGGCGTGGCGGCTGAGGGGAATCTGCTGAACCGAGCGGCAGCAAGGCAGAGTAGAAGTCCAGAGCGATCCGGCAAGAGTTCCAAAGAGCTCTCAGAGCGGGGGATTTTTATAGGGGAAAGAACGACCACAGGCTAGTCTGGTCTCGGGTGAAAACAATAAGTTTTGGATTGGAGACAAAGCCTCCGAAAGGTCAGAATTTGCATGATTGAGTTAAAGTCCCAGTTGGCAATGGTATGGCCGGTATGTAGATGCAGCTAGCTTGGCAGTTAAGTACCTAGCTCGCCAGGGTGCCCTCTCAGGGCGGAGGGTCTTTTTGCGGTAGCGTGTATTTGTAATGAAGGTGTTTGTTTCGGGAGGTCCCCTAAAGCAGATCTGGCAATATCTGGCTTGGTTTGGTGGGAGCAGCAAGTAGTAGCCATGCTTAGCTTCGCGCTTGTTCGGCGGGCCTCACAAACACTTGGCTGGTGGCAAAGCAGGACCGAATTGCAATATCAAAATGATATCTTTGGTTCACCAAAGTCCAGGCCAGTACACAGTGGTAACATTGGTTCCCACATAGACCAAAAGGAAGGGGTAATAGTCTGTGGGCTTCAGAGATCTTGTCAGCCTCCATGTTACATCATGGATTTTTGCCTGAAGAAGACAGAACATTGCTCAAAACATCCTGTCAGGCCCACAAACCACTGCTTCTCCCCTCAGCATGGATCCCCCACCACCACCACCACCACATGTCTCCTCTGGGGCTTGCCAGGGGCCATTCTATGTGCTGAATCTTCCAAGGTCACCTGCACATTCTCTGAGGACTGACCCTGTTGCTCTGGTTCCTCTTCCTTGTCATCACTGATAAGGGAGAGAGCTTTGAATTGATTCTGTAGCTTCAAATTTCCCAAATGTCTACCTCCTGTTTTTGGGAACTGACCTCCTCCTCAAAGACATCCCGTGTATGTTCCTCATCCAGGACAGTCTGCTGTGCTCTGTCCAAGAAAAACTCATGTTCCCCAATATTGTTGAAGAATAGATACTAAGGCCCCAACTTGCTGGACCTTCTCTTCCAACAAGACAACTTGCATGTGCTGCAAGTGTAGTTACCTACATCGTCTGGCAAGAACACAAATACATCACAGCTATTGCAGGTCACTGCAGCAGGTCCTTCACCATCAATATACAGTAATCTTAAGTAGGCACTGAAACAGAACTCTGGCTCTCCACCTCTAAATGACCAGGAAAAAAAAAGTTTGGCCTTGCCTGTTAGCCAAGCTCCTGTTCACTGAGGTCCAGGGACTGGGGCTACAGCTATATAGAGAGATAGTGACTGCTAGCTCATCCTCCAACCAAGTCTCTAACTCACTTCTTCTCAGCAGATGCTACCCCTAAATGATCATGTTGCATGCAGAAAATCCCCAGTTCTGTCCTTGGAATCTCCAGGTAGGTCCAGAAAGAATCCTGTATGAAACTATGTGAAGGTGGGAACAACATTCAGAGACCAGCCAGCCTAGCTAACACAAAATGAATCAATATTCTAGCATACACAGTGCCTCTATGAGTTGTTCAAATGGTATGAAGTTAATTAGATACATGACACCTTCATTTTTAATTTCTCTTATCTAACCAGTGACTTCTAGTTCAGGGAGGGGAGACTTTAAATATTTGTTTAAATATTTAAGCAATGAGTCCTTATTCCACAAAAATCTTTGAGTAAATGAAAGTGGAGTGTTTGTGGAAGTAAGAAGACTCTTTCCCTACTCCTTCCTTTCAGTGGGACTCACACAGCTATGGTGTGTGTGTTTTACAGGGAAATATTCTGATCAAAAAGCTGGTCTAGGTTCCAAATCCCAACTTGTTCAGATGGCTAAAGGAGGACAGTGCCCCCTGGAGTGCAAGGAAAAAACAACATCACTTAAGGCTTGTGTCCAAAGGTGCTTCAAATGCAGAGTATCACATTATAAAGTCAGCATTGCCTTATCTAAGTCCTCCCAGATCTTTGCAGCTACATCTCCCACCATCTGTGAGTATTGGCCATGCTAGTTGGGACTGAGCAGGCCTGTAGCCTAAAACACCAGAGGGATCTCAGGGAAAGCTGAAAAATTTTCTCCAACAGCTCTGAAAAACAAATCAGTATTATGCATTACCAATGGCAGCTAGCAATTCCCATATCAATGGGACAGTGAATCTCATTTTGGTTTTTAATCCAGATTTAAAGGAGCTAACCTAAATACCCTAAAGGTACCAGCTGCCATCTGATCTTGGAAGCTAAGGCAACATCAGCCTTGGTTAGTACTTGGATAGGAGACTGACAGCAAAAACCAGGTGCTACTATAGGCTTTATTTCAGATGAAAGAACTGGCAAAACCCTGTGAAATTATGGAGTTGCCATAAGTCAACAGATGACTTGAAAGCACATACAGACATCCAAGCAACTTAACATACTTTGAGGTTTGGTGTCAGCACCTTGGATGGCTCCTTCAAAATCAGAGCAGACTCAGTGACCCGAGTCTGTATATTATAAGGCATCTTAATGCTTACTTAATGTCACCTTGAAATGTGTTTGAGATGGAGCAAGCTCTGAACCAGGAATGTCCTGATACGTAACTCCTTCTCTTTGGCGGGGCAGAATAGTGCATTACAAGCACTAGCCATTTCTGAAAGGTTTCCTTTTGAAATGAAATGGTAGTTCTTCCTAAATTGCCAGGAGCAGCATCCCTTTAACACAGGAAATCCTGTACAGCAGTGGTTCTTAACCTCTTCTTTACCAGGAACCTCCTTTAATTTTTTATATTTTTTTTATTTTTTTTTGCTGTGGGCCCCCAAGACTTAATTCAAGATTTAAAACCCTAAAGTGTATCAAATATTTATTTAAAATTGCTCATCAAGGGTCTTCAGATTGGGAGAGAATGGGGAAATAAGTAAATGCACACTTTTCTGAGAGGCATTGGAGCTGGAAGGAAAACTTTTCTCCTGCTTGTTCCCACCAGTTTATGGCTGGGGTGGATTGAACAGCAACGCACAGGCCCAGCGGCCTATCTGCCCTGCCTTGGTTCCTGTCAGGTGGATGTTCTGTTGTGGGGAAGAGGCAGGCTGAGCAACCTCTGAGGCTTCGCAGAGCCCCTATGAGGACATTGTGGGGGGCCCCTGGGGGTCCACAGCCCCCAGGTTAAGAGCACTGCTGTACAAGCATCAGTTGGGAGGAAGTGGAGATGCAATGAGAGCCAGCCCTAACCAGTTCTACCTGGTGGATCCCATGTCAGTGGGATGGTGAATCCATGCCATGTTTTATCTAGCTTTAAAGGTGCTGAATTTATTAAGAATAAGGTTTATCACCTTGGAGAGCTCTGTTAAAGTCTGGCTAAAACCTAGGATGGATTTGTTTATTTACTTGTTTTATGCCTTTATATTCCATCTGTTTCCCAATAATCAGACTCCAGGCAGCTCAATACATATTTAAAAACAATACAGATTAAAACTATACAAAGTCATTAATAAAAGGATAAATATAAGAGTTATTTTAAAAGCAGTTAAACAATTTATAAAGTTTTTAACATTCATATGTGAAAATTCGTTAAAAGACCATACACAAACCTTAAAAACAGTGCTGCATAGCACTAAAACCCCACCTCAGTTGGTTTTTAAAAGCCTTACAGAACAAAAATGTTTTGACCTGCTGACGGAAGGAAAGCAAGGACAAGGCTATCCTGGATTTTCTAGGGAGGAAGATCCAAAATCCGGGAGTAGCCAATGAGAAGGCCCACTCCCTTGTTCCCCCCAAACAAGCCTGGGAAGGTAATGAGACAGAGAGAAGGGCCTCTCCAGACAATTGTAGAGCAATAAAGAGATATATGATCTTTCAAATAACCTGGACCTAAGCAGTACAGGACTTTATAGATCAAAACCAGCAATGTCCTACTTACATAGAGATCGGATTTACCACCCCACCAGCCCTACCACGAGGCAGAGTAATGGCAGGGACTGGGTGGGATGTGCCCCCTAAACTAACCTCTTTTCTTCAGATGAAGAGGAAGAGGTTGTCCACTAATCTAGATCGAGGGAGGTACTGGTACCACTCTTCTCTGCTTTGGTTAGACCTCATCTTGAATTCTGTGTCCAGTTCTGGGCACCCCAATTCAAGAAGGACATGGTCAAGCTGGAGCAAGTCCAGAGGAGGGCGACCAAAATGGTGAGGGGCCTGGAAGCCATGCCCTATGAGGATAGACTTAGAGAGCTGGGTATGTTTAGTCTGCAGAAGAGAAGGTTAAGAGGGGACATGACAGCCATGTTTAAATATTTGAAGGGATGCCATGTAGAGGAAGGAGAGGGCTTGTTTTCTGCTGCTCCAGAGACCAGGACAAGGAGCAGTGGATTCAAGCTGCAGGAAAGGAGATTCCACCTGAACCTCAGGAAGAACTTCCTGACGGTCAGGGCTGTCCGGCAGTGGAATATGCTGCCTCGGAGTGTAGCAGAGTCTCCTTCCTTGGATGTTTTTAAGCAGAGGCTAGATGGCCATCTGTCGGGAGTGCATTGAGGGTGTTCCTGCATGGCAGGGGGTTGGACTGGATGGCCCGGGTGGTCTCTTCCAGCTCTACATTTCTATGATTCTATGATTCTAATCCAGGCCATTTCCACGCTACACTGTGCTATAATTCCACTTCCAACATCCTGCTTTGTAGTTTACTGAAGCCAAAGAGCTCTCTGGCTGAGAATTCTAAAGACCCCTCCCTAAACTGCGAACCCTAGGATTCCAGAGGATGTTAAAAGTGGAATAATAGCACTATTCCCCGTGTAATGTGGAAATGGCCCCATTTTCAAGTAAGATTTAGCTGCCTATCAAGTTGACTTCTGTACATAGAAGTGATGGTGAGATAATATTCTTGTGCTTTCCCTCAGGCAGCGCAATATGTCAGGATGGCCCTGGCAGCTGTGTTTAGTAGTGGCTGAAAGTATTGGCTGGGAGATTCCTGATTCAAATGTTGCCTCAGCCTAAAATATTTTGAGGTGTGAATATGAACTTGGGTACTCTTTTATCAGAAGGGAAAACGTAGGTCTGGAATTCTGTCCATGATCAGGCCTCAAAAGGACTCTCTTCTCTTCCATTACCCCCAATCAAAAAACAGGAGACAATCAACCAAGAGAGACGTGCAAACAGGGTTGTTTCACACCATTAACTCCTTGCTGCTTCAGCCTAAAAACCCAAGCAGAGAGATAATAAGAAATGGCAGGACCCAGCTGGGCTACCCGTGTCTCCACTAATGAGGCTGCGTTTATCAAAGAGATGGGGTTCAAGATGAATGTGCTTCTCTCTTCTGCTCTTTACGCTTTCCTCCAACAGTACTTTTCATGAATCAAAGCTCAAATTCTCTTACCGATTTGTTTCAGAGCTGAGAAAAGTTTGGAGGTTTTGGACTGCAACTCTTAGAATTTTCCATTGGTCAAGGCTGGCTGGGGGATTCTCGTGGGTGATATCCAAAAAAATAACTTTTCTTAGTGCTGTTTTGTTTGGTAGCTAATTGAAACAGCTTGTTTTAAGCCAAAGACCTGTAATATTGCCTTATCTCCAAACAGGCATCCTCCAAACTACAATTCTCATGACCCACAATCCTATTTAACAGTAGACCATCCTCCATTTGAGGGCATACTTTATTTGTAGGATTATCCTAGTGCGTTTCCTTGAAAGATCAAAAACCATAAAAAAAGGGGGCAGCAAGGGAATGGAATATGTCCATCAACATTTAGCCCCTAGACAGCAGACTGAATAGGCTCAAAAGAAAGCTGGTCATATTCATCATAATATCTGCACTTCTGCATATGGTTTTGCATATGCAAATAGTTGCTGTGTTTTTATTTTTTGTTCTCTTTTTTTGGTAATACATTTTTTTCTGGTGATACATAAATGGCCACCATGTTTATTTTTCACTGAGTCATAAGTCAGAAATTATGTGAAGGCACACAACAGTAAGATCTCAGAGCCTGTGAAGTTCCTATATAGGCAAGAGTTTAGAAATGTTTCTTTTGGACTACAGTTCCCAGAATCCCCTGGAGAGCATGAGAGTAGTTCCAAAAAAGCCAATTTCTCAAACTCTTGGGTGTTCCGGGCAAAAATCTTACTTCTGGATGGTCAAACTAAGGGAATTACCCACCCAAGTAAGAATTCTCCCTGCTGTGTAATTTCCTTCAGCTGCCAAATTTCAAGCACTGAAATAACTTAAAACACTAGTTAAGCACCTGGAATTACAATTTAAGCATCAAAAGGAAAGAGGCTGGCAAAGTTACCAAGGAAATCTGAACACAACAGATGTAAGACTTCTAGGTGTGAACAATTTTCAGTGTTTCACTCTCTGCAATATTAGAAATTTGGGTACTGAAGGAAAATTTTATTTCCAGTTTACCCTGACATTATTTCTGTTACACTCCTGATGTTATTCCATCAAGTTTAACATCAGAGAAATCTTGATAGAGATCTGGCTTTATCCATACACAACTGCCAAGAGGCAGTAATATAATCCTAGTGTGAACAACTCTTAGGTGTTAACAACTTTCAGTGTCTACCCTCTGGAATGCTAGAAATCTGAGGACCAAAGAAAATTTTCATTTGCAGAGTCAGCATTCATATTTGAGAGGGCAATGGCCTCATTTTGCCCTCTGTCATTAACACCATTATCATACGTGACCATGTTTGCTGCTTAGCTTCAACAGCAGAACTGTCTTATGTGCCTTTAGACCAGCCATTTTCAGTGAAGGTCATATGGCCTCCAAAGGGACCCTGGCACATTAAAAGGGGGGCACAGACTGAAACCTGTGAGAAAAGGAGCCCCAAGGGTTTATGAGGGCCCTAGTAACTAAACCAATTAAATACCCAAGCAGCAATCTTAACTGGAGTCAGTAGTCTCCCTCCAATTTTATAATATCTTTCCAACACACCATTTGACAGTTTCCTTGACAAAATCCAAGAATAGAATTGATATCCTGACAAGAAGTATCTTCCAACTATCACTGTAATTTGGAGCCCAATATTATGGAACTTGCAGAAAAGCAGGGATTGCATTAGGCCTGATAGACATTTAATTTCGTACAGTCCTTTTTAAAGTTTTGTCCAGTTAAGTCGGTGTTACCCTGAGAATTGGGGGTCCCGGGAGGGGCGCCCAAACAACAAACCAAAACAAGCAAAGATGGGGAAATTAGCTGGAGCACTCTCTTGGCTAACGAGAGGCAGGGTAACGTAGCAGGATACAGCGTCAGGTCACTGAGGAGGCAATTGGTTCAAATAGCAATTAGATTTATTAAACAATTATTAAAGAAAAGCACAAACACACTCTTAACTAGAAAGGAAAAGGAAAATGGAGTTCAAGGGGAATGGGTGATACGCCACCTGTCCTGCAGTCCTGGGAAAGCCAATTGAAGAAGAGGAGACCCGGCGTGGCGGCCGAGGGGAATCTGCTGAACCAAGTGGCAGCAAGGCAGAATGAAGTCCAAGCAATCCAGCAAGAGTTCCAAAGAGCTCTCAGAGCAGGGGATTTTTATTGGGGAAAGAACGACCACAGGGTAGTCTGGTCTCCGGTGAAAACAATAAGTTTTGGGTTGGAGACAAAGCCTCCGAAAGGTCAGAATTTGCATGATTGAGTTAAAGTCCGAGTTGACAATGGTATGGCCGGTATGTAGATGCGGCTAGCTCAGCAGTTAAGTACCTAGCTCACTAGGGTGTCCTCTCAGGTCAGAAGATCTCTTTGTGGTCGCGTGCATTTGTAATGAAGGTGTTTGTTTCGGGAGGTCCCCTAAAGCAGATCTGGCAATATCTGGCTTGGTTTGGTGGGAGCAGCAAGTAGTGGCCATGCCTAGCTTCACGCTTGTTCGGCGGGCCTCACAAACACTTGGCTGGTGGCAGAGCAGGGCCGAATTGCGATATCAAAATGATATCTTTGGTTCACCAAAGGCCAGGCCAGTACACGGTGGTAACATTGGGATGTTCAAATTTTCTTGGTGTTCTATAATACAGTCAGCCCTCCACATCTGTGGGTTTCACTTTTGCAGATTTGATTATTGATAGATTATTTGCTGTCATCTCTGCTGCCTCCTTGTGCCATTTTCAATAGGGACTGCAAGCCTCGTGAGACTGAGAAACTGCAAACGAAGCTTGTCAGTCCCTATTAAAAATGGTGTGGGGCAGCAGTGGAAGTGGCAGTAAGCCCCACCAGCCAGCCACTTCTGCCTTGTGAAAGAACCTTGATGGCTCCAAGGAATCCATGGTGGGTTGAATATGGTCATCATACTTTTTGTGTGCATTAAATATGGTTTGGGAGGGACTAGAGTTATTCACGGTTTTTCCATTTTCATAGGGATTCTGTGCCCCTAACCCTAGTGATTGTGGAGGGATCCATGGCCAGAAAAACAGTTGAGAACGGCTGCTTTAGATCACTCCCTTTTCATTGCTGTTAGTATTGTTTTCCCCATAACTTGCTTTAAAGAGAAGAGACAACTGCTTTGCTTCAAATCTCATGCATGTTTCCATGCTTTCATGACGCTGTTGTGGCTTACTACAACACACAGATCCCTCATTTGGGGCTACGTCTATGGTCCCAATCCAGATGTCCTGACTAGTCTAGACTAGTCTGGAATTGAAACATTAAGGTAAAAATTTTTAAAAGTTCCATATTCGTCAGCAAATTGTCTGCGAATGATCAAAGCGACCTGGTTTCTTTGCCCAGCAGCAGAAATGCAATCACCCCTGTGGAGCAGACTGTTCAACAGTAATGCCAGATATGCAGCGTAAAGATATCCTGCAGAGTGAACGAGGCAGCAGTGAGCAACCAGCAAGGCAAAGCAGACTGCAGGTTTGGGAGGTTATCTTTATTGAAACAGATTTGTAGCTGCCCAGAGGGGGGTGGCCTCCTCATGCTGTGCCTCCCCCATGACCTAAACTCCTGCTGTCTTCGGTCGGTACGTGCACAGACGTTTTGCCAGTCCTGCATCCTGGAACTAGCTGCATTGCAGCTTCTTAGCAATGGGTAGTAAATCCATGCATGACAATCAGCAGCTAAATATAGCCAAGGCTGAAAGCTTTTTATACCCAGCCAGATACACCTGACCAGGCTGGGAAGAGAGGAGGAGGAGGAGCTACGGGAGCTCTGCACGGTCATCTGAAAGGCTGCTTCAGTAGGATAGGCCAGGTCCATGACCCAGATTGCTTTCCATTTTTTTCTCATGCATTCCTCAGTCTGAAGAACTGGCCAGGGGTAAGCCAGCATAGTGTAGTGGTTTGAGTGCTGGACTACAACCTGGGAGACCAGGGTTTGATTCCCTGCTCAGCCACGGAAAGCCACTGGTTGACCTTGGGTGCATCACACACTCTCAGCCCCAAAAAAGCCCATGATAGGTTCACTTTGTTGTTGTGTGCCTTCGAGCCATTTCTGACTTATGGTGACCCTAAGTGAACCTATCATGGTTTTTTTGTGGTGCTGAGAATGTGTGCCATGCCCAAGGTCACCCATTGGGTTTCCATGGCTCAGCAGGGAATCAAACCCTGGTGTGCATTGGCATAGTCCAATGCGTAAACCATGAGGGTCACCATAAGTTGGAAATGATGTAACCCGTGCTAGCAGACCCCATCCCGCGGAGTATAATTTTAATCTTAAAATGCATCCAAGCCAGAGGTGACCAGGCTGGTATGTAGACAGCCAGGCCAGCGATTGGACAAAAGACCAGAAACTTCCCCTGTCACATCTCCATAGGAAACCTCGGAAAGGCACTTGTGGCCATCATGCAGCTATCATTCTGGGGAAAGGGTCTGCCCCCAAGGCATGTTTCGCCCTATAACTAGACGCCCTTCTTGAGACTCCATTTTGGAGCTCCTCCATGCTATACCAGCAGACTGTCATTCTGTTAGTTGAGACTCCCCTCAGCCCTCTCCCTGCGCTGAGTTATTCCCCCGTTGTCTTTTTCCCTGGCCGAAGACTTCTGGACAGGTGCAGTATCACCCCTTCCATGTTGCCTCCAGTTTTCCCCTATCAAGTGTCACCTCTTTTTATTTTGATAGTCCTTGTGTGCTTGCATGAATGATTGCCTGTGTGTGTGTGTGTGTGTGTGTGTGTGTGTGTGTGTGTGTGTGTGTGTGAAAGTATTTTCTAATAAAACATGTGGATTGAATGTTTGGCTGATTTTTGTGTGGTCTGACTCCATGGAAATTGGGTAAAAGATCTTGCTAAGAGTTGCCCTGCCCTCTGCTTTGCAAAGTGGTGCTCTGCTAATTTCCCCAACTTTGGCATTTTTAGAGTAAATCACGGTGTCCCCCAGGGACCCCCAGGAGTCAGGGTAACAAGGACTTGATGGCATACAACAACAACAACAACAACAACAAGGAAATAAAGGGCCCCAGCATTGTGTAGTGGTTTGAGTATTTGACTATGACTGGAGAGCACGGTTCAAATCCCCACTTGGCCATAGAAACCCTCTGGGTGACCTTTGCCAAGCCATATCCTTAGAGGAAGGCAAAGGCAACCTGTCTGAACCAATCTTGCCAAGAAAACCCTGTGATAGGTTTACCTTAGGGCTGCTGTAAGTTGGAAATAACTTGAAGACAGGTAACAACAAAAGAACAGATAACCACTGACCAGACTCCCTGTCGTTTAGGCTGAAAATTACATCAGTGAAAGTATCTAGAGTAACAAATGTGCCATAGGTTCAGGCTACTACATTTAGTTCTGCGAAGAATGGCAGCCTCAGCCTACAAAATTTTACTTGACAGTAAGCCCAACGCTCCCACTAGGCCAGAGGTGGATAACAGCATGAATGGTGAGGATCAAACCCCCCACTTGGATTGTGTCAGTATGTCCTGCATGTGTACACTGCATGCACCATCATATCATTTCCAGTCATCATTTTTGGCTGTTTTCAAGTAAAAAAAGAAGAGTTTGGAGGAGGTCAAAGAATGTTCAGAGGGAAGGCAAACCACTGCATCTGTGTACAGTTTTGGACAGTTCTGGGACGGAGAGGTGCCCAAACACTGTGCTGAGTTTTTTAAAAAATGGGAAGATTTTAGGAATCTTAGGGGCTCCCAGAGGGCAGAGGGACTGCAAAAGTGAGGTTCCCGGCTGCACTTTCCCCATGACTGTGTTCCACCAGAGTGAAGCTTCTGCTTCAGGCAGCAAAGTGAGGTGGCAAAGGAGTGTATAAAGTGGGGTTGGCACACCTCAGTCCAACTATCCTGGAGTTCCCCAGACACCCATATCCTCTTTCTCATAAATGCTTCATTTGGGTGTTTTTCTATTTTCTTCACCTTCTGTGATTTGTCTCATTCCATTATTTTTTTTCTCCACTCTAAAAGGTTGAAATGTTTCTCCTAAGGCAGTAAGAGCTTCACTTTAAAATATACTGATATTTTTAACAGTGGAGCCTGGTGGCTCTGTTGTCATTCAGGTGGTAAATCCACTCCCAGTTTTAGTGTGAATATTAAAGAAGATACCCAATGTGGTGCCAGATAAGCTGCCTAGAATGTATGAAGGTGCTTCTAACTTATACTGGAAATGTGAGCAACATGAAGGTACATTTTATCGAATATGGTGGACATATGAAGACCTCCCCGCAAAAAAGGATTTGAATCCATATTTAGAAGATTTTAAAGACTAAGGCCATTTCTGCACTATAGTGTTACAATGCTTTTATTCCACTTTCAACATCCTGTGGAATTCTGGGGTTTGTAGTTTACTGAGGCGAAAGAGCTCCCTGGCTGAGAATTCTAAATGCCCCTCCCTAAACTGCAAACCACAGGATTCCATAGGAGCTTGAAAGTGGAATAATAGCACTGTAACAGTATAGTGCGGAAATGGCCTAAGAATCAACTTAAACCAGATATATTTCTTTTGAGACTCTTGGATGTACAATTGGAGAAGAGCCACAGAAGATTACTCCAAGATATGGCTGTAGCAATGAGATTGTTGTATTTGCAAGGATGGACGAATCCAGAATTGCCTATTATGGAAGTGTGGTTGTTGAAATTAACAGATCTGGCACAAACTGGTAACTTTATTTGTTTTATCACAGAGAAAAGTCATTAATGACTATTCTTAAAGAATGAGCACCCCTAACTGATTTTTGCAGGGGGAAAAAAGAAAATTAAATGTCAATTTTTGGTTTTGATGATTAGTAAGTTCTGATTATGGGAAGAAGGAAAGTGATATAAATGTGAGTGAGTGAGTGATGAGTAATATGTTTGTTTATATCACTGCTGAGAAGAAGATGGGAAGTCAACTTTTTCTATTGTTCCTTTTTCTTCTTTCTTTTTTCTCTTTCTTCGTATATCTTTTATTGTACTGTTATGATCTATAATAAAGGAATGTTTTTTAAAAAGAAGATAACCAAGGGGTTTTGGTGAATATGATGTGAGACCCTGGATTTTCTTATTGTTAAAGGCTTTCAAGTGAACTCTCACTTAGGACCCTCTCCTAGGATTTTCTTAGACACTGCCTTCCTTTGAGTTTGAGGAAGTGTGACTTGCTCAAATACAGCTCCCCTAAAAATTACACTAAAACCAAGAGTGGATTCACTGCTTATGCAAACATCAGAGCCACCACTGATCTTTGGTCCCATCCTTTTGACTTTGGTCCCACCCATTACTGGAATGCAGCTTGTGGGAACTTTTCTAAATATAATATTTGGCCCTCAGGGCTCTTCCAGATTGGTTTAAAGAAGTGTGAGTTCTCAGAATATAGATCCTTGGGTTTTGTCAGTTATTACTGCTTCCATGCCTGCTCATTCCATTCTTTGGGGGTGTTTACAATGATTTCTTGGATCTGCACTGGGTTCTTACAAAATTGTGGGGTTTTTTTTAAATAACTAAGGCATGATTTGCTGAGGAGCCAGCATGCTGTAGCTGTTTAAGTGTTGGACTAGGACTTGATTCCACTTTTACCACCATACTTCTAGTCTTTAGACTCCTAGGCATGTAGTTTGGTGTGGTACTTAGAATTCTCTGCACGCACACACACACAAAAAAAGGGACCTCAGATCAAGGGTGGCTTACTCCATGGGTAGGCGCGAGGCCACCCTTAAGGAATTTTAGGACCTCATAGGGCACCTGAATTTTGCCTGCTGGGGGGTGGCACCCGGCAGGGCGTTCCTTCGGCGCCTGTGCAACACCATGAAGGGCATCACCAAACCGCATCACAGAATTAGATCACCAGAGACATTAAATTGGACTTAGGAGTGTTGCAGGAGTTCCTAGCTGACTTCCATGGTGTCTCTTTTGGTGGGATGACATCAAGGTCAGGGATGCACTGAAATTATCATCTGATGCAACAGGATCCATTGGTTTTGGTGTCTTTTCAGGGGCAGGTGGAGTGCACAGAGATGGCCCGAGAGTTGGGCAGAGGCATTTCACATCTGGGCACGTGAGTTAGCAAAGGCCTCAGTCCACTTTTGGTGTGACAACTTGGCCACGGTCAGAGTGATTAACTCTCTCTCCTCTAGGTCGCAGCGCGTCATGCGCTTGGGTGGACTTCCACGCTTCAATATCTCAGTTTTAACATAATCATCACAGTTGTACACATGGCTGGCATGGATAATTCCTTGGCTGAATCTCTCTCTCATATGCAGATGGAACGTCAGAGAGCTGACACTGGATGCTGCCATTCTCCCAGAACCAATGCCCCTCGATCTGTGGAAGCTTGGTGGGGTGAGGTAGCACAGATCATCGGTGTGTCAAGTGCACCCAGCACCAGAAAGAGCTACAATAAGGCCTCTAGGGATTTCACCAGCTTTCGGAAATCTAAGGGTTACAGGTCACATGGCCACTCCCAGTGGACCACATTTGGTAGTTCTGCTTGTCCCTTGAGGAAGCAGGCCTCTCCCCTCAATCCATTAGATCCCGCATGTCCGCCTTGGCCTTTTGATACAAGGTACAAGGCTTCCCTTATCCCACCAGCAATTTTAGGATACACAAATTTATCAAAGGGTGGGTCAGGCAAAAAGGGATGACCAGAGATGGCAGGCATCCACTTTGTCCTGGCATTCTGAAGGGTTTGGGTGACACATGGGAAGTCTTGTGCTCTTCCAGATACGAGGTTCTCTTGTCTCGCGCAGCAGCTCTCACTGTATTTTATTTTATTTTTGTTTATTTATTTATTTATTTTGGCGGGTTGAAGGTAAGTGAGTTGGTTGTTCAGGGCAAGGGAGACGGGTCTGGCAGGGCCCTAGAATTTCACAACCTGACCTGGGGCGAGTGGCATTTATGCCTTCACATAAAGGGATTGGAAACTGATCAGGCCAGGCGGGGCATGGTGGTTACTTTGCAAGAATGTTCTGATGACGCTTTAAGCTCTGTCAGGGCACTGGGGGCTTACATAGCCAGCCAGGGGACACATTCGGGGCCTCTGTTTTGCTGATACAACCCTGCTCACTAGGTACCAATTTGGGGCCATCATAATTTTTAAAAATAAATAAATAAATAAATAAATAAATAGCCTTGGACCTCTCTAGGTCTACAAGGTACTAAATTTGGTACATATTCATTTCGCACAGGCAGAGCTTCCACTTCAGCTTTGATGGCATGAATGCTGACGACATCCAGAGGAGTTGGAGATGGCAGGCTGATTCACCTAGTTGCAATGTGTCTGGTTTCGTTTCAGATCGTTCTGTTCTGCCTGGGAGGAGGCGAGTGCTGATCGGTGGTCACAGTTTCATCTTCTGGGCAGAGCAACAGGCTCGTGATGGCCATTTTGGCCTGCATTTGGGTTCGGGTGACCAAGCATCGCTCCAATGGATCGGCAAGAGGGCCTTCGCTGGCATGGCTTGTTGCCTACAATGTTTGGGGAGTGCCATGGGCCTCCACCAGATGTGTTGGTCATTCACCTGGGGGGGTAATGACCTTGGACTTTGGAAACTAAAGGCTTGATCACACAGGCCATTCATGATATGCAGTTTATTCTCAACACTTGGCCTGGCGTCTGCATTGCTTGGTCTGCAATGATTTATAGAAAGTGTGGGGTGGGGGAGGGGATCCTCGACCCTTGGAGTCGCTTGTAGGCGAGCGAACAGGGAAATTTGCAGTGCTTTAAGACAGGGCTCGGGTCACTATATTCCTCACTGTGACTTTGTCTTTGATAAACCTGAGCTGTATAGACCTGATGGGGTACACTTGTCACCTGAGGGCAATGAAATCTTTCTGTGGGATTTGCAACAGGGGCTTGAAGCTATCCTGAGTGGGAGTTGGGGGGATAAGGACTAAGCAGACGCTTGCCCTTATCCATGGCTGGTAGGGGGGTCTATGGGTTTTGGTGAGTACCTATGGCACCCTTTGGTGTAGGATAAATGCTATCCTTGAGGCGGGCCCGGGACCTGCCCCTACCAGGCATGAGCCGGGGGGGGGATGCAGTTTGTGGGCTCGCCTTCCAGAAAAGGGCTGGCCAAAGTCTTAATTCAGCCTTATGGGTTGGCTTTGGGGCCCGATACCTCGCTCTAAGAGGGCTATGGAAGAGGTCTGGTGCTGACTCTTGCCATACCCTACCCATGCTGTTGACCCCCCTGCTAAGGTCATAAGTTCAAGTTCATGGTCAAGTTAAATTCAAGCCCAAGTTCAAGGTCAAGTTCACTTCCAGCTTTGTGTTAATTAGGCATACATTATTAAATTTTCCTAGTTCAACTCAAGCCCTGTGTGTGGTCTCTTCATTTCGCGGTTGGGCGGCAAAGGGGCACAGCAGTGGAAGAGGGTATTAAGTCTAACAGATGCTGGCTGCTGTTCTGTTCTTCCCAGGCTGGAGCAACAGCAGTCGGAGTGGAGGGAGGGCCTTTCCTCAGCTGCAGCCTAGCCATGATGGAGCTGTGCCTGCTTGTTCTCCTCTCCTTCAGAGGCCAGAGCAATGGTGGTTAAAAACCACTGGGTGACCTTGAGCAAGTCATACATTCTCTGAACCTTGGGCCATTTCTGCACTAGACTGTTAATAGCGCTATGATTCCACTTTCAACATCCTATGGAATCCTGGGGTTTGCAGTTTCCGAAACTGCAAACCCCAGGATTCCATAGGATGTTGAAAGTGGAATCATAGCGCTGTTAGTGCAGAAATGGTCTAAGAGTAAGGCAAACCTCTTCTGAATAAATCTTGCCAAGAAAACTCTGTGATAGCGACATCAGCTTGAAGGCCCATAAGAAGCAAACAAATGGTTTACTGAGATAACTCTTTAGTCTGAAGGGCAACTTTTCTTGTCTCTGGATATTTTATTTTATGATAGTGGTAAAGTGCAAATGTGCCATTATGCTGAGCCATTATACCACAGTAATGCTCAAAAAATAAAGGAGAAGAGAAGCAGAACATATTGTTCTGATAGATTTCACAATGAAAAAGGAACCCACCAATGTTGTAGCTGGCCAGACGTTGCCAGAAAACAGTCCAGGACAACAAAAATATAATTTGGATATATTTTTTTAAAATATACCTGAGAACTACCCCAACAAATACCACAACCTCCTAACACTTGTGCCATGTCTGGAAGATGGCTCAGCCCTGAAAAGCATTCTCCACCCTTAGTATAGCGGTTTGCTGCCTGAAGCTGCAATGCCATGCACACTTACTTGGAGTAACTGTCAACGAAGGAACTCAGTGCTGGGACTGCTGGCCAGCTATTTCATTCAAGATTTGTTTGCCACTTATGCATTGGGTCCACTCTCATAGTCCTAGTAATGTTGAGCTCTGCCTATGCCCACCATTTTGTAGCCAGGGCTTTCTTTAATCTGCACTGCTATACATACCTCTATAGTGTGATATGTGGCATGGCAGTAGATATTGCACTAGACTAGAGCCATAATATCCTCAAGGCATCAAATTTTGTCTGATCTGGGAAGCTAAGCATGGTTAGGCCTGGTGAGTACTCAGAAGGGAAATTGCAGGGGCATACCAGATTTACCTCCTGTTTTATAAAACTCACTCTGGAATGAAGTGGGTTCAAAACAAAGCACTGCAGCTTGTTTTAAAGGAGAAGCACTGATCCTGAAATTTTCCAAGAGCAGCAATTCTCTCTTCCTTTCCCAGGGCCAGAAAAGTGGTGCTGGGCGCTGCCTTCAGTCCATGGCTATAGGATCCCACCCTTAGGTTAGAGGGTTCGACAGGGACTTGGGAGATCTAGGTTCATGTCCCCCAGAGCTATGAAGCTTGGTGACCTTGGGCCAGCACAATCTCTCTAAGCCTGATCTACTTGATGGATACAGTGGGGAGGAAGAGAACTATACGCACTACCCTCAATTTACTGGAGGAAAAGCAGAAGATAATTAGAACAAACAAACAAAAAAATCTGTCTGCATTCCTTGGGGAAATTCTACCTACATGAACCTTGTTGAAATGTACTGTTTCACTTACAGAGAAAAACTCCCAATGAATTCTGCCTCCCATGACAGCTTCTCTTGTGCATGTATCTGCAGTTTTGCCTATGTACATTTCCCCACTTCATTCTAATAATGCTTCATTTATAGATGCAGAAATCTGGCGGGCACCAGGTGTTCTTTAAGTTGGATTTTAGGACCTGACAAACATCCTCACTAATGCCTGATCATCTAGGTGCTGCTTGTGACTACACATTGCAGAGAGCAAATTGCACCCTGTGCATACTCAGAGGTGCTGCATTTTGAATGACCAGCATAGTGTAGTGATTTGAGCATTGGAGCTATGACTCTCAGGACCAGGGTTTGAATCCCTACTTAGCTATGGAAACCCCTGGGTGACCTTGGGCAAGACACACTCTCTCAGACTCAGCAGGAAGCAAAGGTAGACCCCCTTTTGCTAGAAAACCCTGTGTTATATTTGTCATAGGATCACTGTAAGTCAGAGACTACTTGAATGCATACAACAACAACTGTATTTTGGTGTGATTACTTTGCCAATTCCATGCCTCAGTCTTGACAACACCAGTGGATTTTTTTGGCTAAACCCAGGAAGGGTCTATTGCAAATGCAATCCTTCCCCCTAATACAGATACACATTTTTTCGGCCACTTTGCCTCCCTCTCTTGCCAGTCTCTCTCTCTCTGTCTCTCTCTTTCCTTTGCCTCCACCTGCTTCCCTCCTCTTTTCCTTTTTGCTTCCTGTCTTTCTGTCTATCTTTCAGCTGCCATCACTCTTGTCTAGATGACTGTATTTATCTATTCCCCAGTGCCCCTTTGCTGTCTCTGTCAATCTTCATCCCCCGTCTGCCTTTTACCTCTTTATCTTTCCATCCCTCTCCACTCTTAAGTCTTGCCTGCCTATCAGCTGAACCGCCACACGCAGCTAGAGAAGAGCAGAGAAAGTACGTCAGCCTCATGCATATTAAATGAAACAGCATACTCCAGAAACAAAACAAGCTCAATCCAGCTGGTTTTTGTCTGTGAAATAAAGGGTCAGAGGGCTTTGAAGACTAGTCTGAAGAACAAAGCCAAAAGAATCCCCCCACCATCAGAACCAAGCTTTCTGAATGAACACAGAAGCACACAGACACACATAGAGGCACCCATGTTATTTAATCCAAATGTTAATTTGTTCTGACAACCATGAAGAAACAAGTATCCCTCTCACTAGCACTGCAGAACAATATCTAGACTGGAACAATATCTATCAGACTGGCACAACAGTATGCACATAATCTGATTTTACATATATTATGGTTTCCCTTTACAACATCCCTTCAAGGAAGGCAAACTGTATCATCTCCATTTCCTGGCTGGCCCCTCCCGAAACTGCAAACCCCAGGATTCCATAGGAGGTTGAAAGTGGAATCATCGCACTATAACAGTGTCGTGCGGAAATGGCTGATGATTTCCTGTTTGTTGACAGGGCTAAACAGAATGTGAACCAGAGCCCTTCAAACTGATGCTCATTGTTTAGCTTGACTATTACCAACATCATTATTGGGGCGTTTATTTAGAGTCTCTTTGGCTTGCAGTGGAAGGGGGAATGGAGGACAAACTGGATGCACTTGAACATGAAAAAGTTATTTTACAGGAACAAATTGACAGCATCCAGTATCTATCAATCAATCAACCAACCAGCATGAATACACTGATTGGAGAATTGTAAGAGTGAAGTCCAAAAGATTTTTTTTTCTACAACAACTGATGCAGACAAGGCAGACGTGTTAATAGTGGGTTAAACTGGTGTTCTTGCATTCCAAATGGGTAAGGTCCACCATTTGAGAAAACTACACCTAGCTCCAAACCTAAAGGCCAAGGTAGCAACTGTGACAACCCCGGGGGGGGGCATAGCAACAGAGCCACCCAAGCAACCAAGAAGATTTAAATTGATTGGTTGTTAACTATGGGACCCAGGCTAGCCAGAGGGAGGCACTAGGTGGTTGGGAGTCAGCCTAGCAGAAAAATAACTGAAACAGGGTTTTGAAGAAAGAGTTTGGAGAGAGTTTAGGGAGATCCATCTGACAGTTTGATGAGAGACGAAAAAGAGTGTGAAAGAGAGTAAAAGAGTTGGGGAAGTGTTTGGTGGGTTAGAACTACAAGTATTTTACTGTTTGGTAATCTTTAATTGCCAACTACCGTTTTCCTTTGTCAGTTTGTTCAATAAAGATTGCATTATAATTTTGTAAAGAGCAGTCTCCATAAAGTGTCTCTTGGATCTGAATCAGTTATACGTGCTACCACCAGTGACACAGTCATTGGGATACGCTAAAACACACTTTGCCCTGTATCTACAAGGGTGTGGATTTAGGGAAAGTAGCAGAGAGAGATATAAATGTGCAGAGGGAGCCAGGGGGTAGCAAAAATATAGAAGGGTACTGCTTCTCTAGGAAGGGAAAATTCAAAGCAGATCTGTTGTCATAGCCTTAGTTTGGCCCAGATCTCCACATTTTGACAGCAGATACAAGCAGAGGTGACTTCTGTCAGCTTTGACTAAGGGAATACTTCAATCAAAACCAGTGGTGTAGTGGTAAATTTTGAAATACAGCCAGTTATCATGAGTGTTCCATTCACATGCTCCAAACGAAAGTCCAAAAATACAGGCAGCCATGCTGTTCTATACCAAGACGTGCGACTATGGCCTGTTGTATGGTTTAGCCTACCACTTCCATCACTCCTAGCCAGCATAGATGCTGGTGAGATATTGAGGGAGTTGCAGGGCCACAACTTCCATTCCTGATCAAGATCAGCAAACAAATTCTAGCACGAGAATAGGTCTTCATTAAATCTAGTAAGTCTTAATTATCCATTCAAGATGAGCCTCCCCCGAGTAGTTTGCAGTATAACAGGAGAGCTCACAAAATATATTGTTTTTTGGGCAGTCTTTTCCTCTTCCAGCTACTGTGAGCATTCCATACTCTCCAACATTTCACAGATGAAAACTGGAACAGGTGTGGCCAGGTAACATCAAAGTGTGGTCAAGATGCCAAAAGCTACTAACTAGATGCCAAAAGCTACTAACTAGACTAGAAGAACACACAAGCTAGGAGAAGCTGCAGCAGTTTGCTTTTGCCTGAGCCTACTGGGAAGGGCAATATCCCACTCCCTTCTCTCCTTTCCTCTCTGCTGAGTTAACTACTCTTGCAGTTTGAACCCAGGTTGCAGCAACTGAAGTAAAGTAGGGACAAAGGAGGAAAGGAGGAGGAGGAGACAGAAACTGGGACATTTTGAAAACAGTTGAAAAAGTAAGATGACACAGAAATAATCAGAACTGTCCTTGCCAAATTGGGACAGTTAGAGACTATGGTATTGCCCTTAAGCTCAGAAGGAACATGGGACTGGGGGAAGGTGACCAATGACATAGGGCCTTTCCACACTACACTGTTATAGTGCTATTATTCTACTTTCAACATCCTATAGAATCCTGGGATTTGCAGTTTAGGGAGGGAACTGTAGAATTCTCAGCCAGAGAGCTCTTTGGCCTCAGTAAACTACAAACCCCAGAATTCCATAGGAGGTTGAAAGTGGAATAATAGCACTATAACAGCATAGAGTGGAAAGGCCCATAATCCTACCTGTTTATCAAAAAGCCTTGGTGCTCCAACTAGTGGTATCTGGCAGCTTCCACGTGAATGGAGAAATGAAATCAATTCAGTTTTTAATCCAAACTTGAAAGGATCTTGGATTCAGCAGCAAGACAGATTCAGATGGATTCCTGTCCCAGAAATGGATTCAGCCCCATGGATGTCTCCTTTAAAGTTTAGAGTAAAACATGGAACAAATTCACCATCCTAATGACACCAGAACCACTAATCACCACTCATACCAACCCTGCTAACCTTGGTTCCACTACACCACTGTCACAGCAGGACAGCACATTCTCTGTTCTACAAAGGGGACTTCAGTAACACTCTTTGTGTGGGTTGCCTTTAAAGACTGTCCAGATACTTCAATTAATTGAATACAAATGTGCCAGCCTGTTTATTACAGCCATCAGGATCTGTTGTGCCTAGCATTTCACAAAAATCTAGAATCTTGCAACAGCCATCTAATCCAGTTCTCTGCTGTGCGGTAATATACACCTAAAGCACTCCTGAGAAATAGCTTTCTCACTCTTGTTTAAGGAGAGTCCACACCCTCCAGGGCAGTGTATACCACTCTTGAACAGCTCTTACAGTAAATAAGCTCTTCCTAATGTTTAGATGGAATCCTTTATCTAGTAATATTCAACTCTGTTAAATATAACTCTTGGGATCTCCCAGGCTGGAGAATGCTGGGAGGTGTAGTCCAAAACAAGTAACTTTCCAAGGTCCCTTGCCATCCAGTAAAGGTGGTGTTGGCTGATTGAGGTGACGGAATTTAGGGGAATGAAAGGTTCCAGCAACTGATGTCTCAGTAGTGTGGTATTTTGCAAGTATTTGCCCTACAAAGGCAAAATGTGCATCTTGGCTTCAGGGAGAAACATGTCATGAGGCATGAATACACCTCTGTTGAAAAGCTTCTATTAACTTTATTTTCCAAACACATATGGACCTATGATTTATCTGTTGCATTTATCTCTTGCCTTGCTAT
The DNA here is from genome assembly GCA_948472985.1 of Iguana delicatissima. Lineage (NCBI taxonomy): Eukaryota > Metazoa > Chordata > Lepidosauria > Squamata > Iguanidae > Iguana > Iguana delicatissima. The sequence goes on from CAOKZL010000774.1 coordinate 39,460, forward strand.
TGTTCTGTTGTTGTTTATGTTTTATTTTTACCTTTGTTTTAAAATCCTCGTAAACCCCATCGGCTGCTGCTGCAAAAAGCACAAAAAAGTAGAATATACATTTTCTGACATAAATAAATTTAAGGAAACTTTAAAAATTAGAGATGGGACAACCAAATCCTTGGATCCTCCAAATCTCAAATCCTCGGCAAGGATTCGAGATTCGTGGATCTGAATCCTGCCCCCAAAATAGGCGAATTGAATCCTTTGAATCCACACCTCCTCCTGCCCACCCCGGTGTGATCCAGCCCAGGGCAGGCGAGAGGAGGTGGTGGGGAGCACAATCCCGCCCTCCTTGTTCTTTTCCTGCTCACCACTGGTGCGATCTGGCCCCAGACAGGTGGGAGAAGCTTGCAGAGAGCATGATGCCGCACTCCCCACTCTTTTTCCGCCACTGCCGACGTAAACCTGCCCAGGATCCTGGATGTTTTTCTGAAAGTGAAAACTATTATCTAACTTGTTTTTCATTAAACAAAGATGTCAAACTCTGCTTCAAAAACACTTTTCAGTCGATGTGCTTTCTTGCCCTTGCTTTTTAAACCCTTTTTTAAAAAAGGATTCAAAAGATTCGAGAATCGTGAGATTCGTGGATTCCCAGAACTTTTCAGGGATTCGGATCTGGGTTCGGATCTGGAAAATTCTGGATTTGTCCCATCCCTACTAAAAATCTTTAGGCTGCAATCCTGAATGCACTGAGTTGAATATGAATTTATCATATTTAGAACAAATAACTGAAATTGAGAGAGCCAGCATGCTGTAGTGGTTTGAGTGTTAGCCCACGACCGTGGAGACCACAGTTCAATTCCAGCTCAGCCATGGAAACTTACTGGGTGACCTTGGGTGTGTGACACACTCTCAGCCCCAGAAAACTCCTTGAGAGAGTTCGCCTTAGGGTCACCATAAGTTGGAAACAACTTGAAGGAATTCAACAACAACAACAACAACAACAACTGAAATCAGTGTTTCCAAATATCTTAAGTTCCATTGATTTCAGCAAGTTTACCAGAGGTGTAAACTTCAGTGGATATCTCTAAGTATGATGAAATCTGGCTCCAACCCATTCATTAGAATAAGCTCCACTAAACACAATGAGACTTACTCCTGACTAATATTCATTCTCTTGTACAGTGCAGTTCCTAAATCATCTTCTCAATCTTCAGTCATCCAGATGTTTTAGCCTTCAACTCCCAGAAGACATAGCCAGCACAGCCAATGATCAGGAATTAGGGCCTATAGCCAATTGTTAGTTTGACTCACTGAATCAGTGAAACCTACACTGATTAGACTCACTGAATCAGTGAAGCTCACATAAGTGTTGGTTTACCAAATTTCCATGGATTCAGGTGGTCTGCTCTAGTTGAGTGTAGAAACTGAGTTTAAGCCAGGGGTGAGAACCATATCATTCTCCAGATTATATTGGATTGCAGGTCCTGACTGCCATAGCCAGCACAGCCAATGATCAGGAATGATGGCAGTTATAGTCCAAAACCATCTGAATGGTCACACAATTCTCACCTTAAACTTAGGCTGCTAATTTCTCAGTGTGAGCAAGTCCCATGTCTTCTGCACCTTCCTTACATTCTTAGAGCCGAGTAATGCTCTTCTAGAATTTTGCAAATGTTATTCTTCTAGTGCTTAAGTGCTCCATGCACATACCTAATGAATACGATAAAAGAAAATCCACTCCAACATTATACTTAAAAATTTCTTCTGGAGGAGTTAAATGCCACTGTATGGCTATATTGCAATGTTAATGTTTAGTGATATTGAGAATTGTGAACAAAAAACCTTGACATACCACTGGAGATACTCTTATTATAAATTCTTCCCCCATTTAGATGTCTGTCATGTTATACAGCGTTTCTTATTCAAGTGTAATGCTGCGTGCTTTAGATAGTATCTTTTTATTATCTCGTAAGCACCAGTTTCTCAAAGTCTACCGCAGTGCTTAATAATATATTATGTTCTTGGTTTTGTGTTGTTAGAACAGATCACAACTGCAGAAAGTAACAGAAAAAGGATTTTCCACTAATACTAATTAAGTAATATGGTCATAATATAACACTGCATTATATATTAACAAATCAACATACCATTACAGAAGATGGGGGTGGATTCTGATTTCGTCACACTTAGAACAGTAAACTCATTGAAAGCAACAGGTCAGGTTGCTCATGACAAACTTAAGCCCCACAGATTTCAGTGGGTCTTGTCTAAGCATGACAAAAAGGATCCAACCCTCTGTATGTTTGCCAGATTGTAAAATTATCAACATGACTACTGAAACTTAAAAAGTTCATCATTAATTCCAGATATCAAGGGAGAAATGTAGGGGGAGGGAAATGATGTTGGTGGGGAGGTCATTTCTACCTATATCTGTTTCAGACTGCCGGTATTTAAACTATCTCTCCTTCCCTCTCTCTTGTGGTATATAAAAGTTATTTATCTTTATAAAGTCTTGCAGAAGCATTGGGCTGTATCTTTTTACAATATAATTGGAGTAATTTTTGCCTACTGAGCTGCAGAGACAAAGCCATAGCCAGAACACTGTATAATGGCATTTAGGGGGGAAATGTTGTTAGAATATCCATGAGATATCTGCAGGGTAGAAAAGAGTAGAAATCTACAGTTAAATCTAGCATTAGTTCTACTTAGAACAGATCCAATGAAATCAAAGGGAAGTCACCAGTAACTGAAATCCAATTTTACATCAATGTGTCTACTCTAAGTACAATTAATGTTGGATTTAATCCACAATAAATCATTGTAAATAAAAGGTTGAGTGAAGTCTGGGAAAGCAATCCTAACCTTTGGTCTTGCAGGCCAGAGGGGATCAGGACAGGGTAGAGACATCATGGATTGCATGGTCAGGTTCGTGCCAGAGTTCACACACTAATAGTGATCCCATTGAGAACAACCTCCATGGGGGTGCAGCTGTGGGGGCCAAACTGAGAACATTGCTCCTTGAATAATAAGCTCTCCAAATTCCTTCAGTCTCCAAATTTTGACCACTGCAGGCAGTGGGACACTAAAAATTGTTCCCACCCAGAACTCAGATTTGCTGTGTTCATATTCCCTTAGTAACCTTGCCTAGCCTTTTTCCTTGGACGTCTAACTGTATTTCTAAATACTCAACTAATGTTTTAAGTTAGTGAAATACTATAAATTTAAAGACTGAAGGAAAAGTTAATGAAGGGCAGAATTCTTACGGGGAAGCGATGCACTCATTTTGCCCACGGACCCTCCTTTGTGGCTACACGCACAGACCTGCCCCTTCACCACTACAACCTGCTTGTTTGCCTTGCATTTTATGCTGGCCCAGGTGAGTACTGCAGTTAGATGATGGAGAATAAAATTCCCAGTTTGCTTATCAGAGGTCTGCCTGGTTGCAGTGCAGTGCAGATGGTGGGGGGACATCCCTTTATATTGCAGATATTGAAATTTACCCAATTAGATTACTATTTCAGATACTGAAGCAAAATTTATGGGCTCTGACCCACAAAAGTTCACTGCCACTCAACATTTAATTTCCCCTCTTTAGGAAGGGAATGAAATGTAAATATATTTAATTCCTTCCTTTTATGCGGGCACAGGTTGTGCTTTTCATGCACTGAAAAACCAGATTTAAGTCTAAGCTCCCTGGTACTTCTTTGTACATTCAGATCCCAAAAGCTTTAAGGAAGTTTCAAGAAATTACGTCTTACATCTGGAGCAATCAGCAATGGCATTCTCCTCTCTGGATAAATGATTTTCCCTCTTTGGGTATTGTTGTGGATGAGAGATAAGATTAATATACTTTTCAGAGTATGAGAAAGTTACTTTTTTAGATTTTATCTCCTAGAACACCCAACCATCATGGGCAAGCTGGCTGGGCTATTCTGGGATTTCTAAAAGAAAAAGAAAAAAATGAAAAAAACTTTTTCCAGATTCTGTTTTTTTATATATATATAAATGGTATCTGTAGAATGTTTCTCCATCATTACAGTTCAAATGAATTGATTCCCTTCCTATCAACTTTCTTTGCTGTCTGATATTAAAAATCTTCCACAGTAACTTCCTTGGATGTCTTGGGAATGTTATCATGGCCCGCCAGACTGTGGATGCTGTCCAGAAAAGGGATCAGGGGTTGGGAGGAAATTGATATGGAAGAGGAGGAAAATATATTTGAGCACACACTTTGAGAATGCTCACAGATTAAAATGAAGCATGAAGGCAGAGGGGTAGAAGAGGAAAGACAGGAAGCAGGAAAACAATGTGAGTCAGAAGTTACGCTGCCACGTCCTATGTCTTCTATTGAGCTGCTCCTTTATCTAGAACCACTTCTCTGTCTGTCTGTCCAGGCACCAGCTTTTTGTGAAAATCCCACAACTTGCATGAGGAATAATGCTACCACAGCAATACCAGAGTGGCCATGCCAGCTAGGCTATGGGTCTGGGATTAACAAAAGTAACATGTCTAAGCTCTGAAACATGCACATGGCATGTTTGCCAGGTCAACAAGGCTATGTCCCTGCCAATGCCACAGGTGTGGCTCTCCAGATGTTGTCTAGGATTCTATGATTCTAACCAGTGGGGTAGCTATGAGGGTACACAAAATGAGCACATTGCCACCCAAATAAGAATTCTGTCCGCCCTCTATGATTTTTTTTCTTCCAGTTTCTAGCATTGTAGAGAGTGAGGCATTGAAAATTGTTCAGATCTAGAACTCTTCTATTTGCTGTGTGTCTACATTCTCTTTGCCTTCCCCTTTTCTCTGGATCCCTAAACTCTGGGCCTTTCCACACTATGCTGTTATAGTGCTATTATTCCACTTTCAACAAGCTATGGAATTCTGGGATTTGCAGTTTAGGGAGGGGCATTTGGAATTCTCAGCCAGAGAGCTCTTTGGTCTCAGTAAACTACAAACCCCAGAATTCCACAGGATGCTGAAAATGGAATAATAGGACTATAATGGTGTAAGGCAGAAAGGCCTTCTCTTTCTCAATGTTCATCTGCAATGCTAGAAATTTGGAGACTGAAGGAAAAAATTAATTTAGGAGAGCACAATTCTTATTTGATGGGCACAGCTTCCTCTTTTGTCCCCCCTTAGCAACACCCATGGTCCTAGCTGACATAACCAATGGTGAGGGATGATGGGAGTTGCATTACAACAAGATCTAGAGGGCCATGAGGTTGTGATACATGTAAACAGGCAGACTGGTAGCAGCAAAAGTGGTAACAGGGCACCTGAGAAAGATGCTTCTTTTTTTCTTTGGACCACACCTCCCAGAATCCCAGAGCCAGTATGACTACAAGCCATGCTAGCTGGTCAGTTCTGGAAGGTATGGTCCAAAAATGTAATTTTCAAGCTCTGAGTGACAGTATCTTTCCTGATACCCACTGACCCATACATGTCATCCTCCCTTCTGGTACTCCAGCAGCAGTAATGCTTCCTTCTCTGAAAGTATTATGGGGTAGCTAGGGAGTGGCCTTTGATTAAGTTTGCTAGAGTTCAGGACCTGGACCTAAGTCTCAGGGCCTAGACCCTCCCCCCCAGTCCTCAGGGTGAAAGGGAAGAATCTTGGGGTGAGAGTGCTGCCTTGAAACTGTGTGTACGCATATTTTTCTCATTTGTTAGACTGGGTGCTTTTTACTTTAGTAGCATACTTTGTGCAACTGTAGTTGATATTTAATACTCATACTTAATTATGCCACTAGGAACTAGTCTTATAACATCACCTGTCTAATATTACCCTTTTATCATCCTGTGACATCATAAGAGGTTTTCCTTGAGGTCTCACATTTTGGCCCTGCATTAGTCCTGACGGGACAACCCTACACCTTGACAAAACACAGTGATGGACAAGAGAGGCCATGCTTTTCAGAAGGATTTGCATCTGTCCCGTGCATTGCCTTGCCCTGTGTACATGTCACTTCCTGATACTGCATTGTAGCATTTAATGGAGTGGGCGTAAGCAAGCAGACACGAGGAGCCATGAATAAGTGAGGGCAGCAAAGTAATGGAGGATAGAACTGTGTGTGTACCATATGGCCTGCTTTCCATCCTCTAAGTAGCTTGCCTGCTGCCCTCAGGGATTGCAGAGATGCTGCTCCATTGATACAGCTAAGATTCAATTGCTACTCCAATGAGTTTCTGCATGCAGAATGACTGTATGTGTGTGCTCATGGCTGTGAGTGTGCTCAGTCTGGCACTTTACTTCCACCAACAAAATCTTTGGCCAGGTCTCATCATGGAGCACAAATTAAAGACATTCTCTTACGTTGGCTTCCTACGGGGGTGTCTGTGTTGTCTGCTACAAAGTAATATATTGAGGTAGCGCAAATTCTGGCCCATCCAAAAGTTGAATTCCACAGCACCTATCAATAATGCAAACTGAGTGACTGCACGTACTTTGTGCGTGTGTTGCATAAGTTATACTGCGATTTTGCATCATTTATTCAGGATTTGCTAGTCATGGGAGGAACAGGGACACTAAAACCTTCACATAAGCACAGGCAGCCTTCTTCAGCTTTCCCTGAGGCTTCTAATATTCTTCCAGGCATTGCCCACCATGTATATCTACACAGTTGGAAGGACCAAAAACTTGTTTAAAAAGCAAAGTAAATCTGGGAATCATAGAATCGTAGAGCTGGGAGAGACCATAAGGGCCTGCCAGAGCTCACACACCGTCAAACCTCTACCAACAGATGATCATCCAGCCTCTGTTTAAAAAGCTCCAAAAAAGGAGACTCCACCACACTCTGAAAAAGTATATTCCACTGTCAAACTCCTCTTAATGTCAGGCAGTTCTTCTTATTGTTTAGCTGGAATTTCTTTTCCTGAAATCTCAGACTACTGCTTCATGTCCTAGTCTCTGGAGCTCCAGAAAACAAGCTTGCCCCATTGTCCATATAAATCTCAGGAAGAAGAACACTGTGCCCATCACCACATTCTGTGAGGTTATAAAGGGAATGGGGGTGGGTAGGATTTAAAAGTCAGGACTAGAAATCAGAAATAGAAATGTGTATTCTGTACTGATGCTGTTGTCACTTTGGATAGGAACGGATTTGTTTTCAGGCACTTATTTTTAATATCTCTATATTGCCACAGTTCCATTGCTTCCACCATGCTTTTCTTTTGAAACTCTTATCCTTTGTTCACTAATTTTTTAAAAATGAGTTTCAAGGACTGCCAGTTCTAATGTAGATTTTTTCCTCCCTTCTCTTGTACTTTAAATTTGAACACAGCTTCTGGTAAAGAACAGCCAAATGGCTCATTAGCAGAGCTTGAAAATGTTAGCCCCCCACCTTCCCACAATACCCACAATCTTCCAGTCAACATCACCAAAAATCTATGCTGTCTGGGGGATTCTGGGAATCACAGTACTTTTCCCCCAAAAAGAGTAAGCTTTCTGACACTTCATCCATTAGACCCTGATCATAGCAAGGACTGAGAACATGATTCATAGCTATCCTGCATTTCTACTAACCATCTGACTTATAATGTAGAAAACATAGTAATTTTCTTGTGGCTGGGGGGGGGGCAGGAAGACTCTGTGAACATGTGTGTGTGTGTGTATGTGTGTGTAAGTTGTAACTGTAGGACAAGTTGATCTTGGCCCCTGCTCCCTATTCAACTTGAAAACCAATTCAACCTACCTCCACCCCTGAAGTTGCTTGATGTGATAAAAGCAAAGATCTCCTGCTGCTTTTCCTTATCACTGCTTTCTAATCCGCTTTTCCCAGACTGATGCATTTTCATCATCTCTCCTATAACCTGGTTTTCTAAACTGCCCCTTTGTATCCATAATGGTATCAAGAAATTGGATCTTTTTTTGACAACAATGATATCAGCCCTTGGGATTTTTGCTGTCTTATTTGTGGGAAGGGGGTGAAGTTTGAGCAGCTGCTGTAATTTGCCAGGAAAGGGAATGGGGGAACATGGTGCTCTGCTGCTCATTGCAAGGTCATTGGTACAGACAATGGCTCATTTCCTTCCCACATTCTCATCTTCTCTTAAGAAAAAACACAAAAACACCCCGACAGACATACTTCTCAAAGGAGTGAAGATAATTTATGGCTTTCTTCTACTACAATTAACACACATACACATAAATTATACTTTGGATTGTTTCTCCCTTCCATCTAATGACTTCGCCCTCCCCATTCATACACTACATATCACTTTTTACTGACAACGCAGCTAGCGTACATATTAGATGTTCAAGACGTATTTTATTCCCATCATCATGTTGCTCTCCTTTTGCTCATCCTATCTCTGACCTTCACCATCTCTGCCTGTCCTGGAACTAGCCACAATCCCCTAAGGAGCATTTATTCTTACTGGCTGTGGGAAGGAGAGAGGTTGTGGAGCTTGGGAAAAAACAAATTCTTTTGCAGCTCTCAGAATCACATAGGCAGCTTGCTGGCTGGGGGATTCTGGGTGTTGTAGTCCAAAACTAATGTTTCCAGGCTCAAGGTGGGAGGTAATACTGGTCCAGAGCCAAGGGCAATGAGAGACAACTGAAGGCTGAGGTTTCAGCAATGGCACAGCTTCCCTGCCATTCTCTGTTCAACCCCGCTAAGTTCCTTCTCACTCTAAAACAAAACTTGTTGGTAACTTTCCTCTTGCTATTTATAAATGTGAGTAGCTGGATTAGTTTGTTGCAGCTTAAAAAATAGCAACCAAGGAGCCTTGGGGCACCTTAAAAACTCATAAATATATTGTGCTGTAATAAATGTTTTAGTAGGTTTTAAGGTGACACAGGACTCTTTCTCAGCTTCTCTGATGCTGGCCTTTTGTGCTGCAGTATCACCAGGTACATGTCCTAGAAAAAATTGCACTGTGGGTTTGAGGTGACTTCAGCACTCTGTCATCCACCTGATCCACCTTTATAGGAGCTGGGAGATGTGTGGCTCTTCAGCCAGCTCCAACCACACTGCCAATAGTGGGACATGATGGAAGTTGTAGTCCAAAAATATTAGGAGGGCCACATGTTCCTCCACTGTGATTTACCGCTCTTTTTAAAAACATTATTCATAGTCATCATGCATATAGTGTTTGGAATAGTGCTTCAAAGTCAAATCCACATTGTGCTGGTTTTGATCTGAACTGGATTATTTCAAATTGGAAATAAGAGAAAGAAAATGAATACTAACTGATGGAAGTTCATTTTGTTCTTAGTTACCCAAACAGCTTATAAAATTCAGGGGATCGGAAGAGGAGGGAAGTAAAAACAACTTCTCCATTGTTTTAACCTGGCTCACTGCAAACCATAGCTTGGAAAGGTCAACAGTTGACACTACAGTTCCCAGAATCCCCCAACCAGCATGGACACTGAGAGTTGTGGTCCAAAGAAGTATCTTTTCCAGGCTCTGTCTAGAGGCTTTAATTGAGCCATTTTTTGGATAGACGATCTTTAAAAATGTATGGTTGGTTTTGATTTTTTATACACTGGTGTCTTAGGTTCCCTCCAGCATGGCAATTCATTGAATTTTATGTGGCAGTCCAGCATGATTGTCATCCATTTGCATGTGCGTGCATGCGCACACACGCACACACACACACACACACATTCACCATGAATTTTCTGACAGCTTATTCTTTCTTTTATGACAAAACAAAAACAGGCACAAAAGCTGCATAGGCTTTTGGGCAGGGAGCACTAGGAATTTTCCCTCTGGAAGCAACCTTGCTATATATGTTTCACGGAGATCATTTTTAAATTGTGCTTAATTACAGACTGCCTGTGCATAGCTGCATTATATAGGCAATGGAATGGCATGATGCAAAGAAGATGTCTGTTTGTTTATGTAGTGCCATCTGTGCAAATAGTGATTTAAGATGACAACTCCCTGCCACAAAGAGCATACAGATCCTGGAGACTGGAACAGATGGCCAGAAAGTACATACATGGGGAACTCAATTCAGACCTTTGGTCCATCTAGTCTAGTCTTGTCAACTCTGACAGGCAGCAATGGCATCCTAGACTTTCAGGCAAGATTTTTTTATTAATTCAACCTGGAGATCCCTAGTCTTCCCTGGTGGTCTCCTATCAAAGCACTAACCAGCCTGATTCTGCTTAGTTTCCCAATCAGACAATGTCAGCTTTGCTCAGGTATAGTATAGTATAGTATAGTATAGTATAGTATAGTATAGTATAGTATAGTGCTGATTTCTGGATGATCTGTGGAAGAACAGAAAATGGTTTTTGCCTCTCAGTTGTTTAGCATCAGAAACAAAGCTATACCAATTAAACTTCGAAAATGAAGAAAGGTTAGGTTAAATGCGAATGGTGAATATGTGTGAAAGGACCATGAATTTGGTTCAGTTTCTGGTACTGTAACCAAAGTCTTGGCTTCAGAATGTGCTCAAAGGTACCCTGTTCTTCCATTCTTCTATCTCTGTATTTTGTAGTTGATGGATCTTAGGAGAAGTCTGAAACCTGTTCCATGTCTGGATAGAAATGGGTTGTGGTGAAGGCTTTGTAGAAAAGTTGGATTTGGACAGAGGAGGGATTTGAGGGAGCTAAAAAGTAAGTGGAGAGCCAGCTGGTATAGTGGTGTGAGTTTTAGACTTGGACTTGGGGTCTGAATGCTGCCCTTCCATGGAAACCCACTGGTTGACCTTGGGCAAATCACACACCCCCAACCTAAGAGGAAGGCTATGGCACAGTCTCCTCTGACTAAAATCGGCAACAAATAAAAGTTCTATGAAGCCATACAGTCAGAGTCAATTTGAAGGTGTATGGCAACAAAAAGAGATGGCAACACATTGGTGGCCAAGAGAAAAAAAATCCAAACTCCAAGAAGGAGGAGTCAAGGGAAAAGGAGACCTTTGGCTGTTGTTGTGTGTCTTCCAACTTATGGTTACCCTAAAGCTAACCTATCACAGGGTTTTCTGTGGCTGAGAGTGTGTGATGCATCCAAGATCACCTAGTGGTTTTCTGCGGCTGAGTGGAGAATCGACCCCTGGTCTCCAGTGTCATAGTCTAACACTCAAATTGCTATACCACGCTGGATCTCTGTGGACCATGGAGGGCAGTGAAATTGGAGGATGGAAATCACAGGCAGTGATGATGGACAGTTAGGATGTAAGACAGTGGTTCTCAACCTGTGGGTCCCCAGATGTTTGTGGACTTCAGCTCCCAGAAGCCCCGGCCACTATGGTCAATGCTCAGGGCTTCTGGGAGCTGAAGACCACAAACATCTGGGGACCCACAGGTTGAGAACCACTGATGTAAGAGATGAAATATGAGCGGAAAGCCCCGCATAGCTCTGTGGTTAAGGGCAAGAAACTTGTCATGGATCCTGGAACACAGAGTTTGCCATTGTCAGGACTTAATAAGAGAGGAGACAAATGATTAGAGCAAGAGAGAGAGAGAGAGAGAGATGGGTACTATGGCCCTTTCTGCAGCTTACTTTCCTGTGGTGGCATCTGCTGGAGATCCCAGCAGCAGCTCTGCTGCGAAGGGAGTACAACAGCAGTGCTCCTCTCTGTACAACCAGCTCCCTCTGGAGGGGAGTGTGATGGACGTGCTGCTTCCTTCCACAGTGCAGCCAGATACTTTCCCAGGCTGTGCTGGGGCAGAAAGTGCCCCCATTATGCTTCCTGCCATTCTGTAGGACAGGTAAGTGCAGGATGGTGGCACAATCACAAGTCATTGATGGGGAAAACCTGTCAATGATTTAACTTGTGATTGCACCGCCTGGGGACAGCAAAGGAGCAGGACTGTGATGACATTATGCGGGAGCGTTGCTGTGGTCCCATGCTTCTCCTGCCACCATGGCGGGAGGGGAAGGTGCTGCAAAGGGGCCTATGCACAACAGAATGCAGTCACTGCCTCCATGAGGCCAATAGGAAAGAGTTCCCTATTAGCAAATCAAAAGGGAGATGGCAAAGTGGAATTTCTGTGTCCAGAGGTAGTACCATATATTGGACAGATGCTAGAGACAAAGAAGAGGCATCTAGCGGACCCCAGCTGGAAACTAGATTGGTGCTTTACTGATGATTTTCCAAGATTCCATTCCTAGACAGAATAGCTGAGACAGGTCACCTGGCCAGAACTGGCCCCAGAAATGTTGCTGCCTGAAGCAAAGATGCCACCTCTCCTCCCAAGATGGGACACAAAAACTACCAGCTTTTGGACCCTGAAAGTTAATTTTGGACTCCCACTTCCAAAATCCCCCAGCCAGCATGGCCTCTAGTAGGTGTAACTTTTCCAAGTTCCGCCTCTTTCACATCTGAAGACAACCGGCCACCTTAGGACGGATGAGAGGGCACAGATGGCCACCTCCCTTCTCCATCTGCTTCTTAGGACCTGCTGCCTCAAGAGGTTGCCCCCTCACTTTACCCAATGGTAGTGCCCGGCCCCCCGCCCTCCCGCCCCCCACCCACCGAAGCTTTACGCTAAAAGGGGAGCTGCGCGGACCTTGGTGAGCGCGCGCTTCTGGTACGCCGCGCGGGCGAATGGGAGGGAAAGCTGCCAGGCTTGACCTCTTCCCATCCGCGTCTCGTCTCCCACAAATAACGCGCGCAACCTTTCCGCCTGGATCCTCCCATTGGCGGAGACGTCGACGCCTCTCTCTCCGAAAAAGCCAATGGGAGAGTGTCCCTCTACGTTCGCTATTAGCATATCAACAGGAAAGGGGAGGTTAATGAACCCCTCGTAAAAAGGAGGGGTGAAGTAAGAGTGAGCGTGTGTGTGTGTGTGTGTGAGAGTGAGTGCCAGTCACATAAAAGAGGAGGAGCCAAGGCGCTCCAGAAATCAAAAACTTGGAGGAAGCGCGAGAAAGAGGCGCGAGAGCCTTTCACGCGCTCCCTGGTCCACTCGGCGTCGCAGGGGTCTTCAGGAAGACAGCAGCCGCTACCCCCAACTCCGTAAAGATGCGAATTCTCTTCTTTGGACGTGCGTAAAAAGAGGAAGAAAAAAGAAAAGCCCGGCAAACTAGACTATCTTCTTCGCATGCCAAAGAGTTAGTGTGGGGGGGGGACTGGTGCCTGCGTGGAGGGGCTGGTTTTCAACAAACTAGGTCATTTCTGTCGTTTCCTGAAAAGGAAGGAAAGTGGGAGGGGAACCCCCAAATAATCCTAACGGCGGGCGGCGGCGGCGGGAAATTATTTAAGTGGCTGCAGGGAAGAAGCCAAGCTTTCTGCCAGGCACACCGACCACCAAAGGAGGGGAGGCTGCCGTGTGGAGGGGTGAGGCGACGAGAGGCGCTGCTCGTTCCTTCTTTCTCCGCCTCAGAATTGTCCACAAGGCTCACCATGACTGAGATAACCGAAAAGGAAAACGACCCCCAACACAACGCGGACCCCCAGCAGACCCCGGGCACCGGCAGCTCCAGCCTCCAGGAAACAAAGGTAACGTATCGCCTCAGTCCTCGGTTTGTCGTTAAAAAATTCAGCAACGCGCCCCGTTGATTGGTGTCACGTTTTCCGCTTACAACCAGCTCCTCGGTGTTTCTTTTTTGAAAAAAAAATAAAAAGTGTAACCTTCTGTTTCCTCATCCAGCTCTGTCTTCCAGGACCGGAGAGAGAGGATATTCAACACTAGTATTGTATTTTTTCTTTGTAGGGTGTCCCCCCTCCCCGATTTTTTTTGTTCAAACGTGTCAACTCCACCCCTCCTCACCGCCTTGTTTTGCAAACATTTTCCCCGCCAGACTCGAGAACGGCTGTCTGCCTGTCTTGCTTCTCCTCCTTTTCCCCGCTCGGCTCGCGCTCTAACCATTGGCTCTGCTGCCTTCCTTCTCTTCTCCTTCCCCCTTGATCTCTCCCACCCCACGCTTGTAGTAGTGAACCCGTTGCCGGAATCCAAAAGTAAGCCCTGCCTCGTGTGTGTGTGTGTGTTTTAAATCACAACCGCAGTATCTTCAGTGGGACTGAATGGCCACATCTCTGTAGAGCTCATCATGGCTCGGTTGGTCTGGGGCGCGTCTTCTGCGGCTTCTGGTCACCTGCTCTTTCTGTAGGGGCAAGGTGGGGTTACGATGGGGTGGAGGCAGAACTGAGACCATGCTCGATGGGACCTTGAATTGGAAGCAGACTCATCGACTTCTTCCCAGTCTCATGACTGATTTTCCTGATCTGAAGATACTAGAGGTGTGTGTGTGTGCGTCTGTGTATGTTTCTCCTGGCATTAAAGTAATGGAAGCTTATGTAAAAATCCTTGGAGTTGTCAATGTCTGTATTTATGCCTCCAATCATTACAGATCAAAGGTCAAATTACAGGAGGGTAAGGGAGGCATGCAAGGCTGCACCTCTCCCTGCAGTTCGATTTGACCTTTTAAAAATCAAAAATTTTCCCCATCATTCCCTTCTCCCTTTTAATATAAGCCAGCTTTTGAAATGGGTTGAATATCCTTTCTGCAATTTCCTAGTTACCACCCTTCATCTCCAATTGACCCCACTCATTTAAAAGGCAAATGTCGGGTTTTTAAACATCCTGCAGTACGTGCGTGGCCATGCGAATCCAGGATATTATAGCTGCCACATTGCTGAGTTTTTGTACAAAGGGTGAGCGAGAGGGAAGCGGTGAGGAAAAAACAACAGAGACAATGGAGATAAAGGGCATTGCCACTTCTGAACACACATGTGTGTGTATGAGAAAGAGAACTGGAGGGGGAGCGAATACCAAAAGGTTACTAGCGCAGGAATCTAATAACATCTTAATTATGGTGAGATGGGGAGGGGGAAAACCTGGAAACTAGCAATTTAGCCTGGTGGGTCTGTGTGTGTGTGTGTGTCTACGTTCATGTCTCACTGCAGCAGTGTGACTTATTAGCACACTCTTTAATTGCAGACTTTGCTGTTATAATAGTTGTGTTCTCTGGCAGCTGAAAAGACCAGAGGCAAAGAGTGCCTTGGGAGGATCATACTTTTGCAAAGAAGTGGGGCGGGGGAAAGATGAGGAAGCAAATGGGTTGGCTCAGTGTAAAGGTTTCAGAAGAATGAAAAAGAGATTGCCCAGCCAGATCTGCATTCTGTTCAAACAGCAGCCCATGCAATACCTCTAAGAAGCCCATGAGCTGGGCGCTTGAGTGACAGCAGTCATGTTTCTTTATTACTTGAGGGTAAGCTTCTGGTATTCAGAGCAATAGTACTCCTACACATAGAGGCTCTGCTAGATATGGGGGCTGGTAGACCTTCCTCTGCCCAGAAAGACTGTTTCTGTGTTGGTAGCTCTTATATTTCTCTGAAGATGGAAAGACTTCCGATTGGAAGCAATAATATGCAGCCCACATGCTAAAAAGAAAAGAGCCAGGTTAAGGAGGGATTTGAGTTGCTGAGAAGTTGTTTGCTCCGTTCCAGCAATCTGTCCTTTTACTCCAGCCTTCCTGAACCTCATATCTTCCTGCATGATGGACCCCAACAGCTGCCATCCCCAGCCTCAGGTACCTGGAGGGGTATATGAACTGTAATCTGCCACACCTTGCTTAGGGAGAGTTGTTCTGCTCCCGCACCATTGTGGTTGGAGTGAAATGGCATTTGCCACATGTTCAAAGGCCTGTTTTCCTTTCTTGCTTGTTACATGCCTGAATGCTGACATTAAAAACAGATTTAGGGGAACCAACTGATCGATGCACCCTGGAGTGTCATGACTGAAATGAAGCCCCACATAAACCCTCTAAAAATCAAGCTGGGGATGAGGATCAGACTTCTCAAATGTTGCCCTATTTCAACCCAGATGGCAAAGCTTCAAAGGACTATAACAAGTGTGGGCCCTAATGATGTAAGTCTGCAAACATGGTCTGGAACGCAGTGACATTTCCATCAAAATTAGGTTATGATGTAACAAATTGGAAGAAGTCTAAAATGCTGATGAATGAATTCCACCCCCTCTCCAAATTAAAACCAATGTGTATATGAGTCAAGGTGTGGATTGACAGGCTGGGTTTTCTCCCTGCTTTGATGTCAGTATCTCTGCTGATGTCAATGGTTTGATGTTGGCAGGTGGTGGATCTAATATCCTGAGTGGGTTTAAAATCAAAGAGTTTGGACCATTGCAACTGTGGTGCTGCTGATTCCACCCTTGTCAAATACTTGTTGCAGCCATTACTGTGTGTATGTGTGTGAACAAACACGCTTGTCTCACACAAACACAACAGAATATGTTGTTATTTTAGTCTGCAGTTCACCCAGTGGGAAATTATGTGTGGGGAATAGGAGAGAGCAAGACATGATGTTCTACAGGTCTCTTGTGTGGGTGAAGTAAGCCGAGGTGGCTCTAAAGCCTGTGTTTTGGGCCAGATATAGTTCCCTCAGGTTATTCATCATGCTGTCATCAATCTGTCAGTTTATAAACTTGTTCCGTCCTGTTCCCACCATTGTTTCATGTATGTAAGCAACCAGCAAGGTTTAGATGTGTTGAACTATAGTGCTCTTGGAAGTGGGGATGATGGGAGCTGTAGTGCCAACACATCTACATCCCTGGGCTAGAGAAGACAGAAATGAAGGGGTGCTTTAACACCTTGAAGTACTGAAGCTTGTTTTAGACTTCACCACTAGGTGGGCCAGCCCATGTTTTTTGTCTGCCTGAGGCAGAGCAGTTAAGTCAGACAATACTCAAGGCTGATGATCTCCACCTGAGACAGAAAATTTCGCGGGCACCTCTCCCTTAATAAGTAAAACCCAAACAAACAAAAACAATGGTAGTAAACAATTTGTTGCCTTTTCATGCCACTCAAATTCAATTGCCTGAGGCAGCTGTGGATTCCAAGATGCCACTGAAGGAAGGAGCTAGGTGGCTGAATGTTTCCCCATGCAGAGAAAACCTCCCTCTACCTAGGAAGTGAGTATAGTCAGGAGAACTCAGCATAGCCTTTTCTCCAACATGCTACTTCTCTCTAAAGATTTTAATTTGTGTCTGTGTGTGAGTGAGAACCAGGGAGGAAGGAGCCTTCAAACAAGCAATGCAGCCACCTGCAGCCAGAAGTGATACAGTCCAGAGAATGCTTTACCACTTGATTCCACTACCCACTGTATAAATTGACTGAAGCTAGAGGGAGAGGAGGAGGGAGGAGACCTGTAATAAGGGTATGCAGTAACTTAAAGCAAACAGAAAGAATAGCAGTTGTGCTTGTGTGAGAAAGAGAACATAATGGGTTGATCCAGTCAAGGCTATGGAACTTGAGAGGAGTTTTTAAAACTTCCTGAGGGCTTTGCCACTTTAATAGCCCTTGATGCTATTTTCCCCATGGAAGAAAAAAATGATAGAGGCATCCATATAAAAAAGATAATGCTATTCTAGGCTGCAGTAATAGCACTATAGTGTCTAGGTCAAGGGAAGTGATAGTACCATTCTGTTCTGCTTTGGGCAGACCCCACCTGGAATACTGTTCAGTTCTGGGCACCACAGATCAAGAAGGATATTGACAAGCTCGAATGTGTCCAGAGGAGAGGCAACCACAACGGTAAAAGGCCTAGAAATCATGCCCTATGAGGAACACCTTAGAGAGCTGGGTATGTTTAGCCTGCAGAAGAGAAGGTTAAGAGGTGACATGATAGCTATGTTTAAATGTTTGAAGGGATGTCATATAGAAGATGGAGTGAGTTTGTTTTCTGCTGCTCCAGAGACTAGGACACAGAGCAGTGGCTTCAAACTTCAGGAAAAGAGATTCGACCTAAACTTTAGAAAGAATTTTCTGACAGGAAGAGCAGTGGAATGCATCACCACATATTGTGATGGAGAGCCCTTTGGAGGTTTTTAAACAGGCTGGGTAGCCATCTGCCCGGAGTGCTTTGATGGTGTATTCCTGCATGACAGGGGGTTGACTCAATGGCTCTTGTGGTCTCTTCTAGCTCTGTAATTCCATATGACACTTTTATATTTCCACCATGGGGCAAATAGCAGCTTGCTAGGGCAAACGTAAAATGGAAAAGCAGTGAGGAGTGGGAAGCTTGTACTGGTTCTTCATCCAGAACCATGGTCCTGATTTCAGTTCTCACCCATGCCTTCCTTCAGGTAGGTTTCTTTTTAAGACACATGCACCATTCAGTGAGGCCAGGTTGCAAGGCCACCATCATAACCTTTTGAGCAAAGCTACAAAATGGTATTTTTTGGTCTGCATTTCACAGTATCTCCCATACAGCATGGTAGTTGGGTGGCCATGCTAGTAAGGAGATTCTGGGAGGTGTAATCCAAGATCTGCTCTTTGTTATTGTTGTTGTGTGCCTTCAAATCATTTCCAATTTATGGCAACCCTAAGGCCATAACCTATAACCTATCATGGGGTTTTCTGGGGCTGAGAGTGTGTGATGCAGCAAAGGTCTCCCAGTGGGTTTCCATGGTTGAGTGAGGACTCAAACCGTGGTCTCCAGGGTCATAGTCCAAGGCTCAAGCCGTTACACCATGCTGGCTCTGCTCTAAATTATCTTCAAAATAAGGGCTGTTTCTGCACTAGCCTGTTATAGTGCTATTATTCCACTTTCAACATCCTATGGAATCCTGGGCTTTGCAGTTTAGGGAGGAGCCTTTGAACAATAGCACTATAACAGGCTAGTGCAGAAATGATCAAGGTTGCGCAATTGTTTTATGCTGCTCCTCTGGCCCAATATTCTTATCTAAGCCATTTGCCACGCATTATGTTTTTAAAAATATTTCTTTCCTTGAGCCCACAGTAATGGATGATTTGCATACTGAATCGATGTGTTGTGTCCATTGGAGAAGACTTGCATCTGAGTTGATATCATACAATACAAACGTTCTGTCTGTAGTGACATAACTAATCTGTGATAGCTTATTAATATGTGCAGATATCCTTTGATCCTGCCATTGATGAGCGATGAAGAAGCATGGGTGAGCTCACTGTAAGACGTTTGAAGGGATGCTTATAAAGACTGAGCTTTCTATACTCAGCAATTCCTGCACCTCAAATGCTCACGTTTAAATGGAAGCAGGTAGGAGGCTGAAGTTTGGAAGAAAATTGCCTTAATTTTATTCTGCACTTACAGACTGAATAGGGCAGCCATGTGACACCACCCGAAGGGAAAAAAGAGACCACTAAAATTTAAAAAGGACAAAAGAAGATACATATTCACATAATGTTTAGATGAAAATTTAGAAATGATGGCTATAATTGAAAAGGAAACATAGTTCATATCACAATAGAAAGTTGGGGAAGGCTATGACCAGAGTGAAGTTGGTTCCCAGTCAGTTTTCCCAGATGATAACTATTGACAGGTAATTTCAAGGCTCCTGCTGGTAGATAAATTGAAGACCCCATATCTCCTGTCTTATGGTTCACAGTCTTTACACTGGACTCAGACTAGGCAGCTCAGCTGTGCAATGGTAAGGCTGGTCCCAGATAGACCCCAGACTACAAAAAGGATCTGAGTGGCTGAATGATCCCTCATGTAGAGAAAGGAAATGAGTGTATGCTGGACAATGACACAGCCTTCTACAGACACACACGCACACTGTGCTGCTTTGCTCTGAAGAAGGTCTGATTTCATTTGATTTGTGCATGAGAGAGGGAGAGGAGGAAGAGGGGAGGAAAGAAGTGGTACAGTCCAGGGAAGGCTCTACCACTTTTTATTTTATTTCTGTATGTCCCTGCTATCTTTTACAAATGGGACTCAAGGTGTCTTCATTTCAATAGCATAAATACAGTTGAAACATTAAAAAAAATTAACACACCTTTTTAAGATAAACTAAATAAAATTAAAATACAGCACAGCTGCCACCCCATTAAAAACCTTTTGATTCTACTGGCTGTATAAACTGGCCAGAGATGGAAGGAGAGAGGTGACATAGGAGATCCTTGATTAGGATATCATAGGGTGTTTTAAAAAAAATTAATAGCAGTAAGGATTCAGGGATCAAATTCAAGCAAGGTTTTAAAAAAAATGCATAACCAAAGGGGTAAAAATAATGGAGGTGGGGAGGTTGGAGAAATGATATCCAATCAGGACTTTGAAGCTGGGATGGGGTGTTGCAACATTTTCCCTGGATAAAGTTCTGATTTAACCTCCCCAGTGTCTATTTCCCTCATTGGAAAAAATAGAAGAGGTCAGAATCGTGGGTCTCCAGATGTTGTTAAGCTGCAACTTCCCACATTACTCAACTTTGGCTATGCTGGTGAAGGCTGATATGAATTGCAATCTTAACACCATCTGGAGGGCTGCATGATTTCCACCCTGCTGCAGTTTTCTTCCTATGAGGCAAATGGCAGCTGATAGAGTGTTAGAGAGTTAATTGAGAACTGTAAGCCCACCCTGATTTACAGCCTAGCATTCTTCTCAACATATTGCTTTTGATCTGTGTATATGTGAGACTGGGATGGGGATGAAATGTAGTGAGGGGGGAGGCTCAGACAGACATCTAGCTGCTCCATCAACAGCCCCTGTGCTGTTGTGAAGCTCCTCTTTGTTTCCAGGGTGCTGCACAGGAGAACCTGCCTGACTGTGTTTCCAAGGAAGGGTCAGGACAGATTCATTGTCTTCCCATTCTGCCTACAACAGCCACTTCGCTTTAATCTCACCAATGGAAGAACAGCTTCCACATTTCACTGATGGAAATAGGGTTACTTTTGTGTCCTTACAGTTCCCCTTTTTTTACGCTAACAAATATTTGCAGCCATCTTAGGTTTTCCTCTCATCTAAATTGACATGTTGCAGAAGGCGCTTCTCTGCCTGTGACATGACATATTCAATCTGCAAGGCTTTCTTCTGTGCTACCTTTTGAAGCAGAGCGAGTGAGTAAATTGGCTATAACATAACAAATTATCATACACACTAATACAACCAACTCATTCCATGGCTCTCTCAGTAGCCAAAATGGCACCACCCAAATGCAGTCAGGAGGTGTCCGAAGGCACTTCTAAAGGTCAAGATTTCAGACCAGTGGGGAGTGGGTATGCTCAGTAGCCATGGAAAGTTGGCTGATAAGAGTTTGAGGAAGACAGGAGGAGTGAAATGGAGTAGTACCCTGGGAGAGGACATGCCTGGCTGGCTAGAAACCTCACTCCATTCTTCAACATCCATGCTGAGTTATGTATTTAATTTAAAAATGGATCTGGTTTAGCAAGGGTTGCCAGTTTAGCATCATCCCAGTCACTGAGTGTTCTGGCCAAAACCTGAGATTTGGGGATGGTCCCTCATGGTGCTGCTTAGTGTTATGCATTAAGTGTCATCATCAGTTGCTTACATCTTGTCATTCAGTCACACACATATGCACACATAGAGAACATAGATTTAGCTAAAAGGGCTCTTGTAGCTCAAGATGAAGTGAGTGGATTATTCTTAGTCACTTACTTAGGGAAATGGGATAAGGAACATTTAATCTAGACCAGTGGTTCTTAACCTGGGATTGTCTGGGGGTCTGCAGAGCCCTCACGGTGGTCAGTGAAGCCCTGCTACTTGATACCAACAGGAGCAGTGTGGAGATGCACACGCCTGATGCCATGTCCCTCAATGCCCACACCCTCTGCTGCTGCATCCTTGATGAAAGGGACATAGTGGCAGGTATTTGCAATTGCCTACACATGCAGGTGTGTGTGTTTGCAAACAGGGGAGCAGTTTCAGCACCAGCATGTGCGCGTGCACACGCACACACACTGCTGTGTCCCTGACAATAGGGATATGATGGCAGGCATGTGCACATGCTCAAACTATGACTCTGGAGACCAGGGTTTGAATCCCCAGTCAGCCATGGAAGCCCACTGGGTGACCTTCGGCAAGTCATATTCTCTCAGCTTCAGAGAAAGGCAAAGGAAGGAAATTTTACCAAGAAAATCCCCATGATAGTTCTGCTTTAGGGTTGCCATAAATCAGTTTTCAAAGGGGAGAGATATGCTGGCTGGAAAGAACTCCTGTTACTGACACTTTACTGTTGTGTGTCTTCAAGTCACTTCTAACTTAAGGCAAACCTGAGGTGAACCTAATACAAAGTTTTTTGGTTGTTGTTGTTTCGGGGGGTTTTGGCAAAATTTGTTCAGCAAGGGTTTGCCTTTGCCTTCTCTGAGGCTGAGAGAGTGTATGTTACCCAAGACCACCCAGTTTCTGAGGGAGAATTTGTATTCTAGTCTCCAGAGGCCTTTAAAAAATAAATAATTATTTGAATATTTAAATCTAAATTTAAATATTTTAATCTTGAGTCTTGGGAGTCCTTGGGAACAAATTATGTTTACAGGTGATCCTTAGTAAAGAAAAAAGAGCTACTGATGTGGACTGCTTGCTTCTAAATACCCCAAAGATGCCAGATCCAATCAGATCTTGGAAGCTGAGAAGCGCCAGCCCTAGTTAGTATTTGAATGGGAGACCACCAATGAATGCAGGTTATATTCCAAAGGAAAGAACAGGCAAAATCACTTCTGAGTATTTCTTGCCTAAGAAAACCCTATGAAATTCATGTGGTCACCATAAGCCAACCAGTGACTCGAAGGCATGCATGCACGCACGCATGTACAAACAAGCTTCTTGGCAGGAGGTGGGTACAGAGCATTGCAGAGGCTTGGTTCTGGTCTCACAACAACTGGGAAGGAAAGAGGAAAGTTAATTATGTAAATACATTGACCGCCTGGAGGGCCTTTGCAAGTAGTAGCAGCAAATCAAAGCTTTGTGAACTGTAAAAAACTACTACACTGCTAGGTGAGCTGGAGATTTGCACACAACCCTTTCCTTTTGCCCAGAGCTGAGGGCTATCAGAACTGGAGAATTTGCATTCTTATCTCCTGCCTGAAGATGGCTCATAAAAACTGGAGACTTGAAGCCAGGCCCTGAGATCTAACAAACGTAGGTTATACTAATTATGCAACAGTTGTCAAGTCAAATGTAGTTAGGCTATGTCACACTGGGGCCATTTCCAGACTAGACTGTTATAGTGCTCTTATTCCACAGTCAACATCCTATGGAATCCTGGGGTTTGCAGTTTAGGGAGGGGCCTTTAAGACCCCTCCCTAAACTGCAAACCCCAGGATTCCATAGGAGGTTGAAAGTGGAATAAGAGCACTATAACAGTCTAGTCTAGAAATGGTCTGGGACTGAGGAAGCCTACATTCAAGTCCAAATTCAGCCCTGAAGCTCCCGGAGTGACCTTGAACCTATAATTCTCTCAGCTTTGACCTAGTATATATTTATTTTAATTTTTATTGATTTTATTCATCTACATCCCAGCTTTTCCCCAGTTATGGGACCCAAGTTTTAATAGCACCACAGATTTTTAAAACGTACAAAAAAATCAAATCTGCACAGAAATTATTTTTAAAAGCAATTAAACTGTTTAAAATGCATTGCATTTTGGAAGGATAAAATGGGAAGGGGCATGATGTAGTATCTGAAGAGGTGGCTAAGGGGAATATGGAAAGGACTAGGAAGTAGCATGCTAGCAATGGGTGTCTGTGTATATGCATTTACATAAACATGGAAGAATTAGCATGGAATGCTTCCCACTTTCAGAGATTTCACTTCTAAAGACTTGTTACTGGAAAACCTGTTATGCAGAAGGGTGTACACAGATCCTATTTTCAAAAGGCATCTCTTGGTTTCTCCCCTGGTCCAGGAAAAACAGCGATGAGAGACAGTCTGTGTCTCTCCACAGGAAAAAGTAGAAATTGCAAATGTTACATGTCGGCTGAGGATTCTAGGAGCTGTAGTTCAAAAAATTAATGTTTCCTAGCTTTGGGAAGAGGGACTATCACTGTTCAAAAGGGATGCCTGGAATATGTGAATCAGAAGCGAAATGGGTTACATCAGAGGAGGCCAGAAACTTAATTGGGATCTGGCGGTGGATCCTTCGGTGAATGCTAGCAGGAGATTAGCTAGATTTCTGATTCCCATTTTGTCTTACAAGAGCAAGAACAACATTGCTTTCCCCATACTGAGTTGTGCAGTGGCAAAGCTCAGAAGGGCTGGCTAGAAGTGGATTTTATAATACTCAGAACAAACTTCTAGATTTGGAATTTTTTAATGCTAAATGTATGTCATTTGTACCATGCTCTGGTTGGTGGATCTCAAGCTTCTAATAAAAAGCAGAGTGTATCCTTCCAGTCTCAAGTCTGCCTACCCCTGCCAAATATGCTATATTTTGCTGTGCTAAGCAAATAATCACCATGAACAATAACTGACTCCAGATGCCCTTCCCTTCCCTCTTTCCCTCCTATCTTACTTGGTCTCAGTCATTTCTTTCCCTTTTTAAGACCTTTCGTTTCACTAAGCTGGGTGCTTAGCAGGCAGCCTGCCCTGGATTCAGGTTGCAGCTCCTTCTAAGGGAACAGCTTTTTCAGAGGAAAGGAAAGGGTGCCCAAGTAAACAGGGCAAGCGGAGTGGAAAGAGAGATCATGATTAACCACCATCCCCGCTCCAGACTCCTGACCTTGGGGTGATTTCTTTGGGTTATTGGATCTCTAAAGAAAGCTGCATCAGCTTACACCACATATATATGTGCTTCATTTGGTCTTAGGGAGGATTCTGGGTGCTCAAGTTCAAAAAAGTAACTTTTTCAAATTCTGCTGTATTGTTTATTTTACATGGGGAGGAGGCAAGTGAATCTTCCTCATTTTCCCAGCCTACCCTCATCTGATTTAAGGTCAAGGTGTCTTTTCAGGCAAAAACCTCATACATCAAGGTCTTGCATGTTTGTGATGCGTAAAGGAAAATCTTTTCTGTGGCCTTTTCTGCAGCCCCTTTGGCAATACAACAGATCAAACAAAACAGACACAAGAGGTTTCTGCTGATTCTTGCTCTTTTTCACCCCCCCAAGCGGATTTATAAATGAAAGCTTTTCACACTCCCCAAGCAATTGCTGTAGTTGGTTGGTTAGTTTCTCCATAACAGAGAAAACCTAGCCTATAGTGGAATCACTTCAAGTATAGACTGGTTGGGAATGGGTAAGCTCTGCAAATGTTGCCAGATTACAATTCCCATCAGCCCTGGCCAGCATAGCCAGTGGCAAGGAATGGTGAGAGTTGGCCCCACAATACCCAGAAGCCACATATTCCCTATCCTTGCCCTGTACTTTGAAAAGCAACATCCTAAATCCAGGCCTTATTTAGTTGCTTATCAGTATCAAGTCTACATTTTGCTCATGCTCAGGGACTCTCCTTTATTATGAACATATGAAGGTGCATAATGCAAAGTACAGTGGCCCCTCCACAGTCACAAGGGTTCAGGAAGCAGAGCCCTGGCGAAAGTGGAAAAATTGCAAATTACTCCTCACGCGATCCCGTTCCTATTCCCCTCTGGGACTGAGGTGTGGGAGCCTTCCTTCTCCACGCCTGGGTGAGAGGCAAGGGAGTGGAGGGAAGATTGAATTCTGGAAAGGAGAAAGAAAGAGTTGTGTGTCCCCCCCCATTTGCATTATCTTTTACCTCGGCGCTAGTTCTCACTGCCAGATCAGAGGCAAGGAAATGAGCGGAGAGAGCTCCAGAGAGACAAGGAAAGCACACACGTGTGCATCTCCCTACACCATTGCCTTACTTTTGCATCAGCGTTAGTTCTCAGCACTGAGGCAGAGAATGGGAGAGGAGAGTTCTGGAGGAGTGAAGAAAGGTGCTCATGCACATGTTCCCCCCTCATTGCCTTACCTTTTGCCTCAGCACGCTTGCCTTTTTTCTCTGCAGCAGCAAAACAGAAGGGAATGGGAGGAGGAGAATGTAGGGAGAGGCGCAAGTGCCTCACAATAATCAAATTTGTGAGAGTCAAATCCGTGAATATGGAGGGAGGACTGTACAACCACCTGCTCATTTAGTCCAGGACCTTTCCAGAGTCAGAGTCAAGAGATTTTCCTGGCCTTTTCTTTAATCTGAAGGTAGGGCCTTCAGCATACAGGGCCTCCTGTGCTTTACTACCATCTCATGATAAAATTAGTACCTGCTATATCTCAGGGCAAAATGTTTGTGTTCAGAACAGATTCTGACAAAAATAACTAGTGAGCTCTGTCTCATTTAAGGTCTGAGTGTACGACCTGAAACAGAGTTAGATCCAGCCTGGGAAAATGTAGATCTTTCAACATTCAGATTGGAATTGAAAGACCTTCATTTGCACTTCTGCTCAGCCATGATGTGGACACACACTGCGTAATTTTGAAGGAGTTAAAGGCTGTTTGGTCATCTGAACAGGAGAGAGTTGAGGGTGCTGCTCCAGATAGAAGAAAGGTTTCCATTTTTGGACAGCAGCTTCTAGCAGCCCCATGATAGCTAGGGAAGCAACTTCCCTGAGCTGTGCAACAGTTCCCGTCTCCTATCTTTGATCTTGACTTTATGCCTCCCTCTTTTCATATGATCTCTCTCTCTCTCTCTCCCTTTCTTTCTCTCTTATTTCCCTTTCCTCCAATCTCTCTTTCTTTTTCATCTTTGCATTTACTGTATTTTCTTTTGTGAATTGTGGTGGACAGAACAAATGTGGGGTACTGATTTTAGCATTGGACTATAACCCTGGAGACCAGGGTTTGATTCCCCACTCGGCCATGGAAACTCACTGGGTGACTTTGTTTTCAAATCTTTTTATTAAACTACAAATTCAGATTACGATAAATCCATTTCAGACCAACTACAAAGTTCCGTACAGTACAAATGTAAATTTAACACAAAAACTACTTTATTACTTATTTGTTCGATTAAACCTTTCCAATATCAACTTTGCCTATTTTATTTCCACCATTCACTCTTCTCTCACTTCTGTTCGTCTAATTGTCCTTTTATGTATGGTCTTGTTTATCTAAATCCATTCAATCTCCATACTGTCGATTTTAACCAATTAAAAAAAACAACTCTTCCCTTATCTTCTTTTCTCTATATTAACTAGTTTTAACTTAGATTTTTTAGTCCGACGATAACCCAAAAAGCTCATAGATGTTACTCCACTTGCTTCCAAGACTATCGATTTCGCTGTAATTCCCTATTTCTTTCCCTGGGTCTTCTTTTTCTATATTACCATTTTCTTCTATATTTGATCCCTTTTCCTCCAAAAACCTTTTTTATTTTTTCCAAACTTTATCCTTTATAAACAAACCTATAATATATACTTTACCTATTCCCTTATTCCTTTGGTGGCTATCTTCCCCCATCTGACTTCTAATATAGGAAGGATCAAACTCCATTCCTCCTCTATTTTCCCCTTGGGTTTTTGAGACAATGTTGCTGTTAACTTTTCCATTTCCATTATATCATATAATATATCACTGGGTGACTTTGGATGCATCACACATTCTCAGCTCCAGAAAACCCCATCATAGGTTCACTTTAAGGTCGCTTAAGTTAGAAACAACCTGAAGACGCACAACAACAATGAAAACCAGAGCAGAATCACCTCCCATAAATTTGGAAAGCACCAGCTATCACTGAAACTAGTGTAGCGTCCCAGTTGTGAAATGTCTTCTCTTGAAGGCCTGACCAACACCTTCATGTCCTTATTTCAGTGCCAAGTTCAAACCTGGTGATTCACTGAACCTTTTGGGGCCTAGTGGAAGCATGGCTCCGTTTTTTATCTTTGATTGTGGGCTTTATTTTGTTTGACCTAAGCTAGTCTGAGTTGTTTAAACTGTTCATCCGCTTTAAACTGTTTCTAAAGTGGCTACATTGATTGCACTCACCCAAAGATCTGCTGATACAAGGTCAGTTCAAAATATTTTAATTTATACACATTTTAAAGTCCCGAGCTATCCATTCTGAAATAGGCAAAATAGTAAAATCTTAATTTCCTTCGTTTCCTTCATTTGCAAACGAAGCACCTTGGATTCAAAAAAGTGCAGGTTTTAACCAGGCTTATTTTTCACTTAATTGAGGCTGTGCAGAATTGCAGCCTCTTTGCTCATTTGTTCCCTTAGCTTGCAGAATGAGCAAACCCAATTTAAGCAGACTGGAAGTATCATTGCTTTCTCTTACCAGCAAACTCCAGTGGTTGAGTGCCAACAAGCCTGAAGCAAAAATGGGGTGAATCAGAAACAAAAGGAAGGGGAGCCAGCATACCCAGGGAAAATTCTGTGCTATGTAGAAGTATAATTTAAAAAAACAAAACAAAAGGGAACAAAAGATCCAGCTTTCTCACACAAAGGAAGACTGAATAGACTCAGGATCCACCAGGTCTATTGGGTATCAGATGGAAAAGTTATCAAGGAATATAGTGTACCTTTGAGACTACCTGGGAAAAAGAAATTTCCAGCACAAACTTTGTTAGATGTCTGATGTTTAAAGAGCATCATATGCCGAGTCCATGAAAGCTTCTGCTGGAAATGTCTTGTGCCCAGTTAGTCTCAAAAAAGGTGATGATTATGACTTTTCCAACAGATACTCAGTATTCAAGGGTATTCCATACTATCTAACAAGCTATATTTTTTAATACTACTAGTTAGAAAGAAAAAAGAAAAACTGTTGTGGTAGTGGTGTTGGAAATTACTTAAGCTCTTTACAATTTTTGCTACCCTGGAGAGATGGAAGAGTCAGATGGGTGGAAAGTAGGACTGGAGCATTTCTGCTTGGGATACACTGCAGCATTTTGGATCACAGGACCCCAAAGTGTTGCATTTATCACATCACAGTTGCCAGTTTCATTGTTGAAGAATCGGGGTTCTTGGGCACAGTGCATCAATCATGTGGCTTAACTATTAACCCAGTGGAGACTGATGGCTTCCATGTCAGTGGAGCAGTGAACCCACTCTGGATTTTTGCATAACTTTAAAAGAGATACCCAAAGTGCTGAAATTGCTTTGGGTATGTGTTTCAGCACCTTGGAAAGCTCTTTTAAATTTCAAACTAAAATCCAGAGTGCATTCACATTCACTGGCATGAGAATCATAAGCCCAAACAGCTCCTCAAATGTACAGATTCTCAATGCTCTCTCTGATAATGATTGTGGTCCCCAAATATGCCACCCCATGGTAGCCTTTCTTCACAACTTGATGGCCTCTGTCTCCATCTTGGTCAAGAACTCCAGCTCTCCATTTGAATTGATATGAATTGTAATTTTCTCAGCCACCCCACTGCCCTTTTACTACTACTTTTTAAACTTCTAACTTGTTTTCCAGCTATTTCAAATTTATCACTGGCATCTGGTAGCTCCTAGGTCAGCAGAACAGTACAAATGCTGTAGGTTTTAAAGGAGCAATCTGAGGTACTTAGCTTATTGTGAAGATAAGTTTCAGCACTCTGGATATCTCCTTTAATATTTAGACTAAAACCTGGATTGGATTCACTGTTCTACCAACCTGATGCTACCAGCCACCACTGTTGTGATTGGGTGCCTATCACCAGGCTTTCTTGGCAAGTTTTGTTCAAAGGGGGTTTGTCTTTGCCTTCCTCTGAGGTTGAGAGAATGTAACTTGGCTAAGGTCACCCAGTGGATTACCACAGCTAAGCAGGTATTTGAATCCTGGTCTCCATAGTTCTAGTACAATGCTGAAACTGCTACGTCGTGTTAGCTGTAGTCTGAATTTTAAGGAATCTATTCGTGGTGCTGAAACATGTAGCATAGCTCCCTTAAAGTCTGGAGTACAAGTGGGATCAAATTCATTGTGCCACTGATGTGGAAGCCACTAGGCACTATTGGCTGTGTGTACATGGGGTACAGCTCTCAGTGGCTGGACTGACCCCCCATCATCTTAAATGCCTGGGCAGGTATATATAAGGAGAGACACCTTCAAAAATCTGAAGTCCCAGGACATTTAGAGCTTACTGGAAGGAATCACTCAAAGGGATCTCTCACTGCATTTTGTCTTTTGTGAGGTTGTCCCAGCAAGCTTTAGGTCATGGGAGGGATGTTTTACTGGTCCTTTCCTATAAAAAGAGGCAAATCTTGGTAATACATTAGGCCGTCCACATGTATGAGTTTGACTTTCACAGATTTGATTATTTGTGAGTTTCTCCAAACCCTGCTCCCTCTACCTGAGGCACTTCTTTTTGCAGGGGAACCTTCCCTCTTGGTGATTCCAATCAGGCCTCACAACCCTTTAAAAAACCTGCTTCTGGTCCTCTTCGTCCTCCACCAGCCACTGCCTGGCCAGCTAAGAACAGCTCACAGCCTGATTTCTCAGCAGCACAAATCATCTCCTGATGCTCCCCGCATACACCCAAGGAAGGAGATGGGCAGGAGAGTGGAAATATAGAGCCGCCCTGCAGACCCACCCCCATTCTGTCTCCTTTCTCTGACTGGTTTGGACCCTGAGTGCCCGCTCTCTCCCCCGTGCCTCATCCTCCTTCCCACAGAGACAGACACTCATTTTGATAGATGTGATTTTTCTGCTTCTCCAAGGGTCCTGCATCCCTAACCCTAATGAATGTGGAGGGCCAACTGTACTGAGTTTAAAATTACTTGCAATTCATTCCTTTTGTCAATAACTAAAGCGTAGTTAAGTAACATTATACTTGTCACATCATGAAGAATGACCTCATTCCTTCTGTGGTATAGTTATAATTGTTAATACATTAATTTTATAGCTACGAAGAAGGTGTGTGGCCTCCTTTTGTACCACAAATCAGCAGCTTATAGCATTCTGATGTATACTGAAAGTCATGTTTTAGTTACTTTTAAATAACGTGGAAGTAAAAGATTGCTTTTCTAGGAAGGAAAACTGTAATGATAGAGAGCCATATGTAGCTTTCTACATGATTTTGCCTCAGAAGAAAAATGATCTGCTCCTGAAGTAAGTTTATCTCTTGCCCTATCTTGCCAATTCCATAGGTTCAGAGTGTGAGATGTGAGTAGATGAGCCCTTTGACCATGCGCCAGCTCAGCTGGAATACTTGCTGGCTATTCTTAAGAAAGCTACTGCCATTGATGCAAACAATTGCAATTTGAAAATAATAATGAGTACCGCCCAATTTCCAATTGTTCTTTTTAGGATCACCAAAGTAAGGTAATTGTATGCATTCATGCGTGCAGCGAGCCAGCATGCTGTAATTTGAGCATTGGACTTGGAGTCTTGGAGATAGGCCATGTATCTCTCCCAATCAGCCATGAAAAGTCTCCAACATAATATTGGGCAAGTCACATTCTCTTAGCCTCAGAGGAACTCAGGGGAAAACTTCTTCTGAATAAATCTTGCCAAGAAAACTCTTGGAGAGGGTTGCTGTAAGTCAGAGTTGACTTGAAGGCACATAACAACAGCAAAACTGTAATGGTAGCTAAATTACTTTGGGGGGGGGACTTCAGAAGTATAAGCATATGCTTCAGAATTCTGGGGGGTAGGTTGTTACATCTCTTTCCAAACAGAACTGAGGAAATCAAAAGACTTACAGAAATACAGGGAACTGATCATAGAGCAAAGGTAGCTTTGCCTGTTGTTAGTCCCAAGTGAAGGATGTGTTGTGTTTCTATTAATTTGGGGTGGGGAGGTGGGGTTTAGTGACCTTTTGATAAGTAATTATATGGCACGCATGTCCCTCAAATGGTCTGTTTTTCTGTCCATCTTCCAAATCCCAATATTCTGTGTCCACACTCTGGCTAGCGTGGCTGAGGTTACACATGAAAGAAGTGGGCTTCATGTTGCTTCATGTCCACTGCAGTGGTCTTCCCAAGTCTTACTTTCTTCTGTATAACTGAATGGCTCAACTGCAGTGCAAGAATTTTGCATACTTTGAAAAGTGGAAGGAAATGGTGGAGTTGGAGAAAGAGAGGAAGAGAGAGATGGCACAATATATAAACATGTGTTCTGACATTCCATCATGCTCTTGTGCAGAAGTTGGCAAAGTGCAGCCTAAGGGCTGTGTGTGCCCCCCACCCCACCAGATTCTTTGGACTGCTTTTTTCAGACCAAAGAAATGTGAATTCCCTCTCATTGAAGCCTCTAGTTATAACAATTCACCTTTTAAATAAGTTGCAGGGCCTCACCCACCCAAGGCACTATTAAACATAAAAAATGCTGGTTTTTCAAAACCAATAGAAGAATTTTGTCCATTTCAGTTTTGTTCTTTCTGCATTTTTGGTGTTTTGCTTGAAAATTGACCTCTCCTGCTGTAGTGTAAGCAAGAAATGGAATTCAAAAGGAAACTGCAAATTGGACAGGCTTTCTTTTCTAAGTCCAAGTTCACCAGACCAGACTTAGCATCTCCACTCCACCCCATCAAGGGTGCTATCTTGTGGGATAGGGATAGGAAAGCTTGAGTCCATCAGATGCTTTGGACTAAAAGTCCTGTAATTCCATATCATGGTCCATTCTGTCTGGGGCTTTGGGGACTTAAAATCCAGAGGCCCTTTCACACTATAGAGTTTTAATGCTTTGTTTCTGTGTTAACTGCCATGGCAACATGCTACAGAATCCTGGGATTTGCAGTTTAGGAAGGGGCATTTAGAAGTCTCAGCCAGAAACCTCTGGTATCTCCACAAACTACAAACCTCAGGATTCAGTAGGGTGAAACAATTGTAATTAAAGTGGAATCATAGCACACTATAACTACAGTGCTATGAAGGACTCCAAAATGATTGGGGAATCGGAGGTTCCCTTCCTCTACTGAAGAGGATGCTGGAGATCCTTCAGTGTACCTCATTTCTCCATGGTTTTTTCTTTTTCTTTTTTGGTAACAACAGCTGGAGTGGGGTGTGTAAGGCTAACTCAGTACTATGGAAGGGGAGAGGTTTGGTTTTGTTGGATGACAGTTCCCATCATTCCCAACCAGAATGAGTAGCTGAAGAGCACTAGAGTTCTTCTCTAATACAGTTGGTGGACATCCAATAGAGTAGGACCACCTTCTTTATTTGATCTGTACTGCATTCAAGCTGCCATTTGCAACAGACTTCTCCTGGATTCCCACTACCACCTCAATCTTGGGAACTCTAGTGAAAGGATCCTATTTCAGATATGTGCCTTGCAAATTTCCACTAGCAGAGAGATTCAAAGCAGTGTCAGAGAGATGGATCAAATTATCTGGAGGGAGTATTTCTTGAGATATTCTGGTATCAGATCACATGGGCTGTAAGAGAGGAAAGCCATCACCTTGAATCTAGCAGAGAAGTAAGCTGGCAACCAGTGCAGCTCATGTAAGATCAATGTAATACAATCTGATTCTGATTTACTGGCTCCATTCATAACACTGCCACCGGCATTTTAAACCATTTAAAAGTCCTTAGGCTTGTCTTCAAAGGCTGTCCCACACGTAACATATTACAGCAATCCTGCATAGACATGACTAAGGTATGTCTGGCCACCACTAGGTCTGTTTTTTCCAAGGAAGAGTGGAGCCTGCCTGTAAAATGAAACATGTAAAGTGTATAAAGTTGGCCCCTGCTATTGCTAGAATATCCAAGAACAAGGAAATATAGAGTAGCACTCCCAAAGTGAAAGTCTTCTGTGTCAAAGGCAATGCAGCACTTCCCAGAACAGAATGAGCACTTGTTCTTAGAGCACCTGAAACTCGAACCAACAATATCTTCATATTGTCTAAGTTAAGCTTCAGCAGGGCTAGGGTTGCCATTAGACAGAGTGAGGCATTTGTCTCAGCTGGCAGATGCTAGGAGAGGGCAGCAAGGCATAGCAGGAGAGAATGTGCATCTTGTTGCCTATCACATGTCCCCTAAGCCAGGTTGCTGCCACTGGTTTCTGTGGGGGACACACTATCCCATCATTAGTGTTGAATACATAGTTCATCTGCCTGTCTTGTTGGCTTTTTCAAATTGGCTCATAGCCTCAGGCAGCAGTGTGGCTTGGGGGTGGGCATGGACCTCTGTTCCCAGTTCATGAGTGCTCTGAGTTCACAATTTCTGTTGCTTCTGCGTCATAATGACTTTTTTAGATGATAATCTTCACATGTACTGGCCATTTTGAATGAGAGACTCTGGGACTTTTAGCTGCCAAAAGTAATTTTTTTTCAAGCTCTGAAGGATGTGTGAACCACAGGTAAGTGTTCTTTGCATATTGCCAAGCCTCTTATGTTACCAGAATATAAAGAAAAATACTTAAAGACATCCGCCAAGCCTTTTTCCCCCTGGAGGAAGGAACTGACTAAACCACCTCGAGTATTCCTTACCTAACAAAACCCTCCGTAAGTCTCTATAAGTCAACAACTTGAAGGCATGTACACACACAAGGTTTCCATAATTTTTTTATACAACAGCAACAGGTGAACTTGTGAGTGTGTACTTGACGTCTGTGTGGGAGACACCATCCAGGGAGTTGGGAGGGGGGCTGAAGTAGGCACAGGCAGGAAGTTAAACATTGTATTTGGTTTCACAAACACGGGGGAGGAGATGATTTTTTGGAAAGGGCTGGGAGCTGAGTCGCCGATGAGACTTGTATTTGCCAAGCTGTTTTCACAGCACTTGAGTTAAAAATAGCTCCTGGGGGCTGGAGCTGCACGTCAAGAAATATTAAGGTTTTTTTTTTTTCATAGCATCTTGGCACTCTCAATCGTCAGAGGAGGTTAAAAAAAAAAGGAAGAAATGGTTGCTCCTTCTGTTTGGATAACTCAAGCAGGCTCTGAATGCTGCTCTCTTGAGCACCCACCTAAATTGCATAATATGGGGCATGGGGCAAAGACAAACCCCTCTCCTTTCCAAAATAGGTGTGTGTGCACACCACTTGGAAGGAAGGATGTAGTTAGTTGAGCCATAGTGTTACCTTCTGCCAGTTCCTAGGCACTACTACTTTCTCATGGGGGCAGTGGAGGGAAGCACAAATTTCTAGCCTTCATTGACAGACAGCAACCAGGCAGAATCCGCAAGAAGTGCTTTCAGTCCAGCTACTTACTCTTATGCCAGAATGGCTTACTGTGTACTTGTATCTCATTTGCAACTGGCTTTAAAGGGAAAGCATTACAGCTGTTTTTCTTGTCTTCTGTCCAGAATCCTTTGGACAGTTCCTCCTGTCTAAACAGCCTGTTATCTTGCTCTGCCTTCCCTGAGTAGTGAGCATTCCAGGACTTCCTTGTGGGTATTTGTTTTTTGGGGGGTTTTTTAGCGAGTACATGGGATTGCATTTGAGCTTTTAACTTGGAAACCAATGACAACAACAACACTTTAAGTTTTATATAATATTTTTTTTGTTAATACGAGGATTCTCTAAATTTGGCATGATATAGGAGCCTCTGGCATGTCTTAATCCATCCCTGTCTCTCTACACCATATAACAAGTACAAGCGTGGGCCCTGCCACTCCTGTACGTTGAAGAAAGATAAGGATGGATTGAGACGTGCAGAGGCTATGACCATGCCAAATACAAGAGGCCACCTCAGCATGTATTACGTAAAACCTGAAATTTAGCAGTGTTGTTTTGATGGTAGTTATATTTGTTACCAGCCCTTTTCCTTATGTTTCCTGTTTTTAATGCTGTTGGATACACACAAATTTAATAAATAGAACTCTCACACCATAAAGACTTTCACTTTTGATACTTCTGTCAGCAGGCTATCACTCAAAACAGAGGCACAAGGCCAAAGAAAAACAAAAAGTTGGCGATGCAATATTATAACGTCCCCCTTCCCCACCAAAATAAGTTTCCAATAGTTTCCAGAGTAAAAACTGGAAAGGGATCCTGTTCCTTTAATGGTTGTGTAGAAGAGAGCATTTTAGCAGGTGTTGCTTTGTTACCTGGCTGCATAGTAAGCAACACCTAGAGAAACATTTGCAGGTGGTCAGAACCACTTCAGGGCAGGAAACCTTTCCTTGCCTACACCCCTGTGGTGCAGCCCAGCATCTGTCTCCATTCTTCCTCCTGACTTTACCTTAAAACCTCATCTTGTCTGTCTAATCCAGATCTGTAATCCTTCCTGTATAGCATCTGGTACATAGTTGTAGAGCTGTAGGAAATTTCCTTTTTCACTACAACCCCCAATGAGCATGGCCATCTGTCCAAGTTGGTACAGTGGTATAAGAGAATGTGGTGCAGCCACAGACTGGGAGCTTCATAGTCCATGTGTAGGCAAGGGCCAGGATCCAGTCCAGGTTTTAGATTATGGTCATTTCCTCACTAGACTGTTATAGTGCTATTATCCCACTTTCAACATCCTATGGAATCCTGGGGTTCGCAGTTACAGGAGGGGCCTCTGGCCCCTCCCGTAACTCTGAACCCCAGGATTCCATAGGATGTTGAAAGTGGGATAATAGCACTATAACAATCTAGTGCAGAAATGGCCTACATCTCAGCCCCTGCTTTGCAAACACCCTTGGTGAGTCCCTCACCCACCCATTGCCTCTGTGAAACTTTGTGAAGGTGTTAACAGTTTCCATTAGTGAGCCAGGCTGGGGTGCAGAGAGCCACATGGCAGTGTCTCTCTCGCTCCAGTGGTCCTGAATGCTCATCAGCAGTAAGTGGAGCTGAAAGCTTTTAAGCTCAGATGCCTGAGCCAGCTGAGTCCTCCACTGATGCAGCTCAAAAAAAAAAAAAAGGGTGTGAATGCCTTTGCACTTTCTACCTCTCTCCTTTCATTGTATCCCTCTTCTTGTCTTTGCCTCTACTGCATGTTTGCCTATGCTGCTTCTCCTAGATATCTCCACCTAAGTAGGGCTAATATTGGACCAAGAGGGCTCAACTCCATAACAAGTTTTGAAAGCTTGATCCAGAGCTTGGAAAAGTTCTTTATGGGAACTAGAACTCCCAGAATGCCTGTACTGGAAGATTCTGGGGCTTGTAGTCTAGAAGCAACACATCCAAGCTCTAGGGAAGCCATGCAGCTGAAATCTTGAGCCTCATATTAAAGAAATGACAATCTCCCCATGTCTTTTCAGATCTTTCTTGGTATGTTACAATATTTTAGCCTTAGTTGACTATCAGTAAAATGGGAATAAAAATTGAAGCTGTGTGGGTATATTGTGATTCAACCAGAGATCACAAAAAGTACCAAATTTGGTAGCAGGCATAAAATCCAGCTATTAAATCTTTTTAAAAATCAAGTTTTTAAGTTCTTATGGTTGTGATAGTATAAATGAAAGTGCATTGGTACTGCCTGCCAAATTTTCTAAAGCCATAGACTTGGATAAATCAAGTTTGTAGAGTTCGGTGGTAAATTTCAGTGCCCTTCAGTTATTCTTCCCCATGACTAAAAAACCCAGTTCACTCCAAGAAGCAAATATTGCAGTTAGACTAAATTGTTTTTTAGAAAAAGATCAAATATTCTTTGTTTGAGTAATTTATACAATTATACTGAATTCAGTTGTTGGTACTGCATCAAAAAAAATCGGTTTACACTTTTGATTGATCTGTAACTGTAATAAATCATTATCTCTCTATATTTACACACCTTGCCCTGGGAATAGTGATATCTTATTCATTGAGTGTCTCTTGGGTTCATTTTCACAAAGTTTTTAAAAGGCTTTGCAAATTCAGAGCTTGGAAATACTACTTTTTTGGACTACAGCTCCAGAACAGTTGTCCCAACCAGCATAGCTAATGGATTATGGGAGTAACAGTAAAAGAAAAGATAACTTCTCTGGACTCCATAAATTTCAGTTGCTATATAAAGTGTTTCCCTTTCTCTCTCTCTCTCTCTCTCTCTGTGTTTTTAAAAGGAAAAATTCCAGCTAGAGGGCTCTTTCATGAAGTGCAATTTTATACTGCTATGATTGCACTTTAACTGTCATGGCAGCATCCTATAGAAGTCTAAGTACACCTCACTAAACTCCAAATCCCAGGATTGCCTAAGATGTTGCTGTGTCAGTTACAATGGAATGATAGCACTATACTTGAATAGTGTGAAAAGCATTAGAGCAGTGGTTCTCAACCTGTGGGTCCCCAGATGTTCGTGGACTTCAGCTCCCAGAAGCCCCAGCCACTATGGTCAATGCTCAGGGCTTCTGGGAACTGAAGTCCATGAACATCTGGGGACCCACAGGTTGAGAACCACTGCATTAGAGAATGTGTTAATGTGTTCCTGGATGGTGACCAGCTTTACAGTAAATGGTATCTTCTTCATGTAAATTCATGGCTGGAAGAGATGCCAATGATATGTAAGAAGCTGCTTTCTTTTTAGCCAAGTAAATTCATTAATATTTCTCCCACTGTCTATATATTATAGCTCTATTTTATAGCTGAGCCCTGGCTCCAGAAGTGGCATAAACTAAGAAGGCAGCAAAATCTCAGGGGTTCTAGGCAAGCCCTCAAGGCTAGAAGTTCACACAGTTCCTTTTCTCTCTCTCTATCTCTTCCCGCCCCCCAAACCCTGGGATAATTTGCGCTGAAGTATGGCTGGCAGTTAGTCTTCTTCTTTCCAAATCTCAGGACAGTTACTTCTTTTAATCAAAACTACCAGAATCCATCACACAGTGGCCATATTACCTGGTATATTCTGAGAGATTTTATTCAAAGAAGTACCTGCACTGAGCTCTGCTCTTTCACCTTCTTTCCCCCTCATTCCCTCTTCAGGATTGGAAAACGTGGAATAACTTGATGCCTGAGGCATCAGAACAGTTTGACTCAGTCATGATTCCAGGCTTAAATGCAGACCTGGGCTGAGGCAGTGACAGCCAGCAACTGAAGTAGCTCTCTAGCAGAATCTGGTTTCTCTTTGTCTTCATTCTTCTTCTGTGGACCACTTGTTTGTTTAATGTACTATATGCAACTCTCCCCACCTATCAAAATTTTGTGAAATGGACTTGAGCTAAAAAAGGGACAAGTATGGAGTCACTCTCTGTCTTCTGCCCTACCTGCTGTCTTGGCATTATGTTGTTGTTATTATTATGTGAATTCAAGTAATTTCTGACTTATGGGGACCCCAGTGTGGACCTATCATGTGTATGATGTACCCAAGATCAGCCAGTGGGTTTCCATGGCCAAACAGAGAATCAAAGCCTGGTCTCCAGGGTCATAGTCCAACACTCAAAGCTACACCATACTGACTCCAAGTCTGGACCAAAATGGGACAGCTGTACAGCTAGGAGGTAGTTTTCGTTTTCCCCAGATTTGTTAATAGGAGAGAAAAAGGTCGTAGTTTCTTCTTCTCTTCTTTTTCCACCCAAAGAACCTGTGTGTTTCACCTAAGGATAGAAGCAGCTGGGGAGGATCACACATTATTGAATTCTTCCTCCAATAACTGTTGGGACAGCCTTAGGTATAACCAGAATCCCTCACAGTATCTATATGATATTTATCTGAATGTGCTCTACCTTCTCCACTTTCCAACCAAAGACTATGAGCTGCTGGGACAAGGTGGGAATCATGCAGTCTTCCAGTTGTTGTTGGACTGCAATTCTCAGCTATCCTTACTATGCTGCATAGGGCTGTTAGGTTTGCAGTTTAACAGTGCCTGGAGGACCACAAAATTCCTACCTCTGTACTACGTGAAGACTCAAGGATTTAATCTACCTTCCTCTCCTTACCTCCATTGTTTTCTTTACCATCTAGCATGATGAAGAGTTCTGAAGAACTTGAAAATGTACATACTATTTCTGACCTCAGATTGGCCCAAAGAAAAGCTTTTCCCTAATAAGAATTTTGACTCCCCCCGCCTTCTTATGGCCAACTTTACTACCTTTCTTTTTTGTCATTTCCAGTACCTTAAAATACCTCCAAAAGGCTTGCATCTAAGGGCAAGATTTTCTTAATATTTCTTTTCCTTCATTTCAATGACTAATCAGCTAGTCATGCCCTTCTGCTATACTGGCCCGCTGGTCTTATTCTCTTCTCCCTCCTAATGCTAAACCATGCTTGGGAAAAGAAGAAAAAAGGGAAAGAGGAAGCAGTAGCAACTTTAGTCTCTGGAGAGAAAATTAGATTTGAAATCTGGGTTCAAATCCCATATCTGCCATGTCCATATCTGCCATGTCCATTCTATTTTGGTCTCACTAGTAGGTTAAATGAGCATAATAGTAGCCTAGATCAAAAGGACATGATGTTAACCAAGATGATTGCAAACTTCCTTCATAATTAAGAGTGCTTAGCAATTGTATTTTATAGTCTGTTACTCCCATTCTTGATTCAGTGCTCTTAAGCTCCTTGTGCTCTTCAAGCAGGGGGGAACTCGAGGGAACACTCTGAGGTTTTGTTTGAGGGCACTGAAGTCTTAAGTTCCTTTGTAATATTTGTTTTATTTAGCAAAGGCAAATGCAGTCCCTGTTAGCAGCAACCAGAGTGGCTTTCTAATCTTGCATTGTGATCCAACCCTAAGCCTGTCATTCTTTTTTCTGACACTGGGACCACCAGCTGCCACTGGCAGAAAGAGTAGGAAATAGAGGAAATTTTGAGCTTATAATTTCTTCCAGACTGTTTCCACCAGTGGCAACAGGTGGCATCAATGTTCGCAGGTGGTCAGTCTGCTCTGAGCTCTGGTCTGAATTTTTGAGCTATCCATAGTGCTGAATGTATCTTAGGGATAGGATTCATCACTTTGAAGAGCCAGCATGGTGTAGTGGTTTGAGTTTTGGAACAGGGCTCTGGGAGACTGGGGTTGGAATCCCTGCTTGCCTATGTAAACCCACTGGGTGACCTTGGGCAAATCATACTCTCTCTAATCCTATGAGAAAGGCAATGGCAAACCTCCTCTGAATTAATCTTGCCAAGAAAACCCTGTCACCATAGGTTGGAAATTAGTTGAAGACAAACAAAACACATATGTACTACCTTCAATAGCTCCTTTAAAGTTCAGACTAAAATCTGGAGCAGATTAACCTGCCCATTAACATCAGAATCAGCAGCTACCGCTGATTTCTGCCCTCTTATTTTAGTGGTGGGGAGTCAGATTTTCCAAGCTTGTTTTGTTTCCACATTAGAAGAGCTAGAGGGAGATTTCCAGCTATCAGGAAATCATCTGTCATTAGTTCCCCACTGATCTGTGTTACCATGCAAGATCCCAGCCATTATTTCATTTATATCCCACATTTTAGCCAAAGAATTTGAGTTGATATGCATGCAACTCGCTACACCATTCCAGTGTTATCCCTTGAAGTAATCTGGGCCATGACAGAGGAATTGGCATAGATTGCTCATGGAGCTTCATGGCTGAATGGTAACCTGATCTAGAATCTCTCTGGTTCTGTTCCAGCATTCTAACCATTATACTGTTATTTGCTGAGTTTAACAAAGCTGTTCATGCCACCAATTTGAACTATAAAAACAAATGCTGTGGCAAAGCAACATAGGCCTAAATACCCAAAAGGCACCAGGTCCCTCTGATCTTGGAAGCTAAGCAGAGTCAGTTCTGGTTAAATACAGTCATCCCTCTACATTCTCTAGGGTTAGGGACACAGGGCCCCCATGAAAGTGGAAAAACCGTGAATAATTTTAGTCCCTCCCAGACCATATTTAATACATTAAAAAACTATGATTGCCATATTCAACCCACTATCGATTCATTTGAAGCATCAGGGTTCCTTCATAAGGCAGAAGTGGGGGGCTGGTGGGGCTTACTGCTGCCCCATGCCATTTTTGATAGGGGCTTACAAGCCTCATTTGCAGTTTCTCAGTCTCAAAAGGCTTGCAGTTCCTATTAAAAATTGCCTAGGGGAGCAGCAGAGGTGACAGCAAATAATCTGTGAATAATCAAATCAGCAAAAATGAAATTTGCAAATGTGTAACTGTACTTAACTGAACTTAAATCAGAAACCACCAATGAATAGCAGGTGCTATAGGCTACATTTCAGAGGAAGGAAGTGGCAAAACCACCTTTGAGTATTCCTTTCCTAAGAAAACCGTATAAGGCCCCTTAAAGTCAGCAAGAAACCTGAAGGCACACACACACACACACACACACACACACAGCAACATGCTAAACCCAAACTGTCTTTGAAAGTGTGAAGAAAATTATTTTTCTTCTCTATAATGTTGTAAAATGATATGCCTCCTCTTCCATGCAAATATTTCTGATAATAAATATTAACAAATATTTGTTCATATCCTAGTGACATTTGTGTGGATATGAAGGTTCTAGAGCCGGTGGTGTAAAGATACTAGAGCAACTGTAGCATTCTAGATGTTTTTGCCCTGCAATTCCCACCATATCTGGCCAGTGTAGCAAATGGTGAAGAGTTAAGGGAGTTACAAGCAACCTGATTTAGCTTCAGTTGATGAATTGAAGCCCTTTTGGGTTGGGAGGCAATACAGAAATACTTATTTAAATAGTTTAAACTTTCCTACTGCATTGCCTAAATTTGTTTCTGTACCTGACAGCATGCCCTCCAAGTGTCCACATTTGGCAAGAAAAGCCTGTCTTCTGTCATCCCAGTCTTTCAGCTGTTTTTTAAAAGTCCCAGTTTTTCTCTTCTCCCACTTTCCCCCTTTGTCCTCAGCTTACTTTGATTGCTGCAGACTGAGTTCAAAGTGGAAAAGCAATTTGCACTCAATTAATTCAGCATGGGGGAGAGGAGAGGAGGAGGAGGAAGAATCATGCCCTTCCCAGCAGGCTCAGACAAAAGCAAACTGATGCAACTTTTCTTTGCTTGTGTGTTCTCCTCATTAATAACTTTTACCATCTTGACCACATTGTTTCCTGACCCTACATGTCCTGGGTTTTATCTATGAAATGCTGAAGGGTACATGACAGTACAGAAGCTTTCCCACGCATCATACAGGCCTCATACTAGATAGATGCAAAAACAGTTCAAAGTAGAGAAACCAAATTTTGCTGCTTCTGTTTTATTGCCTTTATTCTCAATTTGTTTTTGTGGCCATAGGGGTAGCCTCATTGTTAGTCTACAAATACTTCCTATAACATCTTAAATGTAGATGACTGGACCACAACAATGTCTCTTTCATCTTTTTTTATGCCTTTTGACTGGCCCAATAGAGGTATTGCTACAAGATGGTCAAGAGTTCCCCAACCTTATGCTAGAAACCTTCCCCACACCGTTTGACATTTCTAATGTTCTTTGCTGTTTAATTGGATGTGGATATAGATCTAATTTTAAAAACCATCGCTATCCACCCACCCTAATTCTTACTATGGGTGGATGCAGAAGGCCAGTTCTGGGGTTTTCATTTGCCCATGCCTCCATTTCCCAAAATGAGGTATAAATATAATCTCTTAATATCTTCGTCTCTTTTGCTGACCATACAAAACCACTGGCATATTTACCCACTGTTGTTCTACTCAGAATTGTAGTTGCTGGAGCAGGTCTAGTCCCTGAGTTGTTGGCTGCCAGTCTCTAGAGAGTTTGAAGGAAAGAAACTGTTGTACACATTTGTAGTGCCAGCCCCTAGCACACTGAAAAAAAAATTGCTGGTCCTCCACATTTGATAGCTTGAGAAACACTGGTAGAGAATAAGCAGAGTCAATTTGCTGGCTAAATTGCCACAGCTTGCTAGAATTAGATAATGATGAAGAGCAGAGAATGAAACCTAGGGCTAACCTTGACAGTGCCAAAGCCTGGCAGGCATAGGTATTGTAACACCAGTGGCTGACACTCTTCAGAGGAGCAGGAAGCAATGGGTTACGGCTGAACTGAGCTGCCCTGCTTCCTCCAGGCCTGTTAGTTCTCCTGAGGGGATTAATTGGTGCCTCTTGTCTCTGTCTTCCGTGTTTTATTATAATACTAGTGAAGCAGATGGAAAAAATATGCAGGTCTGCCTTGCAGTGAATTATTAAGTGCCTTTCCCATCTTCTTTCCTCATTTGGGGCTACACATCCTTTCCACTCCAGAAAGAAAAAGCAACAGAGGAAAGACAGCTTTGAAAACAGATAAATGGCCTGCAGGCTTCAGTACCCCATTCTTTTCTAAGTTTGCTTCTTTGACCCTCACTTCATCCAATTTGGAGGCCTCCATAACACGATTAAAGTTGTTTTGTTCTAAGTCAACGGACCTATTCAGTAGTTCTGTAGCATAAAATTCTGCAGGTGTAGCACCACTGAAGGGCTGGATTACACAGCTGCACAAAAGCAAAATGGTTGTGCACTCTTCCATTGTGCAAGTCACTCCAGCAGTCACTTACCACTCAGGGATGTGTTTACTGAACCTCTTAGGCTTTGTTACTATGCTTATACAATAATCCATGTTAGCATCACAGGACTGACACAGTCTAAATAAGATCCTGCTCTTGTCCAGCTTCTAGAAAGTCCAGCCACTTACATAACAGTATTTATACCAGCATAAAGCTGCAACAGAATCCTAGCCATAGGAATACAAGAGTTTTGCTGGATCAGATTAAAAAACCTCTCTAGTCCAGCATTTTTGTCCCTGAAGTAGCTAGCTCAGTACCTATGGAAGGCCCACAAGCAGGTAATGGCCACAAAAGCACCCTCCTGCTCATGTTCTCCAGCAGCTGGTAAAATACTTGAGGTAATATGCAGCTTGTTCAAAGCTGGGAACTAATGCATTGCCAACAAGGAAGTTACCTATAGCTGCTGCTTCTGTAGGTAACAAGGAGGCAATGGCATTTGATCACCTCATTTTGGTAGGCAAAAATGCTTTGAGGGGGCAATTTCCGAATGGATTTTTCTTACTGTTTTAGGTGAACTTTTTCTTCCAAAAAAAAGTAAAAAGTAACAAGCAGCACAATGAGCAACTTGACCAGTTACCTTCTTAGCTGAAACAATTTATTGACCTTCATTAGGTACTTTTTAAAAGTTTCAACAAGTAACAGTACTGATTTCCTTTGAAAAAGCAACGTGGCTCTTTTTCCTGTGTAGGAGCTATCAATAGCCTTATTTTCCATAAATTTGTCTGGTTACCCAAATTATTAGTTGCCACTACGTCTGGCCCATAGCAACCGTTCACAGTGTGTAAAGTACTTCCTTATCTATGTCTGTAATTCTCTCACCATTCGGGTTCAGTGGATGACTCCGGGTTCTAATATTATGAGGGCAACATGATGCTTTTCCTCCACCTTTCAAATGTCTCTCCTATTGTATCTTCTTTAGTTCAGATTTTCCTGAACAATGTTTAAACAGACTAGAATCTTCCCTGCCTTTATAACCACTCCATCCAGAATCATCTGTATTTCAGATCTGGTCTGTCCTCACTTTATGGGGTGAGGCTAAGCAATGGGAA
Organism: Iguana delicatissima; assembly: GCA_948472985.1. Classification (NCBI taxonomy): domain Eukaryota; kingdom Metazoa; phylum Chordata; class Lepidosauria; order Squamata; family Iguanidae; genus Iguana; species Iguana delicatissima. Next base: position 84,253 of record CAOKZL010000774.1, read on the forward strand.
GAAGATTGTATAGCATTCATGGAAGCACTCTCCTTACACTGCAGTCATTCTGTATGGTTGACTCAAGAAAAGTGTTTGTGGGTGCCAGCTTTGAGCATTGGACTGTGGCCTCAGAGATCAGGGTTCGATTCACCGCTTAGCCGTGGAAACCCATTGGTTGACCTTGGACATGTCACACACTCTCGACCCCAGAAAACCCCATGATAGGTTTGCTTTAGGTCGCCATAAGTCAGAAACAGTTTCAAGGCACATAACAACAATGACAACAACCGTATGTATGCCTAGGAGTGGCAACATAAAATACTGGTGGTACGGATGGTAGAGATATTTAAGCTTACTGACTGTGGTCACAGATTGGGTGGTGGTGGAATATTTGGGGGGCTCCACACTAGTGTGAAAATAGTTGCAGGTCAGTTGTGCTTCCTGAGAGCTTTTATAATCGTGGTCCCTCATGCCACAGTCATTCCACAAATGCACACTTAACATCTCTCTCACATACTTTTCATGGGGTAGACATCTTATTCATTTATTCATTTATTTATTTATTTGCTTACTTACTGATTGATTGATTTTATACTCTACCTCTGCCTTTCTCCTGAGATAGGTTCCAAGGAGGTGGCTTAACAAAAATATAAAACAATGTTACATTAAATGTCCTATTCTGCAAAAGTTAAAAAAGAAAATTAAATACCAATGTGATTAAAACCATGATTAAAACAATTAAAACATATTTAAAATAAATTACTAACAAGGAATTAAAAACTAAAACTAAAATACAGCACATCACTTCATACATATTAGTGTTAATACAATTCGCATTTGTCTAAACAAAAATGGCTTCATTGGCAGTGGAAAGAGAGCAGGGAGGGGTCCAACCATAACTCCTGTGGAAGGGTGTTCTACAGCCTGAGAGCAGCCACAGAGAAAGCCATCTCCCATGTCCTCAACAAACATGCCTGTGAAGATGGTAGGACTGAGAGAAAGCCATCCCCTATAGATCTTAAAACTTGTGCTGGCTTTTATAGGGGGCTGCAGTCTTTCAGTCTGGACCCAAGCCATTTAGACCTTTTAAGGTCAAAACCCCAACACTTTGAATTGTGCCCAGAAACAGACTGGCAACCAATGAAGTTGTTTCTACAGGAAGTCACTTGTAATCACTCTCAGCTTGACTGTAGCATTTTGTACCTGATAAAGCATCCAAACTGTTTCCAAAGGCAACCCTACATAAAGCATATTATAGAATTCAAAATGAGATGGAATGAAGGCATTTGTAACTATATCCGGATCTGACTTCTCAAAGAATGAACACACCTGATGCACTAGTTTAACTGTGCAAACACACTCCTGGCCACCACTGAAACCTGGGGATCCAAGCTCAGTTCTGAATCCAGGAGTATGCCCAAGCTGCAAACCTGAGATTTCAGAGGAAGTGCAACCCCACTCAATACAGGCTGAATCCCTGTTTCCCTGATCTGCCTTGCAATTGACCAGAAGCACCCCCATATTGTCTGGATTAAGTTTGTTTGTTCACCCTCACCCAGTTCATTACCAACAGCAGATATTGATTTAGTGCAGAAACAGCTCTATTAAGATAGATAAGCTTTTTGACCATTGTGTGATGGATAAGCTCTTCACCTTAGCTTTTTATCTTGGCTGTGGGACTTCTTACCTTCCTACCTCACAGCATAAACATATAGGTGTGACATAAAGACTACTTAACTAACATGATGTAACAAATACTTTTAAAAGAATTGCTGAGATGTTTGTGCAATGCATCTTGAGCTTATTTTACGTCAGTTTCCAGAAGCTGTGGCTGTTGTTCTTACAGTGGACAGGATCCTGTAGCTCCTGAGAAAGAATGACAAAGTTTGTGCTTCTGCAGTATGTTGCTCAGATATTGTGCCTTCTTTTTAACTGTTTACTATTTATTAACTATTTAACAAAGTTTGTGCTTCTGCAGTATGTTGCTCAGATGTTGTGCCTTCTTTTTATTTTGCTCTTCTCTTCTCTCTCATCTTCTCCAGCTGCAGCGTTTCAAGCGCTCCCTCTCTCTCAAAACCATCCTACGGAGCAGAGTGTCGAGAACTTTTTTCTGCGCTCCAACAGTGAGTTCAAGCTACCCTCAGATGTGCTGCTTAGCCCTCCAGATTCTGTGCCACCCCCATCTCCCCCACCGGTGCCCACCGAAACAGAACGCTCTCCCCGGGCAACTCAGAGATCTCTGGCACCCCTCAAGCCCATGAAGACCCACAGCTTCCACGAGCACATCTTCAAGAAACACAACCCTTGTGAAATCTGCCATCAGCTTATTGTAGGTAAGTAGTTGGAGACCCTTCTTGTTTTGCTCTGTTTGACTCCCTAGTTCCAGCTAGCACACGTGTATACACACACAGACAGATGCATGTTTATATGTATGTTGTCTCTTTTTCCCTTCCTTCCACATTTTATGTATCAAAATATGTATATCCTGCCCTATGTCAAAGTATCTCTTGGTGGTGTACAGTGAAATCAATTTAACCAATTTAGAACAATGTTAAAGGGTAAAAAGTAGTGTAAAAGACTAAAAGCATATGGAACAATTAGACACCTTAGAACAAAATAGTTTAAGACAATTTAAAACCGTGCTGATGTGCAGAGCTGGATGAAATCAGTAAACCCAAAGGCTTTAGGAAAAAGCTATGGCTGGCGTCCTCTTGAGTAGTCAGGAATATTAAGCTAGACTTGTGTGTTCATAATTGTTCAGTATTCAAGTTTATGATCGTGGGATGATTGCAAATGCCCCCAGCCTACCTTAAAAGCCAGCAGTAGCTCCGAACAATGGAGGTCTGTCGTATTCTGCTGGTGATCAAAGTGCTGGAGGATGACATTTCTACCTCCTGCTGCCAGCGAGACAGGCAGAAGCACAATTCCCAGTTACACCTCAGCTTGCTGGTAGGAACATCATCATCCTGCAGGGCTCTGAGCCTCAGCAGAACAGACCTCCATTACTGAGTGCAGCTGCTGGCTGTTAAGGTAGATCTGGGAAGCTGAATCAGGAGACAATGGCCATTTCCACACTAGACTGCTATAGTGCTATTATTCTGCTTTCAACATCCTATGGAATCCTAGGGTTTGCAGTTTAGGGAGGGGCCTTTGTGTCCAGTAGAAAATGGGAGAAGCATCTGGCCAGATGTGGAACAATGGCATCATCTGCTGGAACCCGAGATTCTGGAAGATGCTGGCAATACTCTGTCTGGCTATAACGATATAGCCAGATGCTTCTCCTGTGCCCCCAGGTCTCTACTAACCACTAAATGCAGATGGAGTTGGGACTGCAGCAAGAAAAAGGTGAGTTCTGGAGGGGTGAGATGGGAAATGTGTTGTCGTACTGCCTGTATGGAACTTTGCAATACATTTGCCTCAACCTACATTGTGTAGGACAAAAAAGCATTTCAGTTGTGAAATGCAATAGCATCCTAGGACTTTACTGTCTCAATAGTTTTTGTTTGTGGAAAAAAATGGTGGCTGAAACTAAGTGACAATGTGTAAGATTCTTAAAGCGACACTTCATAAAATGCCTAACTTGTGAATTCTGCAGCAAAGCTAGTATCCTGGGATACTAAAATGTCCTGCCTAGTTGGAGGGCTAAAGGCCAGAAAACTTGATTTTTGGGATTCATCTCTTGGGCTCTTGGGAAATAGCCCTGAATCTGTAGGTGTCTGCCCCCTGCCCTATGCTATATAACAGTGTGCATGTGGGTATTTGAAAAACATCTCAAGACTTCAGTTCTTGTGAAGACATTGATCTCATAAAAGGACATCCCTGAAATATCTCATTCCATGGAAAAGTGGGAAACATGACACAGATGGATTTCTCTACTTAACACATCTTCTCCAAAGCTGGTGCCTTCCATATGGGTTGCACTGTAGCTCACAGGGGGATAATGGGAGTTGTTTTCCAATAGATCTAGAAGGTACCAGGTTGGGGAATATTGGTCTTAACAGAACATCCTGTTCCTTTCATTTGTGTTGGTCCATTTCCCCCCTCTTTTGGAATTTCCCTCCCCTTCCTTTAAAGTCCTATAGACATACATGTGCCCACTCACAGAAACCACATGCCAAAATTGCACAGTGTGTTGTACCTATCTTACGCTTTTCTTTTTTACTTCATAGGAAACTCCAAGCAAGGCCTACGATGTAAGACATGCAAAGTTAGTGTGCATTTGTGGTGCTCAGAAGAAGTTTCTCATCAACAGTGTCCAGGAAAGGCAGTAAGTGGCTGGGCAAACAGATCAGTGGCCACTGGAAAGGGAAATAGATGACATACATCTTATGTACTACTTAATGGATGGAGAGAAGCACTATCTTCATACTTTTTCTACATGAATGTTGTAGCTTTGTTAATACATAACAATTAAGCCAAGAGTCCTGGCTGAATAAACTACAGTTTTAAGGAACAAGATATTGGTGTGCACAGCTCCTGCTTTGCTCCTCCCTTCATCCAAATGGGCAAACAAACAGGAAAGGGAGAATTTTGCATGATGTTTGAACCTGTCTGTAATTATGATAAAGCCCACCCAACAAGCCAGGATCATAAACCAGCTTCAAACCATAAACCAGCTTTGTTCCTGAGCAAACTGACTTGCTTCAGTACATTTAAATGTAACTCTTAAGACATCTCACAAAGCTGTTCTCCTCCCAGTTTGTTCACCTGAAAGGAGGACAAAATGGGCTACAGACATTTTATTTGCATAATGCTTTTCATTCACATAACAGTTTTTTAAAACAGGATTCTTTACTTGTATGCGAATATGGCATATGGGACCATCAAACTGCGCAAAGTTAGTTTGCATAGGCTATTTTTTCATGGCTTTCATGTGTGTTTAAGAGTTCATTTTATTTATATATTTTATATCTCTTACAAGAAACTGAAGGCAGCATACATGATTTTCTCTCCCTTGTTTTAAACTCACAACAACTCTAAAAGGTAGATAAAGCTGAGACACAGTGATTGACTCAAGATCACCCAGTGACCTAACTGTTGTATTAAGCCTATGGCCATTTTTGCACTAGATTGTTATAGCGCTATTATTCCATTTTCAACATCCTGTGGAACACTGGGGTTTGCAGTATAGGGAGACGCCGGCTGGCCCCTCCCGAAATGGCAAACCCCAGTATTTCATAGGATGTTGAAAGTGGAATAATAGCACTATAACAGTCTAGTGCAGAAATGTCTTAGGATTTGCTATTTGTACTCTGAAACTCTAACCACTGTATTATACTGCCAGTACTTGCATGAGCAATGTAACTGAGAAATCTGCAGATTGGTTTCCAGGAGGAGGGATGAAACTAGGAATCCTCATTTTCGAAGTCTGATTGGCAGAGTGTTACTGAACTCACAGTTCACATGAGCTGTTAAATGCATAGGAGAAGAATATATCAAAGTAGTTCTTAGCAAGTGGCATAAAAAAGTCTGCCTCTTCTGTACTGTGAAGCTCCTCTCCTGTAAGGAGCCCTTGCCTGCCGGATGGAATCAACTCATGTTCTTCTCACTTCTCTTCCTCAGCATGCAACAGCTTTCCGACGTAATCTCAGCTCTCCTATGCTGCTGCATGACCCACAGCCACAGCCAGCCACCACCACCATTGCCACCACCACGAAGGAGTCTCCTCCTCCTGCAGGTGAGAGTGGGGCCTCTGCCATGGGATGGTGTGTGATGGACATGCAGACTTTCTGGACAGTAGAACAGTCACTGTAAAGGCCACTCCTCTTTGGAGTGCAAGTGGTATAGCGGAGGGCCAAAGTCCTGGGACTTTTTGATGAACAGGGACTATGACATCATTTAACCCCCCCACACACACACACCCCTTGAACTCTCCTTTCTTTCTAAATGCAGCTGCAATCTCCACTGTAGCTAGAGAAGAAATAGATTTTCCCAGCAACAAATGTATCACAGTAGCTCCTTCACATTTGTGAGGATTAGGGGCACAGAACCCTGCAAAAGTGGAAAAATCACAAATAACTCCCCCCCATATGATTCCCCTCCAGAGCTCCCCCATCCCATTCCTTTGCCTCTTGCCCCAGCATTGGGGGGGCAGAGAAAAAACACAGTAAAAGGGCATATGGGTACTTTCCTTTCAAAGGGAAAAGAGCAGACTTCTTGGGTTCTAGTTACTTCTGCAGACCATCTTGAAAAGGAAGGGATAGGAGCAAAGAGAGCACCTGACCAATCAGCAGCCATTACACAGCAGGAAAGTGTAGCCACATGGCAGAGAGGCCATGCTTTCAGCAGCAGGAGGGGGTTTGTTGTGGGTTTTTTGGGTTTTGAGGCCGTGTTCTATTAGAATTTTCTCCTGACATTTCACCTGCATCTGTGGCTGGCATCTTCAGAAGATATCCTCTGAAGATGCCAGCCACAGATGCAGGTGAAATGTCAGGAGAAAATACTAATAGAACACGGCCTCAAAACCCGGAAAATCCACAACAATCTATGGATTCCGGCCGTGAAAGCCTTCGACTTTACACAGTAGGAGGGGGCTTTGCTCATCCAAAAGGAGAAAAAAGTCCATTTTAAACACAAACCTGGGAAGCCTGGGGTGAGGAATGCAAGGGATGGGAGGAGGAAAAGGGGGGGAAAGCACATTCCTTGTGAATAATCAAATTTGCGAAGGTCACACCCACAAATGCGGAGGGAGGACTGTATTATGAACTACATCACTGCTGAAATCCAAAATATTGTGGGGCAGCTTGGTCTTGAGTGGGCAAAACGCATTAGATTTACAAAAAAATCTGTTCCTAGTGGAGATGAAAACTGCAAGAAATGATTTTAGATCAACATAGCTGCCTGCAATTGTGGACTCTCCTCCGAGTGTCACTACAGGAACAATTATGATAAACATCTGCATTTCAGCATTTATAACTAAGAGGGCCCCTATATCTATCTTTTCAGGCAGGGCTAGCACCAGTATCAGGGAACGGGGGAATCCTTATTTTAACCATGTCTGAATGTGGAAGAAATGTGACTGTCAGACTATTCCAATTAATTGTGAAAAGGGATTGTGGGTGCAGTTTGAAAATGGGAAAAAGATAACAAACTGACAGGTAGAAATCTCTTTTTGCTTTCCATGAGTAATTTCACAAACCAGCTTTGTTGCTCCAGTAAGTAAAACTGGGTCAAGCCACTTTATTTGAGCCACAAATTATTTTACATGTTGACTCATAGTTCTGAAATATTGAAAGGTGAAGAAAGGCTTCCCTCACACATGGAAAACCATGTAACTGGGCTTATGGAAGACAGAGCAGAGAGAATCTAGCCCAGGGATGGGAAATATGTGATTCTCCTGATGTTACTGAGCTGCAGCTCTCATCATCCCTCATAACTGAATAGGCTAGATAGTACTGATGGGAGTGGCAGTCTGACAGTACACTGTAGTACTTAAAGTGTTACACCACAATCTGGGAAATGACATCTACTGGCATCTCCAGTTAGAAAGATCAAAAAAGAGGTTGGCTAAGGAGACTCTTCCATGCTTCAGATGCTAGAAATTTGTTGCCAGTCAAAGAGGACAATTGGGGCTGAATTGACTCTGTTCCCTCCATACCATCCTGAATGTACCCAGTCTCATCTGATTTCAGACGCTAAGCAGAGTTGGGCCTGGTTTTATTTGCATGGAAAACCACTATGAAATATCAGGGTGTCTTCATAGCGTTGAGAAATACTGCCTGAAACCCTGAAGTGCCCTTGTTGCCAGTCAGAGTTGAGACTACCTAAATGAATGAATGGTCTGATTTTGTATAAGGTAGTTTCTTATTTTTCTCAATTGCTATGACACAAAATGGCCTAAATACCCTTAAGGTATTAGATCTCATCTGATCTTGGGGGCTAAGCAGGGTCAACTGTGGTTGGTACTTGGATGGAAGACCATCAAAGAATTCCAGATGCTGTAGTCTAGCTTTCAAGGAATGCAAGGGCAAACAGCCTCTGAGTATTCCTTGCCAAAGAAAAATCTCATGAAATTCATGAGGTTGTCATAAGTCAACAGGTGATTTGAAGGCATGCGTGCATGCGCGCACACACACACACACAAAACCTGGTGTAAGGCAGCGTGCTATGTTTCATCTCCATGTTGGAAGATCTGGCTCTGAATTATCTTCCCTTTGCCAGCAGGGACCAGTGGAAGCGTGGACCCCGTTTATGAGACTCTGCGCTATGGCACTTCACTGGCCTACATGAATCGTTCCAGTTTCAGCAGCACCTCAGAATCCCCCACCAGGAGTCTGGTATGGTCCTCCCTTGATGGGAAAGTTGCATTTTGTTAGTCCAAGCATTGATGTTGTGGGTATCTTTATAGAAGTTTCAGAAGAAGATGTTGGGGGGTATTTGGCTGGAAATGTGTGGCTGGGAGGGTGGGTGGAGACACTGGAAAGAGGAAGATATAAAGGTCAAATGATTGTGGGTGGGATTATATGATGTGCTGTTCAGATGGAAGCCAGAGAAAATCAGGAAGGCAATGCAGAGACATGTTCATATCAAGCTTGTGCTTCACAGCAGGAGCTTGTGTTCTTTTGCCTATAGGCAAAACTCAAATTCTACTTAAAATATGTAATTGAAAACATCTAAAGCCCAGTAATTAGCAGGGCAAGACAGGAAAGTTAGAAAAGGGGAATGGACTTAAGTTCATTCTAATTACTCTGCTCTCTCAGTAATTCATATTTTTGTAGGAAACATGGTATCTCTTTTTGTTAAAGAAATGTGTTTTTTTACATGGCCCCATTCTCCTCAGGTATCTTTGCCAGAGAGATGGAGTGTGTGTGAGTCAAAATCCACCTGTGTTCTATAAGTGTATTAAAGATAATAATAAGTAACTAAAAGCTTCAGGCACAGTGCAAAACATTAAAAATCAATACAGTCAGTGTCTTCAGGCTTACATCCTAATTGCACAATATGAAAGGAAAAGGAGAAAGGAAGGAAAACAAGCAAATTTGAGTACCAGCTGCATCTCACTGCAATGGCTGTGGTCTCAGCATCTCCCAGCATATTGCCCTCCAGATGTAAGCAGTGTATTTCAATGGCAGCAGGCTATGGGAAGGTTGGGCTAGATGGGCAGATGGAATGGAGCTAATGTGTGCCATCTGTGTTACTGTAGGCAGGGAAGAAGACTGCCTTGGGCAAGAGTAAGAATGCAGTGTGTGAGCTGCTGCTCCCATATTGTTTAAGGCTGTGTCAAAAAGCTTTTAACTACATCAGATGTGGAATTTTTGTGGTTTGTTGGACTGCAGCTCTCCACATTCTCCACTGTTGCCTATGGTAGGAAGAGCTTTTGGTAGTTGCAGCCCAAAGCATCTGGAGAGCCACATGACTCGTACATTGGCCTACATGTTCTGGGCATCTTACATGATTCCAATGACTGCCAGCCCAATTATTGGACTGGTCTGGGTAAGATGCTTTCAAGAGAGTGATCCCTTAACTGCCACATATGGAGGCAGCTGATGGATCCATTACCCTGCAAGCCATGAATAAACTTTCAGTTTTACAGCTCTTCTTCCTACAATTGCCCCTAGTCATAATAAAGCTATCTAGCACTAAGAGAGCTTTCATTGCAAGTCAGAGTAGCGGGGTGGGGGGTCAGATGAAAAACCTAAAGTGGATTCATTTTCCTCATGGCCATGGATTCACCAGGCACCACAGGCATACCTCTTCTTCATGGAAGATTTTGCTGCCCCTTCACTTCCTCTTACCGTGGGTCCAGTCTACAAAGCAGGAGAGGGCTGTGGCTTATTCTCCATGTTCCTTAAGCTTCTTGCTTTCTTATCGGGGCTCGTGAACAAGCAGTGATATAAAAAATGGGATTAGGGAGAAAAGAATGTTAGGGAACTCCAGGAATTGATAGTGGGATCCCATGTTGGAGTGTGGGCCTTAACAGGTGCCCAGCAGTGCCAAGATCTGATGCCAGCTCTGGGGAGTTGTGATTCCAAACTATGCCAGTCAGCTGTACCAAATGAACAAAGAGCAGGACCAGTCACTGGAGCCATAGTTCCTGTACCAGTGAGGCTCAAACATGTATATATATATATATTGACTTTCTGCTCAATTCTTCTCACTCTTCATCTCTCCTAGAATGAAAAGGATGAAGGGGCTGAGGACACAGAAGCTGGTGGCCAAACAGTAGAGGAAAATCAGACTGATAATGGTGAGCAAGATTCTCAATTTTTATTGGAACTAGGGAGATAAAAATATACCAGAATGATAGCCCACCTCATTGTCCCTGTGAAGAAGTCACCCCAAATACCAAAGCAAATGCACAGGTGGCGAAGCAATACAAGACAGTCTTTCTAAGCCCTTGACCTTTGCAGATTCAGTAAAGGGTAGGCAACTACAGTGGGTCTGAGGGAAAGCCCTTTTTTCTTCTATCTTTGGTCAGTCCTGTAGTAGAGGTGGGAATCATCCAAAAAATGGAAAAGATGTGCCCCTCCAGATATTGGATTGCAACTCTCACTTTTCTTAGCCATCATACCCGGTGGTCTGTAGGGTCATACATTCTCCATTCTTGCTATTAAAAAACAACAACAAGATTTTACTGTGGCTGTTATTGAATAGTGTTCTATCTGGTTAGAAACAAACAGTTGCAGCAAAAGTAGAAGTGCATGGTCTTTCTAACACTCATCTTCTTTCATGTCAAAAAATTGTTTTTGTTTTAACTTATACAATACAATCTTATTCTGTATATTTCTGCTTCAAAAAATTGAGAAGTGTGTTGCAAGAATCCTTGCTTATGTCCACTCAGAAGTGTGTCCCATTGAGTTCAATGGTACTTCCTCCTAAAGAAGTAATATAGGATTGTCAGCTTAACAACTGGCCTGTCAGAATCAATTTAGATGGAACTTTACTCAATTGTAAGACCAAATAGAGGGGTGATGTGGTGTAGTGATTTTAGTGTTGTGCTAGGACTCCAGGAGACCAGAGTTTGAATCCCTGCTCAGCCATGGATACCTGCTGGGTGATCCTGGGCAAACTGCACTCTCTCAGCCTCAGAGGAAGGGCCTTTCCATCCTACACTGTCACAGTGCTAGCTGTTATTCCACTTTTAACATCCTATGGAATCCTATAGAATCAAGGGGTCGGACAGTTTAGGGAGGGGCATTTAGAACTCTCAGCCAGAGAACTCTTTGGCCTCAGTAAACTACAAAGCCTAGAATTCCACAGGATGTTGAAAGTGGAATAATACCACTATAACAGCCTAGTGCGGAAAGGCCCGAAGACAGTGGCAAACTTCCTCTAAATAAATCTTGTCAAGAAAACCCTATGATAGCATTACAGTAGCTCAGGGCTGACTTGAAGGCACATAACAACAGCAGCACTCAATATAAACCCTAGAGATGAGTATAATACCTTGTTTTTACTGCTATCTTTTATTCTTGAGGCAGGGGAGGTAGCATTGATCCAAAGATGGCAAGCTAAGGCAGCAGCATTAAAATCCTGGATTTTTCAACTCATTTCTATGGGCAATTCTCATGTCTGCCCCAAGAGAGAAAAGAAACTGTAAAAAAAAAAAAAAAGTCAGAAATCAGACCCTTTGGGTAAGTCTAGACACAGGTTTATGAGTCGGTACCCAAGATATTTAGCTGTCTGAGAGAGAGCAGCAGATGGCATTCCCTTGTCAATCAAGATGCATAGTACCCAAGGAAGAAAATAAAACTAAAAGAGTTAAACGCAGATTTATTTAGAGTAGAATCACTGAATTATCTGGACTTATATTAATCCGGGTCCAGCCCAATAACAACAAATTAAAATCTGCTGCTTGAGGTGACTGCCTTACTCTGCTTAACAATATGGCTGGCCCTGTAGGATTCCGGCAGAATCTCTTGCAATCCTTAATGCAATCCTTCCTTTGTTTGGACAAAATGAGAGAGACAAAGACTATATGTGCTGCAACTACCACATACATTGACCAAGATTTTATAATGTCTGATTACCTTTCTCTTGTTTGTTTCAGTTTTCTCAGGGCCAGCAGAGAGTGAGGGCACTACATCAGAAGAAAAGAGCCCAGAACAACAGGTGAAAAACATATCACTGTGTACTAAGATGTGGGGTGGGGAGAGTGAATCAACAAAACATTTGTGAAATTGTTCAAATAATCCAAGAAGAGATAAAGGATATTTTTTTTTAAATGCCAAACACAAACATTATCCCTTATAGCTGAGGTTTAAATATAGGATTGCATGGAACAGCTCATGGTGACTTTGTTTTAACAGACCAGTTTCAATTGCCGCCCTTTCTTTGGGGAGTATTTAACATCACATTTCTAACACAAAAGTTGGTGATAGAAAAACAACCTCCCACTCTATTAAAGTGTGTGTTTTTCAAGAGTTAACCACTATGACCATACTCACAAGTAAGTAGCAAAGGAGAGAAACGTTGTTTATGGTGGGAACCATTTTGAATTTCCCAGTATTCCAAAGGCTCCTCAGAACAGAGCATTCTGGGGAAACACAAAATGGTGGTTGTTTAGATCTTTTACGTTATGCTTTTGTAACTGCCCAACAGGATTCCAGCCATTAATACACTACATAGGATATATAGAATATATAATAGTATATAGAAACAGAGGTTAGGATCTAATGGTGTGGATTCCAATGCTTCTGCCATGACCAGCTCCACCAGCCCCCAAGCACCCAAAAAACCAGCTCTGTTGGGATGGGAAATCCTTTGGAGCAGATTTTTGTGTCATGGTATAAAATAGTGAAATAGTGAAAGTCTTGATTCTGCTAGTGTTTGATTAAATACAGGAAACATTCTTTTGTGTGTCTCTGTAGTAAGTAGGTAGGTAGGTAGATAGATTGATACATACATACATACATACATATTGATTCACTGCAGCTCCTGCTGCAGTTTGTGAAGCTATGGGTGATATCGTCCTAAAAAGTAACATTTACAAGTTCTATGTTGGTATCAAAGTACACTGCTAGATCTTGACTGTATAATCTCTTTTAAAAAAACACACACAAAAAGCAGCACTATTAATAAAACATTCTAAAAGGCCAGGCTAAAAATAGGCAACTTGACTTGACACTTTTTCTAAAAATAGAAAGAGTGAGGATTCATTCTCAGCTCTGAAGGAAGTGGGTGCCAATAGTCCTGTGTATGTTTACTCAGAAGTACGTACTTGTGTGTGGGACTCCAACCTGTGTGGAAGTAAGCCCCACTGACGGGACTTATCTTTGAGTAAACACCAATAATCTTGCATTATCTGGAAGATGAGGAGGAGGAGGAGGAGATTATGGTGATGATGGTGATGGTGATGATGATGATTGTGACAAACCTGATGGGAGGGGGTCTTGACAACAGAGCTTCCTTGGCAACTGAGAGTGTTTAAGCTGATTGGCTGGTGAAATGGAACCTTGGATAGCCCAGGGGAGGGGCTGGTGGAAAGAGGAAAATAACAGATTTTAACTGTCTGGAGTGCGTTTGAAGGGGAGTGTGATTTGTGGTGTGTTTGGGGAAGGCTAGAGATGTGAAGAGCTCTGTGGGAGAGAGAACTGAGAAATTGGGTGTAAGAAAGTGAATTAATTGAAAGACAGAGAGCGAGAGAGAAGAATGGTGTGCTGTTTGTAAACATTGAGATACAAAACAAATTTAAGCAACAGTGTTACAACAAATGTTTGAAGTTCTGTGTTCCTTAAAACAGTGTCACAGAGTCTTATTTTGAATCCTGGAATATACACGCTACCAATAATACCATCTTTGTCATAGTACCAATAGTACCACAGTCTTGGAAATTATAAATCACTGCTGGTCCTTACATCTGGGAGAAGGGCAAATTTAAGGAAAGCAGTAGAGGGAGATAACCCTGAAAGGAGGAAGCCAAGGGGGAACAAGAGTGAGGAAGGGACTGTGTTCTCAGAGACGGAGAGCTGAGGCAGACCCGTTTGTCCTGGCCCTGGCTTGATTCAGAGATCTCCCTGGCTGTTCACTTCTGGTCACAAAGAGGTGCCAGGCTGGGCAGGCCTTGAGTGCGAGGCTTGGGTGCGCCTTTCGCACTCGGGACTGATGGGCGGTGGTTCCCCTTCGCGTTATAATGATGATGATGATTGGTAGCCTTCTGTTCAAAAATGTCTAAGGCAAGGGTGGGAATTGTGCAGCCTCATGGACTTTTTGAAGGGAAAGGTGCTTTTGGCTCACGGAGCCCTTACTTATTATTGACAGCAAAAAATCTTCAAGAAATGGAGAATCCTGTTTCAAGGACTTGCAATTCAATGAAATGGTATCCTCTGTACTTACCAGTCCTTCCTTGTATCCCAGATTACATTTTTGAATACCAGGAATGACCTTCCAGCCATTTCAAGATTCATAAAAGGGTGGTGGTGGTTATGAGCCATGGGAGTCTGGGAGCAGGAGAAAATGTTGTGAGTGCTGCCTCCAGTCCTTCTGCTTTCCCTACCCAGGTCTAAGACCTGGAATAAGGTCTCTAAGACCTGATTTTCTTTCCTCTTCCTGCAGTCAGCTCGAGGCTCTGCACGCAAGGAGATCTCACCCATGTACTCATATGTAGCTCTCTACAAGTTTTTGCCTCAGGAGAACAATGACCTACCCTTGAAGTAAGTTTATCCTTTGCCCTGTCTTGCCCATTCCACTGGTTCAGTGTATGAGATGTTAGCAGATGAACCCTTTCTTTGGCCATATGCCAGCTCAACTGGAGTACCTGCTGGCTAATTTTAAGAAAGCTACTGCCTTTGATGCCACACTTGTAATTTGAGAATAATAATGAGTACTGGCCAAGTTCCAGTTGTCATTGTTAGGGTCACTAAAGTAAGGTAATTGTAGTATGCGTGTAGAGACCCAGTGTGGCATAATGTTTTGAGTGTCGGGCTAGGAATCCAGGAAACCTGGATTCAAATCTCTGCTCAGCAGTGAAAAAATGCTAGGTGACTTTGGACAAGTCACACTCTCTCAGTCTAAAAGGAGAGCAATAGCAAACCTTCTGTGAATAAATGTTGCCAAGAAAATCCCATGATAGGGTTGTCATAAGTCAGAATCAGCTTGAAGGAAAATAACAGTAACGTGTATATACATATGTACTTTCATATATATATGTAATTATGTATAAGTAAATAAAGTGCACTGGATTGGGAATCTTGTGGCCCTCTGGATGTTTGCTGGACTACAACTCCTAGCCATTGGTGATGATATCTGGGACTAATGGGAGATGCAGTTCAACAATATTTGGAATGCTGCATGGTTTCCACCTTTCATGTATGCAAAGGGCTTTGAGTATTGAGGACACATTTCTATATAAGTATCATGGTGGTGGTCAAGTAGGGAAGATGCCTCTTGCTGGTGGTTGATGTACATCTTTTTTTGGTCCCAGGATAACACCTAGAACAGAACATTTATGTATTGTCCCTGTTCTGATGTCTGGAGATAAAGCAGTGTTCCTCTCTCCCTTCAGGCCTGGTGATCGAATCATGCTGGTTGATGATTCCAATGAGGATTGGTGGAAGGTGAGCAAAAATGGAGATGTTTTGAAACTGCTGCCCATATTTCACTTTGGAAACCTGCTTTGAGAATGTTTTGTTGAAAACTGGCATGTGTATATTCAAATTAAGAGAATAGTATCCTTAAGCTTCATGACATGGGAGGACATGGAGATAAAACACCATCTACCCATTTTTTCTATCTGGAGCTGCTCAGTCACATTTAGAAGCATACACATCTTGCATTATAGACTCTGCTTTGTTCATTCCTATACAACACCCTACACCAGCAGGTTGCTCTCCAGGTATATTTGATGACAGCCCCCATTATTCCATGTAGCAAGATGGAGCCTTTAGTCCACCCCATGTGGAGAGCATCAGGTTTGGGAAGGTTGTTACACACCCCTAAACCAACAACCTGCTTAGATATAAAACAAAGTTTGGGAAACTTATTTTTTGGAATATAGCCCCCAGACTTCCTAAACTACATGGCCACTTGGAAGCTTTGAATGTGCAATTCTGGGAGATGAAACCCAAAAGCTACCATTTCCAAATTCTAATACCTTCCCCCCTCTTCCTGCCTCATTCTTACATATTTCTGTTCTGCATTTCTCTCTCTCTTGCATTCACATATTCTCTCTCACACACACACACTTTCTCACATAAATGCACACATGCTTTATAGGCCCTGGGGGGAAAGAGTTTGGCCTCTGAGCCTGCCAAACACACATCTGGCTCCTTGTCCTTGTTACCATGGAAACATGGCAGGTTCCAAGAACATCTTTCACACCTCCAGAGCTTCCAGACTCCGCAGAGAATTCCATAAAGAGTCTGAGGACAAGGTCTTGCTCTGTGTTACCTCTCTATCTACTGCTGTCCTTTCCATCTTGACAGTTTTCCCTGTGATTGTTCAAACACCCTCCTGTAAGCTCTTGGTAGTATCTAATTTTAAGCACTTTCTGACACTACTCCTGATCTTTGATGCTAAATGGTGGTGGAAAGGCAAGGGTTACTGCAGTAGTGACACTGAGATATTTTCCACCTCCAGACTTGTTTGGGGAACCAGGAGTCAGCCCTGAGGTAATCATATAAGATAATGTACCTCTTAGCCTGTTGAAAATATATTTTCTTTACCTCTAACGTACAACCACAAACAAGACTGTCCATGCCTGTGAGAAGGGGCAAGCTTTTCTGGTTTTCAGACCAGGCATCTTTTCACACTACACAATTATAATGGTTCTGCTTTAACAGCCATGGCTTCATCCTTTGAAACCCTATGAGGTTTATAGTTTAGTGAGCTTCTAGAGCAGTGGTTCTCAACCTGTGGTTCCCAAATGTTCGTGGACTTCAGCTCACAGAAGCCCCTGCCACTATGGTCAATGCTCAGGGCTTCTGGGAGCTGAAGTCCACAAACATCTGGGGACCCACAGGTTGAAGACCACTGTTCTAGAGCTTTCTGGTTGAGAATTCTAAATACCTTATGAAACTCCAAGCCATAGAATTCCATAGGATGGAGCCATGGCAATTAAAGTGGAATCCTAACACTATAATTGTATAGTGTAAAAGGGTCCAGGACTAAATAGGGTCCAGGACTCTTTTTTCCTAGTTGTTTTGTATTATTTTGCAAAGAACAATAAAAAGCAATCAAGAAAGTATTGTTTTCAAAAAGAAGTTCATGTTACTTCCTCTGTCAGAAATTAACCTTTGAGTCTAAAGGGTCCAAGAAGAACAACAAAAACAAAAAATTAAACTGAGGAGCAATTCTCATATCTTCTACTCCCTAGAAGTACCACACTGTCAATCTGCCCAAGAGACCATCTGTCTCGTTCCCAATGCGTCCGTATCACTGTTATCACTGGCTGCATAAAAACTTCAGTACATGTTGCTCTAGAGAAATAACCTTGTGAGGTTCAAAAACTGTGTTTCAAGAAGCACCTGTTCCAAGCAGCCAGGGATATTTTCTTCTACCCTCATTAGTTGTCTAAAATGAGATGTGATGGCAGCAGTCTTGCTGGGCTTATGAATTTAAGCATTTATTTATAAAGACATTTACATACGGCCTTTGAGCACCACCTCCATAAGTGCCCTCAAGGTGGTTTAGAACAATAACGCAAAATCTTAGTACAAGAAAGAAAGGAAAATGAGAGCAGCAAAGACTGTGGAATCAAACAAAATGAAATACAGCACAATTAACATACAAGGAAAATCCACTGAAAGCTGGCAAAATAAATATTGTCTTCACTGCCTACCTAAGAAGCACCACCAGAAGGTATTCAGTATGGTGAGCATTACATTTATTGAAAGCAGAGGTGGTTATATTTGCAAAACCTGAGGCACAGTTATGCTATTATGGATCTGGGTTAGAATTTGTGGCATAATTTCCATTTAGAAGGGCAAATTCCTACCTTGGGGTGAGAGAGAGGACTAGGAATTTGAGAGTAAAAGATGTGCATGTTCAAAATGTTAGTGATCATATCAGTGGATATCTACTTCAGCCTTTATGTCTCACCAGAGAATTTACCCATCTGCTTTTATCTGATGAATGTGAAGTTTGTTCAGGCTTTCAAATGCATGTTTTTAACACTGGCTGCTTTTTACTATTTTATTGTTGATTTTGGACAGTAATTACTGAGTTATGATTCCTGTTGCTGTTTTTGTATTATTTTATATTTGCTTTATTATAGTTTTAATGTGTAAACTATTTTTAAAAGGCTCTGTAGCCTTTAAAGTAGTGCATCAGTACTTCAAACAAACAGCTCACATTTTTGGTTCCATATTCTAGGGGAAGATGGGTGACCGCGTAGGCTTTTTCCCAGCCAATTTTGTGCAGCGGGTTCGTCCAGGTGAAACAGTCTGGAGATGCAGCAGGACTTTCTATGGCAATAAGGATCAGGGACAGTTGACCCTTAAGGAAAACCAGGTGAGGACAAACACTCTCCAACAGGGGCAAGCAACTTGTGGCCCTTCTGATGCTATTGGACTGCATCTCCCAGCATTCCACACCATTATCTGTGCAGGCTAGAGCTGCTGGAGGTTGCAGTACAACAACATCCAAAGGGCTGATTTGCAGCCCTTCCTAGGGCCTTCAGCCTTAGTTCAAAAGCCCTTTGCAAGCACACAGTATCTTAGACAGTTCCTTTAAGATTTCACCTAAAAATCTGAAGTGGCAGCCAGAGGAAGGATGAATTGTTTTAGCCAGAGGTCTTACCAAAACCTCATAAAACCCAGTTGTATTGTTTATTATGGTATTCATTAGTTACACTTTTATCTCACCCTTGCCTTTAAGAACCTCAAAGTATCATTCCTGGTTCTCTTCCTCTCCCTTTTAGGCTAGGCTGAGAGTGACCAGCCCCAGCACACCTGGTAATTTTCAAAACTCACTGGGGACTCGCATTTGACTGTCCCTGATTCCAGCCCAGTGCTATACTCACTGGGTCTCCCAACAGATGATAATGGAATAACACTGTTCCATTACAGCAAAGGGTAGGGATTCTGTGGGCCTCCAGTTGTTTTTGGACTGTAACTCCCTGAAGTCCTAAGCAACATAGGGAAGCTGGGAACTGCAGCCTGTCAACATCTAATGGATCCCACCCTGCACCAGAGCTTTTGCTAAATCTATATGCACATGGGGTACAACTGTGTGAACTGATTGAATGCAAGCTCCTTATAGGAGTTGCTAATACTAGAAATGATTGAGCTACAGTGGGACTTCGTGGCATGTAAGAAACAGTCCCTTAGTCTGTAGTTGTGACAGTAGAAACATGGTAATGATGTGCAGGTGTGGGCATGTATTACACTCCCAACAATAGTTAACACCATCCCTAGTTATTGAGTCTAACACTCGTATGCATTCCAAGTTCCCTCCCTTTTCTTGAACTAACAAAGACTTGCTAATGATCAGCTCAGAGCCACTTGATCTGTCTGCCTGATACTTCAGCATGTAGTCCCAGTGGGCGTCGTGCCAACCAACAGATAGAATCCTTTCGGTGCATCTTAATATGTCACAAGCAGACAAAACAAAGCTAATCTGTGGCGTGAAAGAAGGGGAACAGGTAGCTACAGACACATAACAAAATTGTGAAGCAAAGGAGAGGAAGGGCACAAGGAATGGAAGGGAAGTGAAAAGTAGCTGTGAAGCATTCCCCAGAGTCAGCCCTTCCATTAGGCAAAGTGAGAAAGACACTTCAGGCAGCTGACATAAATGGGTAAGCAATCATTAGTTCTTTCATTTGTTGTGACTTTATTTTTATACTAGTGGAAAGAGTGACAGTACCGTTGAATACCAAAATCAGGATCATTCATGCCAGAGTATTTCTAGTTTCTATGTGTGGACAATGAAGAAAGCTGACAGGGAAAAAGAATCAGTTCATTTGAAATGTAGACATGGATACTGTGAACTATCAAAAAGACAAATAAATGGGCCTGTGAGCAAATGGAACCCAAACTCTCTCTACAAGCCAAAATGACTAAACTGGGGCTATAAGGAAAAGAGGAAGGCAGCATTACAGTTGATTTAACTCAAAAATAGAAATCTCATCCCTGAGTTTATAAGATGTCAGCAGAGCTGCTGGTAATAGGATCTTTTGGAGGTTTCACTCATAGGGTCTCCGTAAGTCAAAGCCAACTTGACAGCACATAACAACAACAGAGAAGGGAAGGAAGAAGCATATCTAGGCTTTCCAGGTTAGATGCTGATAAATTTTAAAAAGCCTGTTAAACAATCCACTTTGACCTGGGCAGGTGGTAAGGGAGGCTTTCCTCCACCATTTCAAACCCCAAAATAATTTGGACCAGCTAGAGGTTTTTTGTTGGCATGGGCCAAAGAAATTCTGCCAGGGCAGATTCTGAAAGGTGATCATCACCACCTCCAAATGTGTTTTCATTGTTTGTGCTTATGTATACACTTTGGTGCTTACAATCACAATAAGCAATATTTAGAAGTTTGCACTGGATGACAAAAAATCCCTGATGCTCATGTATTAGAAAAGCCTCAGGACAATCTGGCAATTCCCCCCCATCCCTCGCCACCATTGCTCAGGACTGGTACAATCTTCTGTCAAAACTGTAGCATCTGAATATCATTTTTTTTCTTTGCCTTTGGATTCCTTTTGATAACAGTTTGCTTTTATCATCTCCTGTGCCCCTCAGATCTGTGTTGGTGTGGGGAAGACCAAGGAGAATGAGGGTTTCGTCAAGGTGACAAGTGGCAAAAAACGGGGGCTTGTGCCTGCGGATGCCCTAACAGAAATCTGAAGATAGAACAAGAGTGCAAAGCAAAATGGAAAAGTTTAAAAACGACGTCCGCAGGCAAAGACAGCCCTGCCTGACGCCATCCCATCCCATCCCTGTGCACCTGGCTAACCACTCTTTTATGGAATCTTGTGGATGGATTGAGGATGGCTTTGTTTCGGAGGACAGAAGAAGGTTGAGGGGATCAGCTTGAGTACCACTTAGGGTGTGGCCCTCCTGATTCTGTCTAGCTCGGACTGGAAATTTGCTTCCAGTCTGATTTTTTTTGTTGGTTTGCTGATTTCCTGTTGAACCCTCTCTGGTTTTTTCACAGGGTGCCACTAACATCTCTGTGGCGTAGGGTGCGTAGGAGATTTCCACAGCTGTGGTTCACTCCCTTTGTTTCCTTGTCTCTGGGCTACACTTCCATGGCAAGAAATGCTGGTTGTTGTCAACCAGATTTACCCTACAGGGTTCTTTATATCTTGGTATAATGCTTCTTCCTCACCTACCCCTTAGTAATAATTCTGTGTTGCATGCATACAATGTGTGGAAATACAAAGGCCTCCTCTAGCCAAGGAAGCTACATCAGTGTGTTGTGTCTGTCTGTCTGTCTGTCCGTGTGTGTGTGTGTGTGTGTGTGTGTGTGTGTGTGTTGGCTGTTGCTCAGGGTTGGTAAAGCCCCCTGTAGAAAATCAAAAAGAGGCAGGACAATTCTATGTGGCCTCTCATTGGGCATGGACCAAGAAGTCTCACCACAGAGGCCTGTTCCACATTTTGCTCTGGGGAGGTTAATGCTTTGGCATTTCCTTATTTTCCTTCCTCCTTGATATGAAATGCTGCTGCTGTTTCTGGCTTCTGGGGCTTTTCCTTGATCTCTGTTTGCCCTCCCAGCCTGTGGTAGTTCCCCCATCACATAGCTGGCAGCAGTGTGAACCATTTCTCAGGGATCTTCCTCAGCCGGATGGATTTTAGGAACTAAGCTGAGAATATTACGCATTGCTCAAAGGAGGCGTTCAGAGACCCTGATCCCATCTTTCCCCACTTTGCCAGCCTGCTTCCAGCTATATATCATCTATAGATGTACTTTTGTAAAGTAAAAAGAAACAAACAAGATTTCATTCAGTCACATTTCTTGGAGAGAGCACTGATGTCTGAGCATTAGCACCATGACTAGGCTGGTATTTTCTTCTCTGGATTGGATGGTTAACAAGGGGACATGTTTGCCAGATCCCATGCCATGGGAACATAGCAGCCCTGATGGATGAGAACCTTTCTTCCTTGTGCCCTTCTAGCCCAGTCTTCTGTTCTCACAGCAGTCAACCAGATGTCTCTGGGAAAGCCTCCAGCCAGGTATAAATACAATAGCACCCCCCCCATTTTATTCACAGCCCAACCCATGGAAAAATCACTTGCATGTGTAAAGGTATCATGCATGAATATGTCTGATGGGCCACTTGCACTTAACATACTAGTAATCAGTGGTAGAGGCCACTAATCACACTTGTGTGTATGATCTAGTTTACATGGTAAGCGGAACCAGATAAGATGGAATGCATGGAATATATATTAGCCTAAATAAACACTTTACCCATGGCCCCATAATGTAAAGGTTAAGCCTGAGAGAGCACTTTCTCTTTGCTTTTACAAAATGGCCTCAGCTTTATAGTAGCTTAGCAATAGGTATTTTCTTTGCTTCCAAGAACCAAAGTATGGATCAAAAAACGCTCTTCCTTGTGTTTGATTCATCAAACAGCTGCAAAGAGAGCTAGAAGAACATTACAGGTTCTGAAGCGTAATTCATCAGTGAGTTTAAAAAAAAAAAGGATTTTCACACTTGTGCCAGCATCTTCCCCATTTCAGAATCAAATCCTAAGTGACAAAGAAGGAAAGGTTCAAATGCAGTTCACTGTGGTCTGCATTGGAACGTTACCCTTAGGATTTTCATAGCACTTTTGAAATGCAAAGCACTTTAAAATGGCCATATTTTGATCTACAAAAAGTAAACAATGGGAGTGTAAGCTGCCAAATGGCACATGCTGAACCTGTTGTGAAAGTATGCGAGCTTGAGTCTCCCATGTCCAATGGACTGAATGGGCACCATTGAAAAAAAATATTTAGACCTCTTTGTTGGTCTGGTTGTAGCATTTTCATCTGTTTCTGGCTGCTTCCTTGAGCAGAAGCCCAAAGTTTGGCATTGTTTCTCTTTTAGACTTCAGCTCCGAGAATCCTCAGATACCTGAAAGAACGGTATTTTCCCTATCACATACACAAAATCACTGCCATCTTCTTCTGCTCAAGAAGTCTTTCAGGCATATGTTCCAAACCATCTGCATTGCAGGCTCTCCTCCTTCCTTAGAGAAAAGAGCATCTCTGAGCATGTATCATTTATGTGCCTGCAGAGTTTTCCACAGAGATTTAAGTTCACAGTCATAACTTTTGTATCATCTCAAATGCAGTGCTTTGCAATTGAGTCACTTCACACTTCCTGCCAGCAGTAATTGAGGATAATGAAACCAAATGGTGTATATGCATTTCTAAATTAGCCCCTAGCTCAACAGATTTTTTCACTGTGCTGTGATAGCTTAAAGGGATAAAAAAGCAGAACATCAGGTAAGAACTTCAAAATGTCTATGCCACCAAGTGTTATCTAGTAGGGTAGGAGGAAGTATGGTAAAACTTGACAAGACAACTGTAGCACTCTCAATAACCATTGAGGAAATCCTCTGATAACAACATTGTGGGTGCATAGGTTCACTTATGAAAATGATTGCTTAAGCATCTGAGCCAGAATTCTTTTCATAGTGCTAACTGGAGTAAACACATTGAATCTACTGTTGGGCACAGAGTCAACAGTTATATAAAATCCATTGATTCAGTGGGTTTACTTTAGTAGGCACTAACAATAGGGTTTAGGTCCTGAACATCAGCTGGTGCACCAGTACATTATTTTTAAGGGGGGGAAATCCATATTGGTGATGTATTAATCCAATCAAATGATCAGAGTATTATGTACATGTTTTCAGGATCTCAAAATCTGGCATATGTTTTTGGAGTAGAGGTATCCTCTTGTTTGGCCCAATAAAATACTGTTTTATTACCTATCAGGGCTTGGACCATAAGTAGCTTACACCACTCATTATTAAAGGGAAGAACTAAATTAGTAACATTCTGTAGCTTATTTCGACTATCCATTTCCATATAAAATAGAATGATGCTTAGACAGGTTAAAAATGTAGAAAATTTACTTGGGATATGGGAGAGGGTTGTGTTGGTTTGTTTTACAAATGTTGGCTTGAATCCTGTTGGTTTGTCCCAACTAGTGTAGACCCATTGAATCAATTATTTAAAGGTGAATCAATGCATTGGTAAGACCAATTGATTAAATGTGTCTCTTCTACTGAGGAGTAACAACAAGATTTAGACCATTACTCAATACCCTAAAGGTCCTGTCTGATCTCAGAAGCTAAGCAGGTCAGCCCTGATTAGTACTTGCATGGAAGACCATTCTTTTCCAACTATCATCAAGTGGATAGTTTCTCTATTTTTGCTCATAGCTTTGGGGTTGTCTCAAAACTAACTTGGCACACACTGATTACTGAGAGTTTAGATTTGGCCTTGGTGAACACATATGTTCTCAGGATCAGTGCATCTGAGACGATATATTAATAGCTTGTAGGTGACAATGTCAAGATCCTTAGTTAGCTTTCCAATGCCAAAACATTTTATGCTTATAACCTCATGGAGGCTAGACATCAGCAAATGTCAAGGCCCTGCTAGCACAGAAGCTCCATGGGATAACATAACCATATTCACTTCTCCATTATAAGTACACAACCAACTGTTGCTCCAATTAAAAAAGCCTTATTTTGGCCTTTCTTCTTTCTCTCAATGCACTAAATTGACTATTCTATTAGCTTCTAAGCCTCCTTTAATGAGCTTTCTTTCCTCTGCAAATGATTTTTTCCAGAGTGCATTAGCATTAACTAGAATATGTATATTGAATGTGTTTCTATCATGTACTGTCAAAAAACCAGATCATTGTTCTTCTGCAAAAAGTAAAAACCAAATCTACTTTTTAAAAGGAGACCTGTGTGGAGGGTACTAAACAGACAAGGAAAGTGGGGATAGGAAAGACAATCAGATGCCCAGGTGATGTTAATCATATGTTTGTGTGATAGTCCTACAAATGTGGTAATATAACAGTGGTCTGATCACACTTTTGCAGCATCACTAGAAAGAATCCTAGCCAGGCACAAAGGATGTGGATGGAAATGATTGCAATTGTATTGTGAGGAAAAGATTGTTTCCCCTTTGACCAAAAAAAAAAAAAATCCTCCTGGTATCTCAGACTGGTTTTCTTTTCTTCTAGACTGAGAACAAGAGATGTCTCCAGGGTCTCATAAACTGTTGTGTCTGTTTCTGTTTTGAGTTCACAAGAAAGACAGACTAAGTATATAAAAGAAGATTTCATTCCAGAAATTAGTCCAATACTTCTTCAGGAGAAAACTATTTAAAATCAACTTGCAAAGAATTTACAAAATGGTTTCTCCAATGTCATCTTAGAAGCAACAGGTCATATTTGGAGACACACCTTTGTAAAATCCTAGCTAATTGAATTTAAGCAGTTTTCCTTTAAAGAAGGCCATATAAATACTTGTTGGCCGAAGCATGTTGGGCTAATTCTGAAATAAAACTTTCTTATATCCATCCTGAGAGTCATTCTCTACTTCACATCAGGTTTTCTTAGACATTTCCAGTCTTTTTTGCTTCTGTTTTATGTAACATGATCCACTAGTCCACAGTGATTTGCTTTTCCCATTGCCCTTTTTCCATGCTTAGGAAGACTGATGGGGAGGCTGATTACAATCACACCCACACAGAAATAACCTGGTTGCATGGAGGGCTGGCACAGTTGATTCCCTATTGGGAATCGCATTCACTGAAGCAATAACGTCCGGATTTTTGCCGGCTGCACTGTAGAAAGATAGCTTAGTTAATATAGCACCTTGTCTATGTTAAGGAATGCATGATGTTGATGTTGTATGGATCTCGATGGCCAAAGAAACTAGTTGGAAACAAAAGTCTTGATTAAATATTATTACAACACACCCAACATCTTGTGGTTGCCTTTTTTCCCCCCTTCTTACCAACTGGATGGAATTTCTCTTCTGTTGCTCTTTGGCAAGATAAATATAGGTTCTGTACAGAATCCATTTATCTCAGAGTCTCATCCTTGGAGGTCAGCACCTTTGCTCAGGCTGTTCTTATCAAATCATTCTCTGTGTCTGAAATTAACACTTCACCCTTCAGCTACTATTCTATGCTTGTGGGCACGAGAGTTCACACAAAGTAACATTATCACTGCCAAACAGATGATGTCTCGTTGCTTCCTTATTGTCAATATATGCTGGGTGAAGATAAGTCCTCCTAGGTTGCCACGATTAGATCTTCTTGGATTTTCTGCCAAGACAATCCATTTTGTACCTAAGACGTGTTAAACATTTGTATATTTTTTTTGTTTTACTTTCAGCATGTTCTTTCTATGTGAATCACTTTGAGGGCTTTCAGTTGATGGGAATGTTACAAATTTCTGATTAAATAAATTTAAAAATAAAGACACACCCTGATTCAGGAGGCTGGGGGATTAGGCAATTATGAATTCTTGGGATCAGTTGCACAATTTTCCCGGGGTATCTAGAATAGAGCTCTTGTTTGCATAGAATAAGCTCCTATAACGATCAGGATTATTTACCCTCTCAGTTACGGATGTGCATCCAGTTGAAAGATACAGAAAGCTGTCGAGCTGTGAAGGCTGAAGTTGTAGACCAATCCATCAGATAGAACTGCAAGGCCTCTATCACAGTTACAGCACTAAGTCGCCACTTTAATTGCCATGGCTGCTTCCTGTGGGATCCTGGAGTTAGTTTGCTGAGGCGCCAGAGCTCTGTAGGTGAGAATTCTAAATGTCTTTCTCTAAACTACAAATCTTAGGATTCTCTAAACTACAAATCCCAAGATAGGATGGAACACTAGCAACGTGAAAGGGCTCCCAGCTGAAGAAGACTGGTGGATGCTACTGTCCTCCACTTGCTTGGCTGTGATCCACAACTGGCATCATTGCCATTTGATTTTCTTTTCTTGTTTCTGACAAGACTTGAACCTGCTAGTCAATGTAATGATTCCTTGTTCCCTGTACTAGATTCTTCACCCCTGCACTAAAGTACTGTCTGGTCAGTGAAGACATCTGTGGGCAATGCAAGCCAAGGCACACTGACACTACAGTTAAGCATCCCTCTGGTTATTTAGGCATGCTCTAAAGCTGCTC
Source organism: Iguana delicatissima (assembly GCA_948472985.1). NCBI lineage: Eukaryota > Metazoa > Chordata > Lepidosauria > Squamata > Iguanidae > Iguana > Iguana delicatissima. Next base: position 111,259 of record CAOKZL010000774.1, read on the forward strand.
CCTAAATCTAGGCAGCTTGTTGCAAAGGAATGCCACCAGGCTCTCTCACTGTCTATTTGCCAAACCACACCTGAATGAGGGGCTGCAAGGAGAAGACAAATAAAGTGACACAAAAGTAAGCCATAGTCTAAGCAGAGCTTTCCAAACTTTTCATGTTGGTGACACACTTTTTACAATGCATCATTTTGTGACACAGTAATTCAGGAAGTGGAGGCAGCCCCTCCACCTGAGCCTGGCCCACCGCCCTTGCCAGGGTCTTCCTCAGCCTGAGGTGGTAGCGATGGCAACAACAGAGGCAGCCCCTTCACCTGGGCCTGGCCCACCACAGCAGCAAGAGAGGCAGCCCCTCCGCCTGTTACGTTTGCGTGACACACACGCTGCAGCCGACACACTAACATGTGACACACAGTTTGGAAAGCTCTGATCTAAAGACTCCCAGTAGCATTGATAGTAGGGTTCCTATCTATTGGCAGGTGGAGTCCGTTGTTGTATCAAGTAATAAAGACTTGCAAACAACTGATGATAGTAAGCAAAGGTGAACTGAGTACCTTTGAATTCCTTCAGAGGCAGACCTGGGTTTATAATCTCATCCCAAAAAATTGAAATATAATAAAAATCCCTAGGATTCTTTCAACATCGCATTTTGAAGGTGTGAAGTAGGTCCTGGATGCCATCACAGTGGCAGTAGAAGATGGTTCCTTCAGCACTTAGTGTGTATGCAGGCAGGTAGCCACACAGAGAGATAGTGTGGTGTACTGGTCTGACCAATTGGACTACAACCCAGAAAACCAGGGTTCTATTTCCCACTCAGCCATGGAAACCTACTGGGTGACCTTGGATATATCACACATTCTCAGCCCCAGAAAACCGCATGACAGTTTTGCCTTAGGGTTGCCATAAGCTGGAAACAATTAGAAGGCACACGACAACAGGGTAGCCACATGCACAGGTACTTACGGTGGTGCCCAAGGATTGCTATGCCTCAAATTTATTTTTTTTAATTTATTTTTATTACATCAAACATAAAATAAAACATGCTTATTTCTCACCATTATATAAATGTTCGTTACAAAATCTTACCATTTATTAACTCTAATTCATATATATATACCAATCATCAACACTAGTTTATCTCTATCTACTTACCCTCCTTCCCTTATTTCACCTACAGTATTTCGAGTGGATATTCCATAACCTTCCTTGACCAGCTATTATCATTCCTCTATGTTATAAATAATACCACTACCTATCACACTCCTCTATCTATGCCTTTCTTACAATTTGTCTTCTGAGTCTAATTTCTACCTTCACACTAATCCTTCCCCCATTGGTTTTCCCAAAGGGGTTTTACTAGATTCCATTCTTCTATAATTTGTTTTCTTGATCTATCATTTAACCTTGAAGTGAGTTCATCCATTTCCCATAACTCATATAATTTCCACAACCAGTCATCTATCTTAGGTATTTCTTTTGCTTTCCAGTTTTGTGCATATACCAATCTTGCCGCCGTTGTCATGTATATTATCATCTTTCGTAAAGCATTTTCCTTAAAGAATTTAACATCCAGTATATTTAACAAATATATCTCTGGACTCATTGGAAACGTTAAATGAATTGCCTTAACTATACATTCGTGAATTTTCCTCCAATACTCCTTAGCTTTTCGCAAGACCACCATAAATGATATAAAGTTCCTTTTCCTGGGCACTTCCAACATAAATCATTCCCATTTTTATTTATCTTCGCTCCTTGCACTGGCATATAATACCATCTAAAATATATCTTATAATAATTCTCCTTTAACTTTGTACTAACACAGTATTTTCTAACATCTCTCCATGAATTCTCCCAGCTTTGTATCGGAATTTCATGTCCCAAATTTTGTGCCCATTTTATCATATTTTCTTTGATTACTTCTTCTTCCATATGCCAATTTAACAACATTTTATAAATTTTACCCATTGCATGGTCTGTCCCTGGTCTTAACAATTTATCGAATTCGTTCTCTCTTATTTCCATTCCTTTTAACTTCTTATCCATTTTAAATTTTTCCTCTAATTGCCTTTGCAATAACCAATGTGTAACAATACCCAATTTTGCCAATTCTTCTTTATTTTTCCAAACCAAATTTTCTCCTTGTACTTTTGTCAAATCTCTATATGTTAACCAGTTATTTAACTGGGGCTTTTCTCTCCTGTAAGAAGCTTCGTGAACTGACACCCATTGTGGTATTTTTGCATATATTCTATTTCTATATTGTAACCAAACTTTCAATAACGATTTTCTTATAAAATGATTATTAAATTCCCTATTCACTTTTGCTTTGTCATACCACATATATGCGTGCCAGCCAAAGTAAAGATCTGCCCCTTCCAATTCCAATAATCTTGTATTTTCTAATTTAATCCATTCCATTATCCAGCAAAGGCAACTAGCATGGAAATATAATTTCAGATCTGGTAATCCTAATCCTCCTGTTTCCTATGGATCTTTTAATATCTTCCATTTTATTCTTGGCTTTTTGGCATTCCACACAAAATTTGATAAATCTTTCTTCCATTCTTTATTCTATGCCTCAAATTTAAGTGAGAAGACAGACTGGTGCATGTTTACAAAGGCCGTACAAACACGACAAGTGGAAAATAGAGCCTTGTTGTCATGAGAAGAGGTCACATTTTCTTTTGTGTCAATTATCATTCCTGTCAAGGTACAGCATCAGGCCAGCTGCCCTTTCCCTCCCTTGTCTTGTCTTGCATGGTAGTGGCTGATCTGTCTTGCGGAGAACAATCCTGGCCCAGCACGAGGGCTCCTTCCGAAAGGTTAAAAATGTGTGCTGATCTGCCGTGCATTAAGCATCTGCAATCAGACGAGACAAGGTGTTCATTAAGGAGAAGGGGGCTTGGCACAGTGAGCACTATGATGGATGATGAAGGCAACGCATTTTCAGAGATGTCAGCTCTTCAATAGCTTCTTAGCAGATCAAGAGTCAGCTACAGAGTGGAGGATTCACAGATACCTTCTACCTATGATAATAATACCAGTCCAGCCAGGGGTGGCCAGTGACATCCATATCAGAGTTACTGTGGAAGTATGCTGCGTCTTATTCCAGGATCTATCCAAGGTGCTGAACCTATTTTCAGTTCCAGTTCCTGGAATAAAAGAGCACAAATTCACTACACCCTTGCTGTACTATATGTACCAGATACCTTGGTGTCTAACCCAACCATTAGGTTAAGGGAGGCAACCACTTAAAGTGGCAGGTGCTGGTGGATCAGTAGTGTCAAGCAGAGATCCTAACAGAGTGGTGACTAGGGATGGGACAAATCCAGAATTTTCTGAATCCCTGGAAGGTTCTGGGAATCCACAAATCTCACGAATCCTGAATCTTTCGAATCCTTTTTTAAAAAAGAGTTTAAAAAGCAAGGGAAAGAAGGATAATCTTGGGTAAGACACACTCTCTCAGCCTTAGCAAAAGCCTAGGCAACAGCAAACCTTCCTCTGAAGAAATCTGGCCAAGACAATTGTCCTTGTTTTGCCTCAGGATCTCCCCAGATTGAAAATGACATGAAGGCCCTTTCTACACAGGCAGGGAAATGTGGATTAATCCCACATTTTCCTGCCTGTGTGAACAAGGCCACATACCACAGTAGAGAGATAATCCAGGTCAAAACTGGCTTTTCTTTGCATAGCTCCTTCTGGAATCCTGGGGTTTGTAGTTTGATGATGTACCAGTACACTTTGACAGAGAAGGCTGTGACACCCTGTAAAACTCCAAACCCCAGAATTGTGTCTGAAAGAGGTTTGCAAGGGAGCTATGCAAAGGAATGTTTCAGCTATCCTTGAAATCTCAAGCCTGTAGCTTCCAGTCAAGTACTGCACTTAAATATGAAATGCTCAATTTAAATATCTAAGAATACAACCCCAGCTGTAATTTCTGAAATTGTTAGCAAAGGCCATTATTACTCCAAGGGAAAACCTCACCTACTTACTATCTTCCTTTGTATGTTTGATTTCCCAGGTTTTCAGACGTCCTGGTCTCCCTGGTTTTCAGGCGTCCCGGTCTCCCTAGTTTTCAGGCGCCCGGGTCTCCCTGGTTTTCAGGTGTCCCAGTCTCCAACAATCTGTTTCGTTGGCGGATTCGAAAGATTCAGTTTGCCTATTTTGGCCCCGGGGTTCAGATTCGGGAATCTCGAATCCTTACCCAGGATTCGAGGATTCGGTTGGCCCATCCCTAGTGGTGACAGAGAACAAAACTTTACCAGCACTGTTATGTCAACATCAACCTATGCAACCCTAACTGTCTCAAGGTATCAGAAGCAGAGATATTGCTTTGAGATGCTTCCAGGGGAATCTCCTTCAACCTGATATGCATTGGACTACAAATTCCACCTTCCCCAGCACCCAATATATTGAGAAGCAAAGGGATGATGAAGACTGCAGCCACCCAAACTGGAGGGTCCGAATTTGAGGAAGAGTATTACTTGAAAGGTATCAAAATCCTGCACAAAAAAAACCCAATTTTGTGCAGTAGGATTTCAGAACATGACATATTTGCTCTTACCTTCATATGCACATGGGTGTATGTATCTGAGAGACACAGATCTCTTGCTGGGTGGAAATGATGGTGAGTTCTGAGCCATCATGCCTGGAAGACACAAGGTAGGGGAAGTTTGTTCTACAGAATAGAGCTTCATATTTATATAAGCAAACTAAGACATCATTTCAAGGCTAGACCCGGAACCATGGCAAGGAGTAAGACAATAGTAAGTCAAAACCAGAGGACAGACCAGGAACAATCCAGGATACGACATAAAAGAGGGTTATGGAACAAATCATGAGTTAGGACCAAAAGACAGAGAAACATACCAGACCTCAGCAAGACCTTGCTGCTTAAGTGTAACTGGAAAAGTAGCACTTTTGTAGCCCTTCTTGCAAAAGAGAATCCAATGACCAGCATGGGCTGACACAATCAATTCGAAACCTTGAGAATATTAAACTGCCTTGGCCACTGGCAATGCTGGCCGAGGAATTCTGTGAGTTTTAGTCCCTAGAAGCAACTTTTCTAAGCTCTGGTACTGCAAATTAGACTTCAGTAGCACACCACATGCAACAGCTGCACACAGTTTAAAAGGGTAAAAGTTCTAATCCCAGCAGCACTTGAGATTTTCTATTGAATTTCCCTCCTGCCCTGCAAAACAAACCTATTGCATTAGAGACAGCAAATCTGATTTAAACAACACTGGCCTCTGAGCAGAGCCTGAATGGTTTATTCTGCATACGGGTCTGGTAAAGCAGCTTGTTGATAACTCTGTGATGGATACCTAGAAGTTGTTGCCGCAGAGTAGTAATTTCTCAATCAGCACCACGGACAGCTTCACAAACCTTACCTCCTATCTTGGCTTGTTCATGTGGACAGAGAGCTTTGTACTCAAATTCCTTTCAGTACACTAAAGATGACAGATAGGGTTTTCCTAGAATTGTTTTATGTTCAGTGATTGAGAAGAGTGGAGGCAAGCAAGAAGCCCTGATATCATGAGAGGTTCTCCCCTCACCTTCTTTTCCTCTTTTGAACTGCTGGTTCATTCTTTCAGCTAAGAGAGCACCTAGACTACAGCCACTTCCGCACCAGACTGTTATAGCGCTATTATTCCACTTTCAACATCCTATGGAATCCTGGGGTTTGCAGTTTCAGGAGGGGCCTTGAGGCCATAGGATTCCCTAGGATGTTGAAAGTGGAATAATAGCGCTATAACAGTCTAGTGTGGAAATGGCCTACAGTGAGTTTAAGAATTCAGGATAATGGGCTGCAGAAAATATCCCTCTGCTGTACACAAAAAGCTTGTCCTCTGATAACTTCACATTCATTATTGTGCAGTAATCAACTACTCTTCTTTCCCAGGCTTGCTATTATCAAATTTCTTTTCTAATTACTGTATAGGAAGAGGGGAGGTATCAAGAGGAGAGCAACTAAGGGCAAAGGGCTAACCTCTCCTTTTCCACATGCTGCTCTCACCCCAGCAGCCCTTCCTGAGTGAGGTAATGATACCTGAAGGGAGAGGAGGTCGTATTTCCACAAATGGGATCTTTTTTCAAAGCCTACTGGACGCTTGAGATGAGAAAGAGAGAAAGGAAGGAAAAAAAGGGAGATGACAGAATAGAGGAAAGAAGCAGGGAAGAGAAGGAGAGAAAGAGAATTGAAGAAGAGGAGAAACAGAAAGGAGGAAAGAGAGATGAAGGAAGAAAGAGAGAAGGACATCGGAGAGTGGCAGATAGAAAATAGTTGGTACATCCCACTGCTCTAGCATGCTTATTTTGGCTTCAGTCCCACTTCTGCCAGCTCCAATCCTTGTGTGTGGCCCCTGGGAAATTTCCTGTGAAGAAACACACCAAATCCCTCCACCGTAAATGGTGTAGCTATGGGGAGGGAGCAAAATGATGATCTTGCCCACAAATAAGAATTCTTCACACTCAGATGAAAATTTTGTTCAGTCCCCAAATTGCTACCATTACAGAGTCCTATTGTTCAGTCCTAGAACTCTTATGGTTGTGAAAGCTAGACAGTGAAGAGCGCTGATAAGAAGGAAATCAACTCATTCAAACTGTGGGGCTAAAGAAGAGTTCTACTGATACCTCGGCTCGCTAAAAAAAAAAAAAAAGGAACGGATTCCAGAGCAAATCAAGCCTGCACTCTCCCTAGAAGCCAAGATGACTAAACGGAGACTGTTGTACTTTAAGCTATATCATGAGAAGACACAACTCAATAGAAAAGACAACGATGCTACGTAAGGTGGAAGGCAGTAGGAAAAGAAGGAGACCACATTACAGATAGACAGACTCAATCAAGGCAGACACAGCCCTGACTCTGCAAGACCTGAGCAGGACTATTGACGATGGTAACGAGGTGGTCTCTCATTCAGAGGATTGCAATAAGTCAAAGTTGACTTGACAACAGTCAACAACAACAACTTTTACATTTGCTTTGTTCACTTTGCCTTCCCTCTTTTCTTTGGACATCTAAACTGTACCTCTAAATGCTCAATTTAAGTTTTATGCTACTGCAATGCTAGATGTTTGCGAACTAAAGGAAAATTTCATTTGAGAGAGCCAAATTCTTATAGCGGGTCAATGTTCTTATTTTGCATTCCCCATGGCTACACCCCTGCCTAAACATTTTAAAAAAAACCTTCCTCATCCTTGTTCTAAAAAGTTGAGTAATTTTTGCACCAGCAAGGAGGCACCATAGTCTCCAAAATATATACACCTCAGAGATTTTGCAGCTTCTACTCCGTGTTACAATCTGCTCCTGAACCCACTTTATTTCTGGAGCTGACAAGGAAATACAGCTGTCCCCATTCCCTAGCCCGCCTTGGTCCAAACTGTCGAGGCTAGCAGCCTGAGAATGACTGTAGTGCTTCTTCTCCTCTGGGCCCTTCACTTGTTCCCAACTAAAGCTACAGTGATGGATGATTTATTATAAGGACACACTGTCTGGTGACACAGCCAGCCCCTCTTTCCTGCGTGGCTGCTCAGACTGTGTTTACGATAAAGACAGAGTTGGCTGTGACACAAACCAGGGAAGAATTTTAAAAGGTTTGGCTCCAGTGCAGCCTCTCTGGCTGACCCTGAGTCAGTCTCGGTTCATTTGTTGGAACCCCGGAGGGGAACAGCATTCTGATTTATAGCTTTTGCTGCTCTTTTCAAATGTGAAGCATGCTACTGTTTAGAGCATCTTAAATCCTCACAACAGTCTTGTAAGGGAGGACACTGTGAGCCTCCATACATTAGTGGGAGGATCTGTGAGGTTATCATATTTTTAACTAAATGACAGCTGGGTCTGGAAAAGCAGAGCTTAGGAAAATGGCTTCTTTGAAAGACAATTTTAAGAGTTCTTTTGTCAACAGGAGGAGTGGGGGATTCTGGGAGTTGTACTCCAAAGAAGTAACTTTTCCAAGAGATAGATTACAGTTTGGCTAAGACTACTCTGTACATTTCTTGGCTGAGCACTGGGGCAGGACTTTGGGGCAGAGGGCCTGGGCTCAATTCAGTTAAATGAGCAGAAGGGCCCCTGTGTGTAGTAGGGCCACATAAACATATTTTGAACTATGTGAAGTAATACATGTTCCCATCTAACAAACAGCCCAGCCCCCTGCCAGCAATAAGCCTAATAAATCCAGAGTCTAAATTTAAGGCTCTAAAAGTACCTAACTGAATTACAGTGGCTAAGCAAGGATTTGAACTCATGCCTTCCTAGGTGAGATCCACCAGCATATTAACAAAACCACACTGGCTTACTCAGAACTTGGGAAATTACTTTCAAAAAGTAATTGGCAACTAATTTGATCATTGTCTGAAGCCCCCCATAAGAAATATTGGTGTAGTTACAGTTTTTAAAGGTAAATTTTGCTTCCTGTTTCACTAAAGCTGAATGGATATTTGTAGTTACTTTAAGACAAGAATGGTCAATCAATTGGCTAAGATCCATTTTTTCAGCCCCAGGACCCAACTCAGGCAATACCCCATCTTGTTCACAAGACTGGGACCTATTTTGGGGTCCATTTCTGATTTCAGAAATAGAGAGGATGGAGGAACTCCATGCCTCATTTGAGAACAAAACCACTGGTCCTAGAACCTTCCAGGAGTGGGGAAAAAATCAACTTTGGGCAAAAGAAATCACCTAGGGAGCCTACAGGCAATACAATGCCTTTGGCAGGACTTGTGTGGCTTCTAGGGCTCACTTTGCCCATCACTGCTCCAAAAATACCGCTCTGAACACTGCAATTCATTTGCCCATGGCGTGAAACACATTTTTCTCCTCTTTGTTACCACCTTGACAACTAGCCAGAGCACATAAGCCATCTCATATTCCTTCTTCACTATTTAGTGAGACTACATACATCTTCTGTAACTGTAAAAATAACTAAAAGTTACAGTTTTGTTCCACAAGATGTGACATTGTCCTTATAAAGTTACAAACGTAATGTAATGTTGCAATACTTTCATGATGGTGAATTATCAGTAAGTAGGTACTTGTAACTACTTCCGTTCAAAGTCTGGAAAAGCTAAACAGAGGGGAGGATTGGCTCTTTTTAAAGATTGTCCAGCAAGCCTCCCCAACTCTCCTCCATGTCACTTATCTGTGTTTTTTAGAGAACTTTGAACACTATTTTGTCTGCTGCACAGATTCTGGGAGCTAGAGATCCACTCACCTTGACAGCACCAGTTTGGGGAAGAGTGCAGTAGGAATCACACAAGCAAAACGGGATGATTGCTCATTCTTGGAAAAGGAGTTCAGCTTCCCACTGGCAAAGTATAAAGTAAGTAGACTTTAGCCCTTATATAGGCTACCTTGATTTTGCCTGGACAGACACCAAGATTTCCAAGCAGGATTTAGCCCTGGGAGGTCTGATTTAAGCATTCCCAGGATATGGGAAGCCAAGCCACAACCCAGAAATGGAAAAGTACCAAACACCTGGAGGGCAGCACTGACCCATCAACTTGTGTTAATATCTCTTTCGCTGAGGCAGGTTCTGTCTCAGAAGGCATGAGTTCACCCTACTTAAAATGACAGGAAAAGAGGTGATCTGTCTGCCTGAGAGTTAAGTGAGGGGATAGGGAGGAAGATGACATCCAGATGTCTTTCTCACAGCTCCTCACCACCCAGCCTGCCTCCTTGCATTACCCTGCAAGAGAATTTTGCAAGTCAGCGCTCGAGAGCAAAGGATGTTCCTAGTTTCACGTTTGTTTGTCCACAGGCAGGGCAGCCCAAGAGCAAATAGCACTCCCTGCTCAGAGCCTGTGAAAATTCCCTTTGGACAATAACTCACATAGTCCCACAGATGTTGGAGTCTTCTCCAAGCTCTGTCCTTATCTGCTCAAATCATAGTATCCAAGACCAGCCAAGTGATTTCAAACATAGAAGGCAGTAAAATTGTACACACCACTGGCACACCAAGGAAAGTAAAAACACAGTAATAACAGAGTAAACAGCTGATCAATTGCTGCTCTTTCATATCCCCCCAAAACAGCCACCTGAGCATGACACTCCATTATCCTTAAGATGGTCTGGCCCTGGCCACAGAGCACTGAGCAGAACCTGATACAGTTGGTAGAAGAGAAGGAGGAGAGAGATCAACACTTGGGCCACAAAAGTAGCAGCAACTAGCAGAACTTTTCCAGAAAGTGTACTGATTCAGGCTGAAGCAATTCCAATGACATGCTAGCTTTCTATGCTGCAGGACCCAGACATTTTACTGTAGGACTAAGACATTTCACTCACCAAAGCAAAGGACAGATTTATTTCTCCTTCCATTCCACAAGAGGATCTGGCTGGAAGCTGAATTTTACTTTAATAGGAATGATGGAACAGGAGCATTCTCCAGATGGTAGCAATATACTCATGAGCTACACACAGTTCCATCCTCCAACACATCCCTGACACACTCTGCAAGCTACCCCTCCACACACACACACAGGTACTGGGCTGGTGTCATTCAACAGTGTAGTTCTTATAGATTGTCTTGCCACTCCAAATGTGTCAAAAGTCCGAGCTGGAGCCCTTTCTCAAAATATTTTAATGCTGACCTGCTTGGAATGTTGGGTGTTTGAAGGCACTGGTGCATGTGAAGCAGAGCAGATAAAAGTTTCCTCTTTGGACTATGACTTCCAGAATAGCTGGGGGGATTCTGGAAGTTGCAATCCAAAAATGCATTCCCCCCTCCCAATGCTCTGGTACCAAGTCTAAGTTCTGGCTCAGGTTAAGCACTGAAATAATGACCCTCTTATCAGAAAATAAAACCACTGTCTGTGCCTAGCCAGATTTTTTAGCCAGACATTTTCAAGCTCATCAGGAGCAGCCTGAAAGAAATCAATTTGGCAGTTTTCTTCTCTTGCCTTTTGTTATGCAAATGATTTCTGATTAATGTCACCCCTTTCTCAGCCGTCCTTGGAATACTATCCAGATAACAAGGGATCATATGAAAGTGCCAGCAGCAAGCTGGCATCGGAATGTGAGATTTAACCAAAGGAACAGAGGGGACAGCAGCTTTGCTGCTTGACAAAAAGAAGCATCTTTTTTTGATTTTTATCCATTTCACTTGGCCCTGGTTTAGCAGGGCAGAAAGCAAGGGATGGGGTTTGGAGTTGGATGGGGAACTCAGAAGTCACAAGATGTGGAGGATGTGATGGAGCATCAGCATGCTCCACTGCAAAGAACCGCAAGTCTTTCTGCTGAAGTATGCCCCGCTCCAGGGGGCAGGTCATGGATTCAGAAACTGCTGTCATCCCAATTCCTGTCTATTAATAGCCACTGGAACTGCACAGCCAAAAGCCCTAGAGCCATTCTTCTGGGTCTCAGGGTTGCCAGATGAGAAACAAAGGAAAGGGAGTTAAAACAGAATGTACAGAACTGTCTTCAGCATAACCGTCTATTCAGTGGTTTCGTCAATGTTTTAAAAGTGTGTGACTGGGAACTAGATTGCTGTCGGAGCTCTTAGTCAAACAAAAGGAAAAAATCATAAAAGAAAAGAGAGGTTTCCAGAATGGTAAGGCATATTTGCAGACACATGTGGGTCTGTCTGTTTAGGAAGGAGAGATATAATCTGAAGATAAAGGGGTCAGAGAAAGATGGGGGAAGAGGCAAGTGCAAGAGAAAGGTACAGGCAAGAAAGTGGTGAGAGACTGAGACAAATTAGAGTTAAGGGAGCACATTACTTGAACTTAATCTGTTTCCTCTCCCACAAAGGGATGTTCTCAGATGCAATCAAGCTTGCAATTTAAACTTGTGTTCAACTTCCAATGACCAATCAAAGAAGGAAGCATGTGAAATGCAAAATAGATAAGGGAGGAAAATCATGTGCTATGACAAACAGATGCCTTTAACCACTTGAGGGAGCATAGCTGCAAGAAACCATGATAAAGGTATCATGTACTCTGACAAGCGAGAGAAGAAAAGAGAGATGAGGAGGTGGGGAGAAAGAAAACGATAAGTGAAATAGCACTGCAAACTCTCTGTTTAAAAAAATGGTCTGGCCAGATTTTTGATCACCAGACCAACTTCCAGAATTTTGTTATTCAAAAGAAGAAATGTGGTTTGTTGTCAGAATTTCTTTAAGCAAAGCAGGAATTCTTTGTGTGAAAGTGAGCAGCACTTGCATTTAGTGTGCATATGTATCTGACACATGTACATGAGGACACAAAATAATTGAGCTTAGCTTAGAGATATAAAACTTCCAGAAATGTTGAAGCCATGAGGGGGAAAAATAGGTTGGGGGGGGATAAAAAAAATAAAAGCTTGCAGAAAAATTGACAAAATGCAAATTTAGCACCCTTTACAGACTCAAAGTCACTTCATTACATTAGGAATATAAAATGCATAATGTATAACTTTGATTGGCAGAGAAATGTCATATTAAAGGTACAGTTTAATCCGGAAATATTTACAAATTGTATTTTTTTAAAGTACTGTTACAAACAGAGCTTCAAGATTTTGATGTGTAAGGAAGACCTGAGCTGTAAGGAGCCACTTGCTTTTGATAGTTTATGAGGAGTAGGCAAAAACAAAACAAAACCCTCAATAAATACAGAAGAAACCATCAACATTAATAACTCAAAGAAAATTACTTCATCTCCCCAGCCTTCCATAGTTTTATGCAGACATAAAGCACTCATGCCCATAAAAAGGACTGAAAACAAAACTAGGGATAGAAAAACCAGGCACTGCAGTGATGTGAGAGATACAGTGCTTTCTCTTATATAAATGTCTACCTTCTATGTACCTTTAAGAAACAATGTGAGAAAGGTGGTTATAAACACCTTGTCTAACTACACTGCACTGTTATAGTGCTATTATTCCACTTTCAGCATCCTATGAAATCCTGGGGTTTGCAGATTAGGGAGGGACATTTAGAATTCTCAGCCAGAGAGCTCTTTGGCCTCAGTAAACTACAAACCCCAGAATTCCACAGGATGTCGAAAGTGGAATAATAGCACTATAACAGTCTAGTGCAGAAATGGCCTTAAATACTTTGGCTTCAGAAAGAAAAGGGTGGAGGGGTTCTTTTTTTTTTCCTGGCTTTTTCTGGCTTTTGCACTCTCTAATTTAGCCCCCAGTGAACCATTTTACACATTGCTGGCTATATGACTGCCAGACCTATGTGTCCTTGTTGTTGTCATGTGCCTTCAAGTTGTGTCTGACTTTTGGTGAAGCTAAGGCAACCTATCATGGGGTTTTCTTGGCAAGATTTGTTCAGAGGGAGTTTGCCTTGCTCTGAGGCTGAGAGGATGTGACTTGCCCAAGGTCACCCAGTGGGTGTCCATGGCTGAGCAGGGATTCAAACTCTGGTCTCGCAGGATCCTTATCCTTGCCCACCACTCAAACCTCTATCGTGCTGGCTCTTAAATCCATGCATGCAAGACCATATCAGCATTTACTCCCTGCCTGTGCTGATGAGCTGAAGCAGACAAAGTGTGTGATAGAAAATCAACATAGTGGGGGTACTGGGGGCTTCCTCTCATCCCACCAAGACCACAAGAAAAACCAAGATAACCATGAATCATAGAATCACAGAGTTGGAAGAGATCACAGGGGCCATCTAGTCCAACCCCTTGCCATGCAGGAACACACATCAGAGCACTCCCGACAGATGGCTGGCCAGCCTCCACTTAAAAACCTCCAAAGAAGGAGACTCCACCAGACTCTGAGGCAGCATATTCCACTGCCGGACAGCTCTGACTGTCAGGAAGTTCTTCCTGAGGTTTAAGTGGAATCTCCTTTCCTGTAATTTGAATCCATTGCTCCTTGTCCTAGTCTCTGGAGCAGTGGAAAACACTCCCTCCTCGATACGACATTCCTTCAAATATTTAAACATGGCTATCATGTCCCCTCTTAACCTTCTCTTCTGCAGACTGAACATACCCAGCTCCCTAAGCCGCTCCTCATAGGGCATGGCTTCCAGACTGCCTAAACAAGATAGTCTCAAATAGCCTTCAAGAACTGTCAGCTGAGCAGAATTGGCAGGCCTCCTTTGATAAGGAAACAGAGCTTGGAAGCATTACTTTTTGGACTACAGCTCCCACCATCCCACAACCATTGTGAAATCATGACTGGGTGCTTGGAGGATGAGATATCTGGGCAAGTAGAGAAAGCACATGCAATGACACCCAGATCTCCTGGACCAGCTGGATAATGCTGCAGGTTCAGGTAACCACATAGTACATAACTATCCCATCCCAATGAAAACAATAAGTACTTTGTTCAAGACTGTGGTCATATACAGTAATGTCACAACCCTCTGGAAAATCTATTCATTGCAGTCCCCCTTTTCCAATTACTCACATAACCAGTTCAAAAAAAAATCACCTTTTCCTCTTAGACCCCTCCATGTTTGATTCCTATGAATGCCTTATGAAGGTCAAAAAAGTTGTAAAAGTTAATTGCTTCATACAGAAAATAGCAATGCTCTGTCTCAAAGTCAACTGCTTTCATTAATCAGTGGGTCATGGCAGCATAGGTCAGGCTCAAGGTAATTCCAGTCCTTTATTGTATAAATTGGGCTTTCTCAGCCAGAGGTCTCAGATCCATTCTCAACTGTCCAGTGTCTTGGATTACAACTCCCATCATCTCGAACAAGGTTAACAATGCATATGGCACATCGGGTATAGTGGGAGCTGTAGTCCAAAACATCCGAAGGACATCAAATTTTCATCAGACTATCTGGCTTGGAAAAAGAATGTGATGCTAAAAGATCTTTTAAAAAATTAAACTGCAATTGGACTATTTTGTTGTTGTTGTGTGCCTTCAAGCCATTTCCAACTTATGACAACCCTAAGGTGGATCTTCACAAGGTTTTCTTGGCAAGATCATTTCAGAGAAGGATGGTCTTTCTCTGAGGCTGTTTCTGCACTAAACTGTTATAGCACTATTATTCCATTTTCAACATCCTATGGAATCCTGGGGTTTGCAGTTTAGGGAATGATCTCAAGTGTAGAAATGGCCTGAGAATGAGAAAGAGTGACTTGTTGCTCAGTGTTACCCAGTGGGTTTCCACAGCTGAGCAGGAATTTGAACCCTAGTCTCTCAAAGTCTTAATCCAACAGCCAAACCACTATATCACACTGGCTTCTTGGCTGGACTATATCATTCAGCATATCATTTATTTCAGACCTGAGAAGTGTTTACATTGTTTGTTGATTCAGACAGTACAGAGCTATCTCTGGAGAGCATTTGTAACCTGTCTGCTGAGGCAGTGGAAAAGATAGGTGAGGGAAGTTAAATCTGTTTTACAGAATGTGTTTTTCCATGTAAAAGAGAGATAAGCAGACACCTTACCCAAAAGGAGTTCAGACCATATTGGATTTGGACTTGGGATTTCCATGTTCTGGTATCCACTAAACCATTAAACTCACTGGGTGACCTTGGGCCAATCAATCTCTTTCAGTCTGATCTACTTTGCAGGGTTGCTGTGAGAATAAACGTGGGCATGAGAAGAGCCAAGGACTTATTCTTGAGCTCATCGATCTAACCTTTACAAAATATGACATGGCAACGTTTTTACTGTGACTGTATTGCAGTATTTATAATTGTATTGTCTTAGCAGTTGTAATTGTCAGTAGACTAATTCAATAAATTGAACTACCTATCTATCTGTATAAACTCCAATCTCCTTGAGCTCACCAGATGACTATAAATCTGACTCCCAAAGATAGACGCGCACACACACACACACACACACACACACACACACACGGTTGCATGCTGTAGTTTGAATCCCGAGAAGGCTAGCCATAGTTACCTCTTCTTGAAATCCCCGAGACTGTAGTCATGACTAACTTTCCCCATTAGTGTCACTGGAAACCAAACCCCACAGCTTAGTCTGGCTCTGACCCCGGCATTTATATGTCTCATCTGTGGCCTTTCCTGGATGATGCAATGCAATCTAAGGTCATTTTTTCACTACAATGTTATAGTGCTATTATTCCACGTTCAACATCCTATGGGATTCTGAGATTTGTAGTTTACTGAGGCCAAAGAACTCTCTGGCTGAGAATTTTAAAGGACCTTCCCTAAACTGAAAACCCCAGGATTCCATAATATGTGAAAGTGGAATGATAGCAGTATAACAGTGTAGGGCAGAAATGGCCCAAGTCTGCTGTTTCTCCTAGGGAATGCAGCAGTCTCCCCATTTTAGTGTTGGATGGAATAAATAGCAATAAATAGCATATAGTAGCATACCATTACCATGGTGGTGATTTAGCTCACATCTCACACAATTGTCCAAGGCCTTCTAGAGAGATAAAAACTACAAAATAGGAACAGAATAAGTAGATAAACTGAGAGAAACAGGTGAAATTGCAGATCAGAAATGTGGGCCTGGTCAGCAAGTGGAAAGTAGCTTTTTAGAGTACAGCTGTAAGAATTCTCCAGCCAGGATTTCCAGCAGCCATGCTGGGATATTCTAGGAGCTGCAGTCTGAAAAACGTCACGTTTGTGAGTTCTGGTCAAGTGTGCTAATAAATATGGACAGCAAGGCAGAGAGGTTCCAGACTGCGATGTGCTCTGCAAACATCTCAAGAAACTGTCTCACAATATGGTTTGTGTGTGACTCGCATCTTCATATCCAGCCTGAGATATGTTGCTGCTAAAGCAAAAAGCAATACGGCACCTGTGATGGAATCCCCTTGTTGGCCTCACAGCTTCAGCACTGAGTTTTTATTACTCATCCTTTCCTTATACTCTTAAAATCACTTCCTAGGTCTGGTTCTCAGACACTCATAATGGACTAGCAAAAGTGTTAACCGCTGACTGGATAGAAGGGTCTGGAAACCAAGCCCTATGAGGAGCAGTTTAGGTATCTAGATATGTTTAGCCTGACAAAAAGAAGGTTAAGAGATGACATTACAGCTGTATTTAAATATTTGAAGGGATGACATGTTGAAGGTGGAGCAAGCTTGTTTTCTGCTGCTCCAGAGACTAGGACATGGAGCAATGGATTCAAACTACAGGAAAAGAGATTTCACCTAAACATCAAGAAGAGCTTCCTGATGCTGGTCATTCAACGGCGGAACATGCTGCCTCAGAGTGTGATGGAGTCACCTTCTTTGGAGGTTTTTAAAGAGTGGCTGAATGGCCATTTGCTGCGGGTGCTTTGAGTGTGTGTTCCTGCATTACAGCGGGTTAGATTCAAAGGCTAGTGTGGTCCCTTCCAACTCTTTGATTCTATGATTCTTTTATATGACTTCATTGTGGCAGTGTGGGACTGGCCCTTCTTATTAATTATTAAATTAAAACATACAGGTCTTTTCCACAGGATATTGTCATCCCGCATTGGGGACAGGAGAAGTACAGGACTTGGACAACAGTTCTGCATGATGTCATCTGTGTCCTGTCATTCTCCTGTCCCCAGGTGGTGCAGTCATGCTGCAGATCATCGACAGGTTCTTCCCGTCAATGACAGGTGGAGAGCGCTCCTGTCACACTCCCCTCCTGGGACAGGTTCTACCGAGATCCCCTGAGGAAAGGGCCACAGACAAAGGCCATTTTCTCACTAGAGTGTTATAGCGCTATTACTCCACTTTCAACCTTGTATGGAATCCTGGGGTTTGCAGTTTAGGGAGGGGCCAAACGGCAAACCTCAGGATTCCATAGGAGGTTGAAAGTGGAATAATAGCGCTATAACAGTGCAGTGCAGAAATGGCCAGAGATGTAGAAAACCAAACCAAACCAAAGCCCCTATTCAGAACTTATAAAGCCCTCTGTTCCTAACTAGCCCCTATACCTATGTGTTTATCTCAAGATTTAATCCATACCTACCTGCCTTAGTCCCTGTGTCTATCTCTAACTGGCCCTACCTCTATTTCTAATTGACCCTATCTGTCATTTTAACAGACAAGCCTATGGTTTTATGTCTTTCTCCCTCAGCCCCTCCTCACAGCATTCTGAAATATGTAATTGGCAGCCTCAAGTCTTGGCTAGCTCTTCTCATTACAGCACCCTCTTATCTTTCATGCGCAGATGCCAGCTAATCTAGCAGTTGAATCCTACTTCAGCACTGCTGGTGACTAGAATGAATCACTTACCTCATCAGAGGGGTACAGAATAGGCAATGTGTAGACACATCTCTGACCTCCAGGAAAGGGGAATAGCTTTGCAGTGAGGAGAGAGCTGCCACTGCTGCTAAGGAGTGTCTGGCAGTTGCTTCAACTTTGCCCAATGATAGGGCTGGCTGTGTGCACAGTCTCACACAAAACATTGCCAAAGAACAAAGTGTAACCAATGTTCATCTAGCACAGTGCTTCCCAAACTTTGGTCTTCCAGGTGTTTTGGAACTTCAGCTCCCAGAATCACTGATCATTGGACAAGGCAGTTAGGATTTCTGGGAGATGAAGTCCCAAAAACCTGGAAGACTAGAGTTTGGGAATCACTGATCTAGCACATTCAATACACAGTGGGAGGGAGCAAGGAAGTTAGGAGATGTGAGTGCATTCATCTTTCTCTTGGCTCTGAACCCAGTGAGAAGAAAATCCACCCCTCTTATTTTTGTTTGTTGCTTGTTGCATGGTTTAAACCCATATTTGCAGCATTATTTGAAGCAGAGCTTGGACAAATTCCTCTTTGGACTACAACTCCCAACATCCCCAGCCATCATCTCCAGTAGTCCAAAAAGTAACTTTTCCAAGTGCTGTGTCAAATATTTTAAAGCAGTAGATAATTATTGGAAATGCTTTGAATGGTTTTGTGTAATTTTTATTGCTTTTAAGTTTCATCCAACATTGTTAATACTGGGTGGTAAATCATTATAGCCAAGTGTTCTCTTCTCAGCCACGAAACACATTATGGAAAGACTCGTGGATTGTTACTGTCCTCTTCTGGTCAGTCTTGAGAACAGCAAGTATCACAATCAAAGTACAGGAAACATTCAGGGGTAGCTGTCCTGCCCATGCAAGCAAAATACAACGGATTCCAAAATCCACATAAAAGTGATGCTTTTATTGGCCAGCTAAAATGCACAAGATACTTAGCAAGCATTAACAGTTCATCAGGAAAAGAAGTTTAAAAAATCATACAAGAGAAGAAGAGTGACCATGGTAAAGCCACAGACCTAGTTTTTGTATCTGATACTGTTTCTATCGTAGTTCAGTTGTTCTGGAGGGATCTCTATGCAGGCAAATGTCACTCCCCTTCTTGGCTATGCAGGGACAAAGGGCAATAAAAGACAGGTAACAGAATTTCAGATGATGCACTGTGGTGCAGTGGTCTGAATGTTGAACTATGACCCTGGAGACCAGAGTTTAATTCCCTGCTCAGCCTTGGAAACCCACTGGGTGACATTGGGAATGTCACACACTCTCAGCCCCAGAAAACCCTGTAATAGATTCACCTTGGGGTCACCATAACTCAGAATTGACTTGAAGGCACACATCAGCAACAGCAAATGAAATTTCAACTCCATTAGCAACAGAAAAGCAGCTTCCCTTGTGATCCAGTTGTCCTTGAACTGTGTAAAGCTAATTGCTCCTTTCTTAGACTGAGAACACTAACTTTCTCCAGAAGTCCATGTATTGTTACATCTAGAAAAATGCTGAGGTGCTGTATGTATTAAATTTGCCAACTATCAGTCCAAATGAAAAAGTTTTATCTTCGCTGGAGGTAAAAACCTCGAAGAGTTAAGTCCCAAGTTCATTACTTCCTTCTTCTTAAAGTTTCCCCTATTGGGGCAGAATTTAGTATGTTTAAATCCAGGAAATCTATTCAGGGGTAGCTGTTTTGGTCAAGTAGCATGTTTACAGAGGTACAAAATAATCTGAGTGGGAACACACTAAGGGCAGAAAGGAAATTGAAACATGCATGTTCAGTGGCACCAAATGTTTTGAGAAAGGGAAATTGAGTGGAACAGAAAGATATGCGCAGGTATTTTAAAATGTAGAAAGAACATCCAATTGTCTGGATAAGTTGCTTTTGGTTCACACTGCAGAACTATTTTTAAATGACTCAAAGGACTGAAATAAGAGCTATCCATAAAACTTAACTGAGAAATCCAAGCTTTTAATGGAGCTGGAATTGAGCCCTGATCCTTCTAAATAAAGCTGAGGAAAATGAATTACCTGGGAACCCAGTGTGATATAGTGCTTTAAATGTGGGACTAGGACTGTGAGAAATCCCTGGGTGACTGTGGGCAAGTCTCCCTCCCCAGCCTTAAAGGAAGGCAATAACAAAGCCTCTCTGAACAAATCTTGTCAAAAAAACCCAATGACAGTTTCACCTTAGGGTTGCTGTAAGTCAGAAACAACTGGAAGGCACACAACAACAACAACAACAACAACAACAACAATAAAATTACCTGCTTCTTCTAAATTAAGCTCTTATTTCACGTGCATCCCTTAAAAAAATAAAATTGCTACTTCTAACTCCAAAGCAAATGCAATTTATTGTCCCCATAGAGCAGGTTGAGGCAAGTTGTGGCTAGGACAGTCTGGCTTATGACAGCCCTGGAGTTGAGTTACTACAGACTAGAGGCATAGAATCCCATCTGAGCTGGGAAGTTAAGCAAGGTCAATTCTGGTGACTACTTGGATGGGAGAGTGCCAATGAATACCAGGTGCAATAGGAAATGTCAAAACCACTTCTGAGTGTTCCTTTCCTAAGAAAATCCTATGAAATTGATGGGGTCACCATTATTCAAGAGATGACTTGAAAGTATATACACACAGAACGGTCAAATGAGTTAGTTCATTGTATGGTTCTTGTGGGAGACAAGAACCCTACCATGTTGTCCAGAGATATTAAACCCATAGGTCGAGCTCTTGTTGTTGTGTAATGTGCCTTCCAGTAATTTCTGACTTGGTAACCCTGAAGCAAAACTATCATGAGTTTTTCTCAGCAAGATTTGTTTGTTTTTGTCTCCCTCTGAGGCCAAGAGAGTGTGATTTGCTGAAGATCACTCACTTGATTTCCATTACCAGGCAGGGATTTGAAAGTTGGTCTCCAGTCATAGTCCAATGCTCAAACCACTCTACCTAGCTGAGCTGGCTGGGGGTTAAATGTGCACTAGTAATCTCACAGTTGCGCAACAGATTGTGTCATGGATATCATGGCCTTGAGGTCATTCATTGTTCATAGATCAATTAATTCCCCACCCATCCTGGTTGATTTTAAGTAAATCAAATGAAACATCAATACATAAAAAGACAAGAGGTCATTGGCCAAGCATGGTAGCCTTCACTATTGCTCTGTGTGACAAACAAAGGCTGTGATCTAGAACAGTGGTTCTTAACCTGGAGCCATGAAATCATCACAGGAGGATCCTCATAGGGTTACCATTCATCCCAGAAAATTGGGAAAATCCCACATTCAAGAGACTAAGAAAAGTCCTGGCCAGTTGATGCAGTATGTCCAGGATTCCTCAAAGGTGGTAGCGACTATGGCAGTGGCAATGGTGACAACACACTGGCAGGTGTCTCAGCGTGCGCTGGAGGCTCCAGGTACTACTGGAGAGGCCAGAAGGTGGGTTGGTGAGAGGAGTGTCTAGAAGATGGGAAGATGCACAGCCCAGGCCTTGTGTGGTGAGTGTGGCAATGTCACTTGAGTCCAGGGCCAAGCAAAGGAGCAGAGCTTTGCTTCCAAGCAGCCACTAGAAGGGAGCCCCTTTACTCTTGTGGCTGCTTGGAAGCAAATCAGCAAGGGTCTCAGCACTCCTTTGGAGGGCACTGCGAAAAAAGCATCATTTCCCTCTGAAGGAGCACTGAGAAAGTAGAGAAAAGAAGCACTTACTCTCTACTCTCTCGGTGCTCCTTTGGAGGAAATGTTATTGCTTTCACACTTTCCCCCAAAGCAGCACTGGCTCAAAAACTGGCACTCATTCATGGACCACAACTCTCGTTATCACCAATCTAGAACACACCTGAAATTATCCCACGTGTAAACTGCAGCTAAAAATCAATTGCTGTGGGCAAAGGGACTCTTGGCAGGACAGGTTGACCAATTTTTATTAATCTCCTTATCAGGGATCACACTGAGTTTCAGAGGAACTTCAGGATTCATTGGAACAGCTTGAAAATCTAGAGTACAAGACTACTTGTGGTGGCTTGTCGTTGCTTCCCTTGAAAGTTTGGCCAATTGTTGTTGCAGATTGTTCTGTCAACAGCAGGCCATTGGATTTAACATGCAACTGTGGATTCACTAGCTGATACAGGTACAAAATAGTTATTTCTGATTTTCATTTTTCTGCTCAGATGACAGATCTGTGACAAAGCTGACAAGCCTATTGCAAAGATTAACTTGCTACGAAAACTTGTGATTTTTAGATACAAAGACACTGCTTTGATTCTCAGTTTCAATGATAGCCTAAATAGGCATGAAATCCCACTCCAGTGGTCATTTAGAAAGCACCTTTGCCCTCATTTAAACCAGAGACTAATAGTCTTGATCTTTTGTTTCTATGTTGGGATTAATTGTCTAATTAACAGACAAGAATTGGCAGCTGGGATCATGTCACTTTCTGGTTATTATTGGCACTGAGATGGCCTCAGGTAATATATGCAGCTGAGGGGAAGGAAGGTCAACAGACTGAATGTCAACAAAGATGGGTATGAAAAGGTCAGTACTGCAATTTGACATACCTTTGTACCCAAACAAAAATTAATTTTCACAATTATCCAGAGACTAACGCCGAGACTATCAATGAACTATCAATGTTAGATCCAAGCCTCACATCGAACTTGTGCAATATACTTTTTGAAAGTCACCCAGAGAAGTAAAAATAATGCCCTAATGGAACAGTTAATTAGGTTCTTGGACTTAATTCATATTCCTGCTGATCATTGTTGTATCACAATGTGCTTGCATTACTAATGAGTTTGGGAGAGATGTACAGTGAATATTGTACAGAGAGATGTACAGAAGTACAAGGGAAAGAGTTATGTCCTCTTTCCATACGAGGAAAACTGCACCTGAAAATGTGACAGATCACTCTTTTTTATGTTCTTCTTAGCTTTTATTTTTCATCAGTGTTATATCCCTACTCTTCCCCCAGAGACATCATGGTGACACATAGTTATTTCACTCATACAAACTGTAAGGTAAATTGGGTTGGCTGCTATCTTTCAGCATAAACATGGCTAGTGAGTTTCCTACATCTGCAAAGATCTGTAAGTTGAACAGGTACACCCAGCTGTCACACTTTCTGACCTCCCATCAAAATTCCTTCCCCTGCTGTTAAGGCTTTTTCCATACTGTTGTTAGTGGAAAGAGCTATTTCTTTCAAGATGGCTGAGGTTAGAAAGCTCTCCACCATCCAGAGACTTCTCAATGGATTATTCTCTCTGGTGAGCAAAGATTAAACAATCTCTGGAGAACCAACCACCTTTCTACTTCCTTCCATCAGTGAAGATTCCTTGAGGAAGATTCCTTCCATCAGTGAAGATTCCATGTGAACAGAATGGTAGTTCCCCACTTTTGGCCTTCCACGTTCGGGAATTCAGGTTATGGAACTTCCAGCCAAATCAGAGATGTTGGGAGTTGAAGCCTCAAAACAAAGAACCACTAGACTAGAACATGTATCTGATTTAAAAATTTCTTTCAACCTCAGAAGTCTGTTTTTCAACATGACTGAACAAGCCCATAAAAATACATGCAATTTGAAGTCAGGTGTTTCTTATGTCATTAGGTCACCTGTTGAATTTTAAATATTCCTAACACATAGTACATTATCAACTAGCATGAAGATTTACTTCCCATTTTGGTATGTTCCCTCAAGTCAACTCTTACTTGCAGCAAACGTTATCATACATTTTTCTTGGCCAGATTTATTCAGGGGGGTTTCCACTTCCTTCCTCTAACAGAGTGTGTGACTTGCCCAAGGACACCAAGGGGATTTCCATGGCTGAACAGATTCCACTCCTGTTCCCCCAGAAACCTAGTCTAACACTCAAACCACTATGTCAGACTGGCTCACTTACCTTATCACTAAACAAAACTTCTCTCCGATAACTATCTGCAGCTTCTTTAAACTTTTTTTGTCCTCAAGTAAGCTTGCCTTCTGTACTTACTTACACACATACATAAAATACAAATCAAAAATCCATGTTTTAATTGCTACTCTAAGCTGACAAAAAGTGTAGAGAAAAACTATGGAGGCTACATCTCAAAAAATTCTGGAATATGCCTCCAAATAGTATAAACATTCTATTTACCTGCAAACTTTTTTTAATCAACAAATTTGTACATGTACTTGTTCAAGTAAATATGTGAAACAGAGATCCAGGAACTGACTCAGAGCAATTTTGTACCATCACTCTAAGAAGATTATACAACTCAGAAACCCAATTATTTTTTGGAGACCAAATTTTCAGCCAAGCTGCTATTTTACAGCACAAAAATGCATCACACTTTAAAGTGACTCCATTTAGGAAAAAATGCTTGACACAAATGAATTTTTAAGAGATTTATTAGACACCCTTTGAGCACTACGTACACAGAAAGGCAGAAATTATTTCTTGGTTTCTTCCTCCTTAGAGAGTGTTTTGATGATTTCTTCTTTCTTGGCTTGCAAACGCTCTTCACGGCGCTTACGGGCCTCCTTGGTCTTGGACCTCCGGGCTTCAGCCTGGTCACTGAAACATAAGAAAGTTTATTTGTTCAGATGCACTTTGCTATTTTCAGTACATTCAATTTGTATGAATTATTTAAAGCTGAGCCAAATACTCCCTTCTGCCAAGTTCTGAATATTCTTTTCTCCCCAAATTTGAGGGAGGGCAAATGCAAAGGCCTTTTACAGAGGGCTTCTTACATCTTACCTATGCAATGGTTTAGAGGTTTCTCTTCTTTTTCCAATAAACAAAGCAGAACCCCTGTCACCACCTGTGGCGAACTAAAGGATGACAGTCGACACACCCACCCTCTACTCACACCATCACCTCCTGACCCTCTTAATAGGGAGTTGACTTCACCCATACCATGCCTTCTCCAACTGGGGAGGATGCAGCACAGACAAAACCTCAATTGAACTGTACAGCTCAATTGAGAGCTGTCTTATCCATGTCACATCCTCTCTACCAAGAGAAAGCAATGCATACTTAAAGCCCAGAATGACCTAAGCAGCTCAAGGAACTCCTTCTTGAACTATACAGTTCAGTCAGTAGCTGGGTTCTGTTTCTCCATGCCCCCTACAGGTCAGGAAAAGAGGGGGGAGTAGGGCTGAGAATCCATCCTCTTATCTTTAATTACTGATAAGAAATAACAGAGATTTCTCTCTAAACTCCCAAAGAACAGGCCTGCATAGTTAAAGCTCCATGGCCCAATCAGGGAATCTCCCCTGTCTTAGACATTTTAAAAGAAGAAAATGCTGCCTTATGGAGGGAGGTGAACTGTGTATATTATACATCCAAGAGCTCACTTTCCTGCTGAATGAGAGAAAGGAAGGAAAGGAGGTCACAAACTTATAAATCATTTTTTTCCTTGTTTCATAATCTGTAACTGTTTTTATGCCTGGTGGGCTTCTTAACACAGACAGGAGACAAAAGGATAGAGACAATTCCAAATATTATCCAAAGTCTAAACAGAAGGAATAACCCTGTCCAGTAGTAGGACTAGGAGATACTTACGCCAGAAGCTTCTTGCGAGCCTTGTCTGCCTTCAGTTTATGGATGTGCTCCATCAGGATCCGCTTGTTCTTGAACACATTACCTTTCACCTTCAAGTACAAACTGTGGTACCTAGAAGAGAGGACAAACACGGCAAGAACTGAGCATGCCTCTTCCAGAGTGTGAAAAGCATTACAACATCATAACAGAGCCCCTGAAACATATCAAGTGGCCTTCTCTTGCACCAGTGAAGTGGACTCAGAGGATTTAGTGCAGCCTCATACAGCCTAGAAAACTTCAAATGTTTTGGACTACATCTTCCATCAGTTCCAGCCAATATGATCAAAGGTCAGGTACGATGGGAGATAGTCTGTCTTAACCTAATAAAACTTAATATGTCAAACTGGCATGCATGTGTGTATGTGCCCTCAAGTCATCTGTTGGCTTATGGTGACCCTATGAATTTCTTAAGTGTTTTCTTAGGCAAGGAATACTCAGAGGTGATTTTGCCAGTTCCTTCCTCTGAAATACAGCACCTGATATTCCCATCTAAGTGTTATCCATGGCTGACCCTACTTAGCTTCCAAGATCAGGCAGAATATGGTGTCTTTAGCTTATCTAGGCCCATCTAGCATACTGTAGAGTAAACTGGCCTTATTCAACTCTCAACAATGAAATACAGACTCCTCTATGAAGTTCTCTCTTCAAATGTCCCTGAAAAGCAAATGTACAATTCCAAACCTGCTCTAGGTGAGCAAGTGGGTAAATACATCTTTCCCAGACTTACATATGGCGATCAATTTTCTTGGATTCCCTGTATCTGCGAAGCAGACGCCTCAGAATCCTCATTCTTCTCATCCAAGTAACTTTCTCAGGCATACGGGCATTGGCAGTACCTTTTCTCTTACCTGAACAAGAAATAAAATGACAAAAATTCATTTAATTTCTCTCTACATTAAACACACAGGAATTTGTATTTTCACAAAAACTTCATAATATCTATTAAATGTGTAGTGTCACTCATGCAGGACTACTTAAAGTCATCTGCCTCATGAATTGAAGAGACTGAAAGCTGAGCGAAATCAATACTTACCGATACCCATATGCCTGCCCTTACGACGAGCTAAGGTGTTTTTACGGCATCGTGCTCGTGAATGAACGGTCACTGGTTTACGGATAATCAGACCATCTTTGATTAGTTTTCTGATCTGCTGACCTAGAAAGTAAAAAAATTATCTAATTAGAGATGTTACCCACTACTGCAAAAAAAATCTCCAGGTGTGATTTTCATATAAATGTAGACAGGTATGTTGATGCTCTGCTCTGCAATTTTCATTTCTAACTTGTTAAGATCCAACATGCCATAGCTTTAACACTGCTTGCCTCATTCAAAATAGATCTGGACAACTGAGTAGTGTCCAGAATTCATCTAACAACATTCGGCAGAAAAATGTTACAGAATCTGCACTACTGAGCAAGAAGGCATGCTAAGTTTAAGCACAATACTGGCAAATCCACCTCCAAAAATTAAATACAGATTGACTGAATATCTGAACCAACACTCGCTATGTTTTTAAGCAAAAACTGTTCTCAAAACATCTGTTCATAAGACAAGCTCAAATAAACAAGCTGCATGCAAAAGCACATGGCTCATGAACATGGCAAATCATCACTTACGAGAATTAGCATTCGCTATTTCATTGGTCTCATTGGGATCCAACCAGACCTTTTTCTTGCCACAGCGCAGAACGCTGGAGGCCAGCCTCTTCTGAAGCCTTAGCATACTGAGGATACAAACATCACAAAAAAGTTAAGAGATTTCACAGATATGCAAACAAAACAGCTGGGAAATTATTCCAAAAGTTCTCATAACTTGATCTGTTAAAGTTAAAATGTTAAAAACTTTTCAGACATGCTTCAGCAATCAGAACGCTAGGAAAATAAACTACAGCACCTCAGATTTTAAAGCACGTTTTTATGTCTTCAAATACAATTACAACCTGTTCCAACAATTTTTGGAGGAACAAATATACACCTCAATAAGAAGCCCTCCCTATATGCTGTGAAGCTTTTCTAGGGAATCTCCATATTCAACATCTGCTTTTAACTTACACAGTGAACAAGGAATGCACTTTTGCTTCAGACAATCCAACAATTTTTATCTTATTAGTATTATTTATATCCTTTGTTCCCCATCCTGAGACTCAAGCTGAGTTAAGCACATCTGGTCGTAGAACAAGATGTTAAAATACAGAACAACATTCAATTTTTACTTAACAAAAAAACACACTCAGCCCTCCACATTTGCAGGTTTCGCTTTTGCAGGTCTGATTATTCACAGAGTATTTACTCTCACCTCTGCTGCCTCCCTATGCTATTTTTAAAAGGGACAGCAAGCCTCGTGAGACTGAGAAACTGCAAACGAGGCTTGCAAGTTCTTGTAAGTTCCTATAAAAATGATGTGGGGCAGCAGCGGAGGTGGCAGTGAGCCCCACCAGCCACCTACTTCTGCCTTATGAAGGAATCCTGAGGCCTCAAAGAAATCCATGGTGGGCTGAATATGATCATACTTTTGTGTGTGTTAAATATGGTTTGGGAGGGCCTGGAGTTATTCATTGCTTTGCCACTTTCACAGGGGTCCTGTGCCCCTAACTCTAGCGAATGTGGAGACGACTGTATACGTTTATGACAGCTTAAACACAGCTAAGAAACAGCGACGAAGCAAGAAAGTGGGTAGCTAGGGAATATCCTCTCGCCATTTCTTCCAAAGCTGCTACTTCCTACTTCCCTGTACTATGACACCCTCTATTAATTTTCACCGCATCTCTCCCTAACAACCGGGGAGATGTTATCTTCCAAAACTGGAGGCCTCATCCGTGAAAAAAACCTATGTTGAGCACTTTATACACTATTTCTTTTCCCGCAAACTAAGGTTCCAATCTCAAATCTCTCGCTCTATTGCAGCGTCATTCTCTGAACAACCTATATATTCGGGTTGGAGGATGAACTACAGTTTCTTCAGAAGCCCGCCGCCGCCTGCGTTTGTAACGAGGGCCTGGGCTTTTCCCTTCTCCCGCGATACCCCCTCCCGCCACCTCGCGCGCCGCTAGGCCGCCATCTCTTGACAGAGGCCTCCCGCGCCTCCTCCGCAAACGGCCTCCCCCAGATACTTCTATTTTCCTTCTTTTAAGTGTTGTTTTCAGGCTTTCTATGAGAAATAGGTTTATAAGAAGCCTCTTCTTGAGAAATTCAACTCCCCCCTCCCTCCGCTGCCTCTCACCTCATGGCGGCAGCGCCGACGGCACCGAAAGGAAAGAAAGGAAACGCGGAAGGGGCGGCTCCCTAACCAAGGCCTCGGTGGACTGCACCACTCTGCTCTTAACCCCGCTATCTTCCTTTCTTTCCACTCTTATCTTCCTTAATTCACCTTCTGTTTTCACTATAATGTTTAAGGACCTTAACTTTAAACAGTGTGCGGTGTAAAAAGAAAAACGAAGCCGGCTTTTAAAAAATATTTTAATATATTTTTGGTCCCTCCAGTACACTGAGAATGGTATGGTCTAAAGCCCAACTGCGCCGGCGCGGATGTTTGTCGGGTGGGAGGTGCTGTCGTAAGGGATCTGCGGCTGCGCCGAAAGGAAACTTGCGGTTTCCGCATGCGGAGAATTGCTTCGTCGTGAAACTTTTGTGACTTGAGTCACTATAGAGATACGGCCGTTGCCATCTTTTTTGAGATGTTAGACTGAGTCAAGTGCTGTGGAGTGGAAGTGCGACATGCTCATTGAGAACAGTCGCCTTCCTTTTCAAAAGTCAGCATCAATGAAGTCAGCTTTCCCCACCGTCCCCATTTTAACTTGGGCTGCTGTGGTTTTAAAAATGGAGATGATCACGACAACCCTGCAAGGAAGACTACTTACCATTGCAGGATAGAGGACTCAGGCGGGTTGGATTGTCAGAGGCAAATTCCCCCAAGAAAGCACCCCTAGGATTAAAATAAAGTTTCGTCCATTTCTGTTACCCCTTCTAAGCCCAAATTTAGCCCGCAGTTCCATTCACAAGGGTTGCACTCCATCATTATGCGGGTGTAAAATATAAAAAGAAACAGTGGCTTTTTATAGAAAATAAAACGTAAATGGGAAACAGCTGGAAGCTCTGTCTTTTGAAAAACACTGGAAAAAAGAACAGGTCTTAATGGTTTGAAGTAACAGAAGAGCAGATTTAGATTGATCTTGACAGTAAGAGTGGTTTGGCAATGGAACTAATTGCCTAGAGAGGTGGGGGGGTCTCCATTTCTGAATGTCTTCCAAAAAAAGACCAGTTATCTGCTGGGCACGCTTCAACTGGAGATCCTGCACCGAGCAGAGGGTTGGACTCGATAGCACGTGAGGCCGCTTCCAACCAGGCAACAGGCAACGCTCATAAGCAACAAAAGTAAGGCGCCCAACATGACCCAGAAGTTGGCGCAACGTGTGAGTCTAGCCTATTAGGAGTCTGTGGTGAAAGAAGCTGCTGTTCTGCTGGAACGGCCGCGGTCGCCGGACTTGTCTAGACTTGTCCTCCTAGAGTGCGCCTGCGCAGAGTGTGACATGTTGCAATTAGTAAAGTGTCTATCTACATACTGAGTATTTTCATGGGGTTAACTCTTCGGGAGTAACTAGCTGTATACCGAGGTAACATTTGCGGCCGTGAATCCTCATAAAAGTTGTCCCAAAGCATCTCTCGCTCCCCATTTTCAAAACTGCGAATATTTATTTATTTATAAATCTATATCCAGTCTTGTATCTTAAGGTATCTGGAAAGCATACAAATAAAATCAATTTAGAAATTTAAAGCAGTTTTAAGAAGCAAAGCAAAATAATCTAAAACTATATCAAAGCATTTTAAATGGCTTAAAAGAAGTGGAATTAGATTTTCATATGCCATTTCTGCACTACACTGTTATAGTGCTATTATTCCACTTTCAACATCCTGTGGAATCCTGGAGTTTGTAGCTGATTGAGCCCAAAGAGCTCTCTGGCTGAGAATGCTGAATGTCCCTCCCTAAACTACAAACCCCAGAATTCCATAGGATGTTGAAAGTGGAGTAATAGCACTATGGCCATTTCCGCACTAGCCTGTTATAGCGCGATGATTCCACTTTTAACATCCTCTGGAACCCTGGGGTTTGCAGTTTCGGGAGGGCCGCCCGGCCCCTCCCGAAACTGCAAACCCCAGGGTTCCAGAGGATGTTGAAAGTGGAATCATCGCGCTATAACAGGCTAGTGCGGAAAGGCCTATAACAGTGTAGTGCAGAAAGGCCCATAGTGTTAGATGCCTGAATAGTCTTTGCTTGCTTAGTATTAAGTACGGATTTGGTCTGATTAATAAAAACGAATGAGAAGGAGATGAAGACATTGCCGTGCAGCAGTTGACTGGGTTTTAGGAAGACCAAAGTTCCAATCTCACTCAGCTAGAAAACCCATGGGTTGACTCTGTCCCAAGGTTATGAAAATAAAATATATTGGAGGAGGACTGGAGTGGACCAAGCTTCGGGCTGTCTTAACCAGCACAATGTTGGGATTTACAGCCCACCATCATCTGGATGGCCACACAGTCTTCAGCCTTACTGTGTGCCATATTGTGATCTCTAGACACAAATAGGATATGTGAAAGAAGAAAAAAATAGTGTGGTTTAAAATTATTTCTTTAATTCACTTGTTATATTTATATCCCACCCCATATCATATGATCTGAAGTGACACAGAATAAAATTAATTTAACCACTATAAGCCAGCAAAAAGGAATAGTTTAAATAGATTAAAAGAATATTTTTAAAAACGTACAAGTTAAGAGTAAAATCAAATCAACATAAAATAATTTAAAATCATAATGCATGGGTAGATTGGTGTAAGATCAATTACACTCCAAAAGCTTTACTAAAAAGCTATGTTTTTACAGTGCTAGTGCCTGTTGGGGCTCTAAGGGAAGGCTGTTCCACAACTGGAGTGCCACAGGGGGAAAAACACTTTCTCTCATGTCCTTTTACACTATATTGCTCCCACTAGTGGGACACAGAGGAGGGTCCTTTCCCTTTTTAAAAAATTATTTATTTATGCATTTTAACATAAACAATCTAATTCACAATAAAACATATACATTTAGAAGGAAAACAGAAAAAGAAAAAAAAACTAAAACTAGTACTAAAACACTAAACCAAAACACTGAACACTGAACACTAACTAAAACACTAACTTACTAAAACACAAATGGTCTCTGACCCCCCTCAGTCAAATTGTAATGAAATTAAAAATATATTATTCCACCATTACAGATCCAGCTAAGTAATCCTACTAGAATTACCAGTAACCATAACTGCAGAATATTGCATTGTTAGATTTGGTGCTGCTCAAAGAAAGTCCATAAATTGTTTCCAATCTTTAAAAAAATCTTCAGTTGGCTTATCCTTTAAATCTCATATTAGTTTGGCAATTTGGGCTAACTCAGCAGTCTTAGCAATCTGTTTTTCCATCATTGGTGTTTCAGTCTATGTCCAGGTTTAAGCAAACAATGTTCTTGCTGCCATTATGATACATCGAAGAAATAATCCATACTTATTATCCAATTCTTTATCTATAACACCCAGCTAAAACATTACAAAATCCACATGTGACAGGACCTTATTTCTCCTCAACTTGGTTTGGCAGTTCAGCTCTAATAAGGCACCCTGTTAATATCACTTAGCCCCGACTCCACCTTTTTATCACAATTTTTGTGTAACAGGGCTAGAGTCTAACTGTTCACTCAGAACTAAGCAGTTTATTTAAGGTAGCATGTTCTCTTTATTATTAGTGACTTAGATAACTTAGGCTGACTCAGTAGTTATAAAACGATCTGTAACATTTATTATAGAACAGTGGTTCTTAACCTTTTCTTTACCAGGGACCCTTGTACATAAAATCAGTTGCCATATTTAAATATTTAAATTTAGATTTAAATATTCAAACATTTATTTAAATATTCAAATATTTACTTATTTAGTAAAGCAGGGGTGTCAAACTCAATTTCTTCTTGGGCCACTGCCATTGGTGTCTAGTGGCAGAACTTTGTGGAGGGCTCTGGAGACCCCCAGGTAAAGAACCACTGTTATAGAACATTGGAAATAAATTATCTTGTTAAAGTTCATGTATAGTACAGTTTTCATACACTGAACCATTCAAACTTCTAAAAGACGGAGCACAGGGCATGGCCACGGTGTGTGGGGGTGTGGCCACGGCATGCGGGGCGTGGCTATGAGCCGGGACGCCCCAAAAACATTGCCACCCGAGGTGAACCGCCCCATCACCCCCCCGTCCCTACGTGACTGAGCAAGGTTCATGTGCCTGGACAAAAGGCACCCTTTCCTTCTCTGTGTGCAAGGCTCCCCTCTCCTATTTGCTTGCCTTTTGCCTGGGAGCAGAGCAGGAAGGCACACCCACCCAGGCAAAAGGCAAGGGAATAGGAGGGGGAGAATGGGGCGGAAAGGTAAGCAGATGCCTGATGAATATCACATTTGCACATTTGCAAAGGTCAAACCCATGAATGTGGACTTAGACTGCATTTCAATGTCTTCATTGTCTGCTTTAAAGTTATATAAATAAGCTGCGGTCATAATTTTTGTTTTCTAAATGTTCAGCTACAAACCTGCCTTTACACTTCCTTCCTTGACCTTCTTCAGTAATCCAAGTCTCTGCTATTTTCTGCTAATAGTATAGTGTCATCTGCATAGCTTAAATTGTTGATATTCCTTCCTGCAATGTTCACCCCCACCCCTTCTTCAGAGTTTAATCCTGTTTTACGTTCATCCAGCATACAAATTAAACAGACTGGGTGATAATATGCAGCCTTGCCTGAACCCCCTTGCCAACTGGAAACCATTCCATCTCTCTGTATTCTGTAGCAATAGTAGTCTCTTGTCCTGAGTACAGGTGGCACATCAGAACAGTCAAACGTTGTGGCACATCCATTTCTTTAACAGCAAGCCATAGTTTCTCATGATCCATGCAATTAAAGGCTTTGCTATAATTTGAAAATACATGCTGATTTTCTTCTGAAACTCTTTGGTGTGCTCCATTATCCAGTGTATGTCTGCAATATGATCCCTAGTGCTTCTTCCTTTCCTGAACTCAGCTTGGACATCTGGCATTTCTTGCTTCATATATGGTAAAAGTCTTTGTTGTGGAATTTTGAGCATCACATTTGCTTTGCTTTAATGCAGTGTTCCTGTGGTTATTGTAATCGCTGGTGTCCCTTTACTTGGGATTGGGATGTATATTGAGTATTTCCAATCTGTGGCCCATTGTTTTGCTTTGTGTATTTGTTAACAGATTTCACTTACTACTAGAGTAGATTATAGATTATGTGGGTGAAATCACTTCTGTTGCTAGTGATTTATTCCTCCTGAGTGCTCTGAATACAGCTACCACTTCATTTTCTAAAATTGTAGGTCTTCAAATGATTCCCCTTGGATTTAATCTGTCATCCTTTCATCTCTTTTATATAGTTCTTCAGTGCATTGTTTCCGTTGTCTTTTTATTTCTATTTGGTCTTGTAATGTGTTCCTCTGCTGCTCTTATAGCATCCCCACTCTTGAGTTAAACATCCCTTTGATTTCTCAAATCTTGGGGAAGAGCTTTCATGTTCTTCCTTTTTTGTTGTAATTGTCTGTCAATCTGCATTGACTATTATAGTAGTTCTCTTTGTTTTTGCACACAAGTCACTGAACAGTTGCATTCAAGGTTCTGACCCTATTTCTGTCCCTTTTACTTTTGCTTTTTGGCTGTCCTTAATTGCTTAACTAGTTTCATCTGTAATCCACTGAGGTGTCTGCTTTTTTTTGCCTGCAGATAGCTGGCCGTTTTCACACTAGACTCTTATAGTGCTTTTTATTCCACTTTCAATATCCTATGGAACCCTGAGGTTTGCAGTTTAGAAAGGGGTCTCAGGCCCCTCCCTAAACTGCAAACCCCAGGTCCATAGGAAATTGTAGTGGAATAATAGCACTATAAGAGTCTAGTGTGGAAATGGCCAGTGTCTCTTTGCATTCCTCCCTGATAATGTCCCTGCCTTCAGTCCAGAGTTATTCTGACTCCTGGTCAATTAGACCTAAAAGTGCAAATCTATTATTTATATTATCTTTAAATTCTATAAAAAAGTTTTTCAAGTTGTATTTTGGCATGGTGGTCAGTTTAGTGTTCCTCTTTAGCTTTACTCTAATTTTTGATATAAGCAGTTCATGGTCTGTGCCACAATCTGCTGCTGATCTTGTTTTTGAAGAGAAAGTAGAGCTTCTCCATCTTCTGCTTTCAATTATGTGATCTATTCGATTTCTATATTAGTCATCAGGTGATGTCCATGTATACAGTTGCCTCTTTGGTTGCTTGAAGAATGTGTGTTTGTGATGAACAAGCTGTTCACTTTGCAGAAAAATCATTTAGTCACTCTTCTCTTTCATTACTTGATCCTAGGCAACATTTTCCTACAATCTTTGATTCTGCTTTCTCTCCTGCTTTTGCATTCCAATTATCTATTATTAACAAGAAGTCCTGTTTTGGTGTGTGGTCAATTTCCACCTGGACTCCAGCACAGAAACTTTAAATTTCTTCTTCTTCCGCCTCTGTAGTTGGCGCATAAACTTAGATTATGGTTATATTGCTAATTTTTCCCTGAAGTCTTGTTATTTGGTCAGTTATTATTTGGTCAGTTTTTGTATTATATCCTTTGACTGCTCTTGCTACATCTCTCCTCACTATTAACGGTGCCTTATTTTTTCTTCTTCATTTTCTGAGCACACCACTGTGTAATTATCTGACTCAAAATGTCCCATTCCTGTCCACTTTAGCTTGCTCACCCCAAGTATTCTAATCTTTGTACATTCTGAGAGAAATAAAATATATTTTAGTTTCTGCATTGGGTATACTGTATTAATAACATGCATTGATAGCATATATTTTAGCTCATTTGTATAACACATATTTTAGATATATGTACACATAGATTCCAGTATATTTTGTATTTTGGCCTCTGCAGTACACTATGTCTAAAGTAAACTGCTTTCCAGAAATAGTAAGAGAACAAAAGAGGGCCTCAAAGACCTTGGATCTTTAGGGTGGTTGATGTGTTTCAGACTTTGTTGATAACAGCATACCAGACAGGACAAGGCTGTCTGTAAGGAGTAAACTGATTGATAGGGACATACCAGAACACAAACGAGTCCTTTGAAATTGCTAATAAGACATCTTGAATGTAACATGAGAAACAAAGATACCCCTCATGTATCTTTGTTTCTCATGTTACATTCAAGGTGTCTTATTAGCAGTTTATCATTCCTTTTAAGGAAAACTGTAAATAAGAGTAGTGGGTACTAAATAGAGGGGAGAGGGAAATGTAAACTGAGGCAGGATTTCTTAGGCGATCCTGATAGGCTGTAACCTTTGGGGTCCTATCCAATGGGATCCCAGGGGAGGGAAAACCTGTGATGGGGACAAGGGATAAAACATGAGGTATTCAACACTGGGATGTGTCCTTCTCTCTGGGGAGCACCCGCGTCTGCAGAAACGTACTTTTAATAAACATTAATGCTTCAGCCGATCCTGTGCTAAATTGTTTTATGAGTCTTTTCAGCTATTTCTCACACATTCCATTTCTTGTTTTAGTATGTCTGGCTTCCCTGATTTGTTCTTCTCACATTCCTTGTTCCTATAATACGTTGTGCAGCTTCACATCAACAACTCCGTGTACTTTCTGCTTGAATACAATTATATCATTAGCCACAGCACTACTTGTAGTTGTCTTCTGTTTTACCCCACTAGCTTATGGAGTGTCTTCTGACTTGGAAGTGTCATTTTCTGACACTATCTCTTGTTTCATTTTGGATTATCTCAACATAGAGGTTCCATGGTAAAAAACATTCAAAAGGGGTTTACTGCTCTTCCGTCTGTGTAGTACTAACAAGTGTTGGCTATAGTGCCACTGCTGTTGTCTCTGAGAGACAGTGATGTAGACTCGAGTCGATAGACTCAGACTCAAGTCAGATTTAAGTTGTTTCAATGACTCGACTCGGACATAAATGATGCTCTGACTCAACTCGACTTGAGACTTGTATATTTTTAATGACTGACTTGCTGCCCTTGGTTCAGTAACAATGCATTCATCCAGAAACCTTACAACTTTGAACAACGGCTCCATCTCTTTTTGCCTACTGGTCACATGATGATCTGTCTCAAGCCCAAAGTGTGGGTGCATTTCTCAGAAGGGAACAGCAAACAGGTTTGGCAATGGGCTTGAGGCAGGCTTGAGGTCTCCTCAGCAGCCTGTCCCTGCTGCATATTGGAGGAGCCTTCTGAAACATTTCCTAAGAGCAAAAGACAAGACTCATCCCCAGAGTACAGGCTGCATTTCTCAGAAGCGAACAGCAAACGTGTTAGGCAAAGGGTTTGAGGAGAAAGGATTCTTCCTTCTAGCTTTTGAATCTTCAGTAATGGGGAGTAAGATAGGATCCTGTTTCTCATTTCTGAAGCTGCATATGGCAAAATTGCAAATGTGGAGAACCAACTCTGCTTAAATTGTTAGAACTGACTTTATTTCATTCTATTCAATAATTCTGGAATTTTGGTTGGGATATAAAGTTGGCTTCCAGACTTGAGACTTGACTTGAAAGTATCTTCAAGGACTTGAGACTTGACTTGAGACTTGGAGGTAGAGACTCAAGATTTGATTTGGGACTTGGAGTAAAAGACTTAAATACATCACTGCTGAGAGATCCTCTGCCAGTGTAGCCCCCCACTATGGCTACTGCCCAGTAGCTGTTTGGCATATTTGCTCTGGCTTCTCAGGAAAGGCCTCTCTGACACAGGAGACTCATCAGAATAGCCTCTTGCCTCGCAGGAGCATGCAGTTTCACCACCATGGAAAAGTGGTGTCATGGGGGGAATCCCTGGATCTAGAAATCCCCAGTCCACACTTGATACAGTGTGAATCAAAACTTGTTCACTGTGAAGCAGATCCCCTGTGCACAGTGAAACATTTCCTGAAAAACATGCTTAGAACTCAAATTAACGAGAAATGAGCTAACCAAGAATATATGATTAACAGTATTTTTAGCCTATCTATCTGGTTGCTATTCTGTGTACCATCCTTCCTTCCTTCCAATTACTTTTCATCCTTAACTTTCTTCTCTGTTGGAGAAACATAGTTGAGCTACCTTTGTGGAACTCCCCTCATCTGGAAGCTAAACCAAGCTGTAACTTCAGTGTGCTTCAGAAGTTATGTAAAGCTAAAATTTGTAGTCAGGGAGGCACGTTTAAAGTATTTTACTGTTTTCTCTATTTTAATAACGTGTTTCAACCACTCTGTCATATTCTCTGAGCATCTGGTCTAGGGCATGGTTCATAAAAACAGTGAGAGTTAAAAATAAACCCCAGGACTTTGTGTGTAATTGGACTAATTTTTTTTTTTCATGAAAGAACGCATGGGGGGAAATATTAAAGGAGCTGGTATTTGTCTGTCAGCGATACTGCTATTCCTTTGGACATTTATTACTACAATATGTCAAGGCAGAAATCCTGCCTACCTACCTATCCATCTCCTTGAAAGAATCATTTGAGTGCTACATGTTTTATCCAAATAACTAATATTTCTGTCACAGTTTTAAATGGAAGAGAATGTGATGAAATGTGTTTTTAGTTGTTGCCTGAGAAAAACTGCAGATCTCCTCTGGTATTTTTTTCTCTCTTTCTCAACACAGAGGTAGGTTGCCAAGAAGCACAGCATCCAAAAACATACTTTAGAATAAGAATCTGATGCCAGGTCCTCCTCTAGACATTTTAGTCCTTGTGCACTGATCTTAAAGGTGGTAACTTTGGGTAAGAATGGTTTAAACAAGGTTGGAGAACCTTCTGGCCTGAGTTCCCATCAGCCCCACAAGTATAGCCAAGGGATAGTGGGACCTCTAGTCAAAAACACTGGGAGAGCCAAAGATTCTTCATCCTTGATTCAAATCTATGGCCATTTCCACACTAGACTGTGTTACCCTGTTTACTGAGGGCCCCGGGAGGGACTCCTAAATAACCAAACAATATAACACAACCTTGGGGAAAATTAGCTGGAGCACTCACTTAAGCTAGTGAGAGGCAGGGTAACTTAGCAGGATCTTGCAACCCAGTGTCTATGGTGTCAGGTCAGTCAAGCAGCCACACGGGTTTAAAGTAATAAAGATAATGTTTTATTGGATACAGACAAACATTAAAGACACCACAGTCATACAGATAACTAAGGAATCAGAAATTGAGTTAGAGACAGGTGTCCCCAAGGAGGTCTAAACTGCAGTAACAACTTGAGGTCCCTCCCTAAACTGCAAACGCCAGGATTCCATAGCATGTTGAAGTGGAATAATAGCACTATAACAGTCTAGTGCGAAAATAGCTTAACTCAGCAGAGGTAGGAAGAGTAGAGAAAGAAGTGAAATCTTGCCTTACCCAGTAGGTTCAGGCCAAAGAAAATTGCTGAAGCCTCTCCCAGATTGTGCGTTCTTCATCATTAATAACTTTTGCCCTCTTCACCATACTCCTGAAGTTTGCTTAGCCATGCATGCCCCGATTTTCATCTGTGAAATGTTGGAGGGTATGCTGTACTTTGTCCAGAGAATCATTTTAATTTCTATTCTCATTAGTGAACATGGACTCTGAAATGTACCATTCTATGCTAGTAATTGCCTGAGTGTCCATGTTTGCATTTGCAAATAATGCCACCCCCATACAATGGTGACAATACCATACAAACCATATGTACCCTATGCTGTTGAATAGTACAGAACAATATGATTTCCCATGTGGGCTTAGTGTATTTTTACACGCTGCAATGCTTTCAAGGTCTCCAGTTTCTATTACACACCTGCTGTTATCATCCTTCTAACCTAAAAGTCCCTCCTTAACTTCTTTCCCTCTTTTATCCTGCGTGTTGTTTGATTGTAACTTCTTCTTTGTTTTTTGTCCCTTAAGAGACAGCTTGGCTGCCGGTGGAGGAACCAAAGAAAGCAATGAAATCCTGGAAGCAGCTGCAACAAAACAGGCTGAATTTATTCTCTGTGAAAACCTGCTGCAGAACAATTACACCGTAGAAGCTGAGCAGGCACACACGCACTTGTATTCAAAAGGGATGAGCTAACCTCCCTGGAGAGTGATTGAAACCTCAGATAAAACTAGGGAATAAACATTTATTCAAGGAAGTTCAACACTAATTCTTCCTTTTTTGGTGCCAGCAAGAGGTCTGTGTCAAGATTTCCAAAGCCAAAAGGAGACCATCAAAGTACTCAATAAATTCTGTTACAGACATCTTCTTTGGTTTGCTGGCACTGAAGCTCAAGACCTGCAAAAGCTTTTGATCTGTAGATGCTGAGGTTCAGTAAGGTTTGTGTTAACAAAGAATATAGCTAAACTGTCTTGCAAAATCAGCAGGCAAAGTTCTGGTCCGAGATAAAGAGCAGGGGTATCAGAGTAACATGCAAATGATCTACAGTTGGCCCTCTACATTCACTAGAATGTTAGGGGCACTAGGGCACTAACCCACTAGGGTTAGGGGCACAGGACCCCCACAAAAGTGGGAACAGCGCAAATATCAAAATGTGTGTGTCTGTGAGAAGGGAGCCCAGGCCTGATGGGGAGAATGGACAACCATGGTCCAAACTGGGTCAGGGAAGGTAAAGGAAAAGGTGGTGGAATCAACATTGTGGCCCTATACCTTCTCTCTTTTGCCCATCTCTTTCCTTATGTGTGTGTGTATGGGGGGACACTGGGAGAGGGTTTGTGGTGCTGAAGAACTGGGTTGCGATCCATCCTTAGCTGGTCACGCAGTGACTGGTGGAGGAGGAGGGGAACCACTGGAGGCAGATTTTTAAAGGGTTGCATGGCCTGATCAGAGCTGCCTAGAGTTTTCTCCCAGAAAAGAAGCACCTGGGGGTGGGGGTGGGGGCAAGGGCTGGAGAAACTCACAAATAATCAAATCTGTGAAAGTCAAACCCACAAATGTGGAGGGCCAATTGTATTTACAAAGTGCTCAGATTTGCTCTACTAAGCTCAAATATTGTATGTATATTCAAGATTTCAGACATAATTGCCACTTAACAGCCAGCACTGGATATTGGTTTGTGTCTTAGACTAGGACCAGGGTTTAAATTGCCACAATGGATGGAAATCCATTGGTGACACTGTCTCATCTTCAGAGGAAGGCAATAGCAAACCTCTAAATAAATCTTCAAGTTAGAATCTGCTTGAAGGCACATAACAATAACAACTTGATCTTAACTAATGGTGAGCAGGAAAAAGAAAAGGCAAACCAAAGAGAGCAGATACCTAAGACTGAGACAGAATGGACAATCTTAAAACCAAATGTTTCTGCTTTCGATAGTGGTACTGCAATAGAAGTCCAGGGTCCAGTTCTACAGAATGAACAGAAGCTCTCTTACCACATTTTGAAGGAAGTTATGTCATCTGCACTGCCAGGTAAAGAGCTCCCCTATTCCACCCCAAAGACTATTTCCATTTCCATACTAGATTGCTATAGTGCTATTACAGTATTCCACTTTCAACATCCTATGGAATCCTGGGGTTTGCAATTTAGAGGGGCCTCAAAGGATGTTGAAAGTGGAATAATAGCACTATAACAGTCTAGTGCAGAAACAGCCTATTATATTCAGTGCTTAATAATACCCAATTGTGCCACTGTCATTAGGGTAGAATAACAGGCTGATACAGTGGACCATCTGTATTGGCTGCGGTTTGGTTCCAGGACCCCCTGTGGATACCAAAATTCATGGATGCTCAAGATCCATTATGTACAATGGTGTAGTAAAATGGCATCCTTTATATAAAATGGCAAGATCAAAGTTTGCTTTTTGGATTTTTTTTTAATTTTAATATTTTCAAGCCATGGTTGGTTGAATCCATGGATACAGAATCCACAGTTATGGAGGGTTGCCTGTATGCACACTTACATGAAGAAAGAGACCCAATGTGGTATAGTAGTTTGATATTGGACTTGGACTCTAAGAGAACAGGGTTCAGATCTCCACCCAGCCATGAAACCTGCTGGGTGACTTTAGGCAAAAGTTGCACTCTCAGCCTCAGAGGAAGCCAATAGCACCACTGCCCCTGTACTAATCTTGCCAAGAAAACCCTGCAATAGGATCACTTTAGTGTATCTGTAATTCAGAGGCATACAACTTTATGGAGAAAAGAAGGGATGAGTGGACGAGCAGGAAGAGATTGCAGATAGTGGGCGCTTCTAAGAAAAAAAAAACAGAATTTCAAAAGTTAGGGCTTGACTTGCTTTGTGTCTTGAGGTTTAAAATAATTTGACTTATTGTGATGTCATTTCAAGGCCTATACCCTAAAGGCACAGATCCTGTCTGTCCTTGGAAGCTAAGCAGGGTCTGTCCTGGTTAGTACTTGGAAGAGAAACAGCCAACAAATGCCAGGTGAGGTAGGCTATATTTCAGAGAAAGGAACTGGCAAAACCACTCCTGAGTATTCTTTGCCTAAGAAAATGCTACGAAAAATTGATGGGGTTGCCTTAAATTGACAGGTGAAGTCATATACACAATGTTTGAAGATTGTGATATTGTGTTTCTTAGTCATAGCAATATTTACTATCACGGGTATGAAAGTAAGACTAGAAAAAGGGGGAATGTGCAGAGACAGATGGGCACAGGAAATTATCTAGACCGTATTATCTGTGTTTTAATTGATGTGAAATCCCAAAAAAGACCAAACACATATTAAGTTCCTTCAGTGTATAAACTTTCCCGAGCAAATATAGCGATCCCTAAAAATCGACTTTTTATTACATAGATTATTTTGCATCATCTATTTGAAGCCACGCCCTTGTGGCGTCCGCTAATTTCGACCTATGCGGACACCAGCCCTTCCATGAAAAATAGTGGGATCACGTCCCATGCTTAGAGCCGAAGGATATTAATTTTGCTTTTTGGCCCCTCTCCTAAAACTTCCATCCTTCCGAATGCGATCGAGCCCTTCAATCGGCCTATCACAAATCCGTGTTAAGGGAGTCGGAGGCCA
Organism: Iguana delicatissima; assembly: GCA_948472985.1. NCBI lineage: Eukaryota > Metazoa > Chordata > Lepidosauria > Squamata > Iguanidae > Iguana > Iguana delicatissima. The sequence goes on from CAOKZL010000774.1 coordinate 153,918, forward strand.
TTTCCACAGTAGCCTTCTAAGAAGGCTATTATTCCGCTTTCAACATCCTATGGAGTCCTGGGGTTTGTAGTTTAGGAGGGGCATTTAGAATTCTCAGCCAGAGAGCTCTTTGGCCTCCCTAAATTGCAAACCCCAGGATTCCAAAGCATGTTGAAAGCGGAATAATAGCACTACAACCAGCTAGTGCGGAAATGGACGGAGTTGCCACCTTTTGGGGGCCTTTTGCCTGCAGGTCTCGCCATCTTACGGTGTTCGTTAGAAAAAGGGACGCACTTGCCAGGAAGGGAAGAAAAATGGTCGTGCACACCTCCGTCCCCAGGCTCTCCAAGGAAGGGGAAGGGGCGCTTGGGTGGGTGGGTGGATGATGGGCAAGGCGAAAACCGAAAAGCAGGCCACATAGCTGCTTTCGCCCTCTGGTGTGGCTCGTTGTGGCGGCGGCGGCGGCGGCAGGTGGATGTCGATAGGATCGCCGCGGAGAAGGCTGGCTCGGCGCAAGACAGGACGAACCCCCCATCTCCCTTCCCCCCGGGCCACCTCTCTCCTCCCTGCCTTCCGCGCGGCCTCCCTTTGGCTCAGACCACACCCACGCCCACCCTGCTTTCCCCCGGGCTCTCCCCGGGGGAGCTGGGAAGCAGCGGCGGCGGCGGCGGCAGCAGGAGCCTGGCCAGCCCCGGCCGCGGCGAGTGGTTGCCGGGAGGCCGCGCGTCCGCCCTGCGCCCTGTGATTGGAACGCCGCTCTCATCCATCACGGCGGCGGCGGCGGCGGCGGCGGCTGCGCCCGCGTAGAGCGCCTCCTGCTTGCTCATCGCGTGTGTCTGCCTGCCTGCCCGCCCGCCCGCCCGCCTGCCTGGCCGCCCCGGAGTGGGCAGGAGAGGCCATGCCGAGGCTACGGGCTTGAGGAAGAAGAGGCGGGCGGCTGCCTTTCTTGGCAAGCCCTGAGGCAGGCAGGCAGGCAGGCAGGCAGGCAGGCAGGAGGGAGGGAGGGGGCAGGGAGGGAGGCGCGCACCCGCCCCTACCTACCTACCCACCTACCCACCCAACTCGGCTCACCCATCTCTGGCTTTGGAAATCATGAGTCCGGCGTGAGCGCAGCCGACGGCAAACGGGCATCTCCATGGTGCAGGACGGCGGTATGTCCCGCACACCTTACAGCTCCAGCCAAGACATCCAGATGGAAGTCTTAGACAATCCTGGTCTCCAGGTGAGGAGCGGAGGGAAAGAGAGCGCGAGGGAGCGTGGGGCCCGATCCGAGGCTGCCCGTCGGGCGGATGGGCGGTTTCCTTTTTCCGAGCCTCTAGGTGGAGAGGACTTTTTGAGCGAGGTGTGGGGGAACTTTGGAGGTGGAGACCGTACCTAAAGGAAAGGAAGGATGGGTGGAAGGGGAAGGAGAAAGAGGGAAGATGAGATCAAATAAATCGGGCATGGTCTGGAGGCAGGGGCTGATCCCCCCTCGTTCCTAGTTAAATTAGTTCTTCTTCCCTGCTCACCTCCCCTCCCCACTTTCTTAGCACGTACCTGGCCCAGGGGATGATGCTGGCGAAGAGGGGGGTAGTGCCTTTCTGTTTCCTTGAGACCTCCTTTCTGCCTGTGATGGTGAACAACCCGTCAAGGGTAGGTGGATGGGTGGCGAGCTTAAGGAGGAAGTGGAATTCATAGAGTTAGAGCAGCAATAGCAGCAGGAATGGCTTTCAAAGGGGCTTGAGCAGCAGTCCCTGTGGTGCGTGGGGAATGTGACTTGCAGAGCCCTTCTCCCTTGGCCAGAAGCTCCCTTGGGGCTTCTGCTTCCTGATTTGATTCCAGACACCAGGAAGGCCCAGTTAACAAAACAAAACAGGAGAGAGCTATAAAGCTGTTTCTATTGCCACTGTTGCCACTGGACTATTCCTGCAAACAGATGAGCTCAAGTCGGCACCCGTTTATCTATCCATCTGTCCATCCGCACATGCAAACAGATGGCAAAACCAGACCCAAAGAGGGACTTTGACAGTACATCTCTGCAAATGGAGGAAGGGCTTGCGTAGGTTGCACTGGACTCTATAACACACATGCTCTTTTCGTGGATCTGGAAAGGGAATGATGGCAAAAACTGAAGGCATCTTTGGAGATGAGAGGACTAGGCAGTGTTCTCTGCCAATGAGTTCCAGAATCATCTCTCATGACTCAGATTGCTCCAATCTAAAAATCAAGAGTTCAAGGAATTTGGGTGACTCCCCTGGTTCATATAGGAAAGGTACTTGTAGGAGCTGCAACAACAACTGGAGATGACAGATAATGATAATTAGGGGTATATCTACATCTAGAGCTTTGAACACTTACTTTTTAGACTACAACTCCCAGAATTCTCCAGCCAGCATGTGGGGGGAGTAACTTTTCTAGGCTCTCAACAGGTTTCTGAAGGGTGTGAAAAACTGAGGAGGAAGAACCTATGCTTTTTTCTGTATAAGGTACAGTACTTCAGGCGAACAGTTCTAGAAGGCAAGGTTAACCCAACATCACTCTTGTATGGCCCTCTTCTTTTACACTTGAGTAGCATCTCCATTATCCACCACTGGGTTTTGCATTTACAAAGCCAGATTTATTCAGCCACTCTTTACAGTTAAGACATCAGTATGCTGTTTTTCTTGATCCTGGGGACTTAATCTTTACACAGTTGGAGGTACTGAGTCCCCCGACTCAGACTTCTTGTACCATCATCTAAAAACCCAAGACATTTGCCTCACTCCTTCTCTTGTTTATCATAGTTTTCATCCTTTGTGTGTTGGAACATCAAATTAACATTCTTAGCGAGAATCCCAGTAGGCCATAGGAGCTAGGTGGTCCAAGTTAATTGGCTTTGGTTTTGTGGTAGTCTGCTATTAACTTGTTAGCTTTCGTGTCCTGCAGGCAAAAGATTGACTCCCATCTGGAGACAGGAGGGAAGAATAGTTACAAATTATCCTGTGGTTCCATGGATAATTTATTGGACTGGTGAAACTTAGGGTTTTTGGCAGGGAAGATGAGTAATTGATGCTGTTGAGACAAATTAGAATTATACATCCTAGGGATGAGCTAGGGGGGATTCTAATCTCAATTATTCTGTTTTTTTTATCACAAGGAGTAGAGGAAATAGTGAATAGTAGATGCTGCTGAGTCTAGCGAGCAAATCTGGACAGTGAAAGACAATTCAGGTGGAGCCGCTTGTCAAATATAGATAGCAGGAGATGCCAAGACATTAAGAGTCTTTCTCTCTTCCCCCTTTAGGATGTGCAGATAATAATAGAACCAAAATAGGTAACTCTTAGTGCCAGAGTGTGCCAAGATAAGTAGGAAATGCTAAGTTGCTTGAGACCTGTTGATTGTTCGTAAGGGATGGGAAAATGCCAAGTTCTTTAGACTTTTATGAGCTTGAGAGGAGTGTAGAAAATGCCAGCTTAAAGGCATAGGATCTCGAAAGGAAAATACGAGATGCGTTGCCTTCTTTTGATGGAAACAGCAGGCTGTGTCTTGTGAGTAGAATCCCCCTTTAGGATGCATGTTTGTTCCTGCTGGTGCGTGGCAGAGTATGTGGTCCTTAATTGAGCCAGTCTAGTTCTGTGCAGTATTTGCCCTCTCCACTTGCAACTTGAATCTGTTGCTTTTTCAGCTCCTTTAGTAGTAAAGTAGTAGTCCCCTGCTTTGTCAGAGCCACATAAAAAGGAATACTAAATCCACAGTGGGTCAGAAGGGTTTTTTGTGTGTATAATGTCACAAGCAAGTACACCCTTTCCTTCAGGCACTTCCTTTGTCCCTCGCCTTTGTGGTCCCCCAGGTGGTGGATCCCCGACCGCTTGCTGCAGCTATGAATGACGCACGTGCCTTAATTAGAACAAGGAGGGGGGAAAGGCCTAAAAATACCAGTCTCAGTCTCTGCCTCCTTGCCTTGCCCTGCCTGGCCTTAGAACTACGAGAACCATGTCTGCGGGGGCCTGGTAACAACTGGCTTCCCTCAGACAGCTGTCCCTCTCCCTCTCCCTGAGACATGCTTGGGAAGTGTTTAGTTCATTCCAGGCCTGGTTTCTCTCGCCCCCTCCCAACACACCCAGTACAGAAGGGTCTGGATTTTTCTGGGGACTTTTGTGAGAGACTGTCCCAAGGCAAAAAAGATAGTCATCCCCTGGGAGACAGAGGGGGTGGGTAACGTGATTCTTCGAAGCAGGTGAAAGAAGGAAGCTGATAAATTCTACTTCCCCTCTCCTAAAAAAGGAACATGGTAGCTCTTGCTTGCTCTCTGTATTAAGAGAAACAGGGGAGTTGTAAGCAGGAAAGGGGGGCGTCTTTGAAATTAAGGAGAGAAGGAAGCTTGGCCCTGGGGACAGACTGCAAGAGTAGAGTTCACAACTGGAGAGGGCTCCGGTACCTTTCAGGGTTGTATAGAAGAGGGAATTTCAAGAGGTGTTGTTTGTCATGCAACCAGGTAGCAAGCAGCACTTGCTCAAATTCCCTCTTGTATGTAACTATTAAAGGCAAGGGAGCCCTCACTTGGGCAACTCTGCACAGGAGCCTGGTTTATAGCTAAGTGCTTGGGCAGTGGAGGAGGACCTCCTCCCCACTAGCTTTTAGTCTTAGATTTATCTGCCCATTCATCATCCTTTGGTGACTTCCCATTAGCTTTCTGATCAGCTCCAAGGAGAATAGCACTTAGGCCATTTCCACACTAGACTGTTATGGTGCTATGATTCCAACATCCTATGGAATGAAGCCGGCCCCTCCCTAAACTGCAAACCCCAGGATTCCATAGGATGTTGAAAGTGGAATCATAGCACTATAACAGTCTAGTGCAGAAATGGTCTAAGTCTCCTGCACTTTCCTACCTAATATCTAGGAAAATATCCTGTAAGATATAACAGGGATAAAAAAAAATGTAAACCCCCCCCCCAATGATGTTGAACTGCATTTCCTAGCATCCCTAGCCAGCCCAACCAGTGATGAAGAATTCTGGGAATTACAATTTCCCAAAATCTGGAGGGGCACATAATTCTCACCCCATGATCCTAAATACTGAAAGAGGTTCATGTATGTAATCTCAATAGTCCCTGCAACCATCCATCACAATAACCCAATTTTATTATCTTCATTTTACAGCTTGGAGAGTCAAGGCTGAAAAAAGAAAAAAAACTGTCTTCCCTAAAGGGATTTTCTGAGCTCATGGGTTGAACTGAAGTTTGAACTGCAGTTCGCAACTCATGCTTTTACTCTGGGGCACATTAACTTTCTGACAGGATGGAGAGAACTGTTCTGGTTCCCCATACATCATCCACTCAGAAGGATGTATTTTGAAGTTAGTAGTGTTGGCTATACAGCCTCCTTTGGGGAAATTCGATTCTTAACCTCTCTCACACAGGGGCGCTGTAGGGAAGGAGTCAGAAACTGCTGCTATCAGGCCATTTCCACACTATACTGTTATAATGCTATTTTTCCACTTTCAACATCCTGTAGGATTCTGTGGTTTGTAGTTCTCAGCTCTCTGGCTGAGAATCTTAAATACCCCTCCCTAAACTGCAAACTCTAGGATTCCACAGAATTTGAAAGTAGAATAATAGCACTATAACAGTGTAGTGTGGAAATGGCCTCAGTTCTTCTCATCTATACATCGTCTAATGCAGTGTGACTCAACACCCCCCCCAAAAACCTAGATATCCACCAGTCATTTATTTATTTATTTGAAGTATATCTTGGTCACAAGGGCCCTGTAGAGGCATTACCATGCTGGCTGAGGGATTATGGGAGTAGTAGTCCAAACAGTACTTTTTCCAAGCTCTGGTTACTTAGCCATGGCTTGCAACACTGTGTTGGCAGACAAGTTGCGTGCCTGCTTGAGATGCTTATGTCTGCGCACATATATACACATGGTCATGTGCTCGGGGAAAAGATGAGTAAGCATCAAAAGAAGCAAAAAGGAGGAGGTGGTGCACAAGCAAGAGGGATATGTCAGTAATTGATGGAAACATGGTTTCACCCATGGTGCTCATATGCCCAGAGTGAACAACTTGTAATTCTCCAGGTGTGGTTGGCCTTCAGCATTCATGACCCCTCAATAATGACCACAGTGTTTAGGGTTGATGGGAGTTACAATCCAACAATATCTACAGGGCCATGATCTGCCCTCCTCAGTCTGATCTTTTGTAGGTAGAATGAGAAAAGTTGAATTTCAGCAGAATTCTGTGTGGGTGGGTGTGCATGCATACAAACAGTGCTTCTAGGATCATAAGATGCTTTCTTACACATACATTTCTATCTGCCTTCAGCAGAAGTGCAGGTGTCCATTTAGCTTTGAAGAAATTTGAGCCTTTTCCCACTGTTTTCATGCAAAGATGAGCCATTGGAATGGCAAGAAGTATAAAGTTGTGCGGCTGGTTGACAGAGCTTGGAAAAGTTAACTTCTCTGAGCCCTGTTCATTGATATATATATTGTATTTAGGATGAAAAGACACCACTGGTTAAGCACCTTACTGGTTTTGTTTTTGTGTTCCTTCAAATCATTTCTGACTTATGGCAACCTTAAGGCAACCATATCACAGGGTTTTCTGGGACTGAGAGTGTGCAACACACCCAAAGTCACCCAGTGGGTTTCCATGACCAAGTGGGGAATTGAACCCCGGTCTCCAGAGTTGTAGTCCAGTGCTCAGACCACTATACCATTTTGGCTCTCACCTTACTGCTACATAGCATATAAATCTGGAGCATATGAACTCATAAGTTTGAACCAGGGATATGTCCCTCCAGATGTTGGACTGCAACTCTCAACAGGTTTGGGCAGCATTGGCAGTAGTGTGCAGTGCTGGGAGTTGTAGTTCAACATCATCTGGAAAGCCATGTGATTCTAACTCCTGGCCTAAACTCAGTTGTTAGTCCCAACTGGCTTAGACAGGTTAAAGAAATGGAAACTTGATAAATCAACATGCATGCTCCATTTTCTGTCCCTCATGTTGGATGTGGTGGTGGGAGTTGGTCTCCAACACATCTAGAGGGCATCAAGTTGGGGAAGGGTATAAAAATCAGACCTGTGTATAATTGGGGTTAGCTTTAGAGTGATGAAAGAAATGGTAGTTCTAACCAGGTTTAGCAAATGTCACTGCAGATTTAGAGGCTGCTATTCATTCCTGGTTATCGTATGCAGGCATCTTTGACTGCAGGATTCCCCCCCCCCTTATCTTTCTTCTGACGAGATCTTGGAGCAAATGTGAATTGTTTTGATCCAGGGCCTCCTGTGAGGTGTGGTTTCCTCATTATTGTTGCTAATATATTTTGCAAGATAATTAGTGGTTTCGTATCCTTCCACCACCATCCCCCTCTGTTCTGGGAATTGGTGTCTGGCTTGTCATGCTGTGAGTGGTGAGCCCTCCAAGGAACATGAAGCTGCTATGAAACCAGTGGATATCTGCTGCTTATGTCAAATGATTCTGCATCCTCACTGTGCAAGGCTGGTTATTTTCACCCTTTGCAGCTGTCATTGGGAAGCTGCAGTAAGAGCTGTTTTTGGACCACAGCTCCCAGAATCCCCCAGCCATCATGATCACTAGCCATGCAGGCTCAGGATTCTATGGCCATTTCCGCACTACACAGTTATAGTGCTATTCTTCCACTTTCAACATCCTATGGAATCCTGGGATTTGCAGTTTAGGGAAGGACATTTTGAATACTCAGCCAGACAGCTCTTCGGTCTCAGTAATCTACAAACCCCAGAATTCCACAAGATTTTGAAAGTGGAATAATAGCAGTATATTAATGTAGTGTGGAAATGGCCTGAGAGCTGCAGTCTGAAACAGTGATATTCCTAAACCCTGATATTGGCTGAGATAAAAGGATTAAATAAAAACTGGCACCATATACTGCAAGGAGGACAGCGTCACCAGTGACAATGTGCTCAAACCTGAAGAGCTATAGAGGCTTACTTAAATGAGAAAATAATCCTAACAATATTAAGTCTAGATTTAAAAACATATGAAAAGTTAAGGGATTGCCTGTACTTTGGCTTCCGGTGGCTTTTAAGTGTGTTGTGCTGTTTTTATTCTCTGTTTTAAATTAATGTTTCAAATACTGCTAATTTGGGTGCTTAATACTGTTTTAATCACAACTTTTTGTATGCTTTTTTTTAATCCTTATGTAGTTTTGTTGGTAATTCTTCCTACTTTGGAAGCCCACTGGAGTCCCAGTTTGGAAACTATGTGTCTGTATGTGCTCAGGTCACCCATCAACTTATGGCGACCCCATGAATTTCATAAGGCTTTCTTAGGCAAGGAATTCTGAGAGGTGGTTTTGCCAGATCCCTTTGAAACATGACGCTTTCCGCACGGCATTTTCCATGTGAAAGGGCACCTGGAACGTCGTGCGATTGTGAGGAGCGATGTACATGACGCACTCACAACAGCACGATGCTCCAGGGGCCGGCAGGGGCCGATCGTGCACCTTTCCATTTTCGGCTGGAAGCCAAAAATGATGTGCGATCGCGCATTGCTCTTGGGCCCCGCGTGTACCTACCTGGTGTGCGGAGCCTCTGGAACTGTGCTGGTTGCACTTCCTGCCCCAGTGCAGCCTGGGAAACTCTCAGGCTGCGCTGCAGAAGGAAGAGGCAGGGCTCTCGTGCGAGCAGGCAGCTCATGTGGAGCCGAAGGACCCCGGACGCGAGAGCCTCTCGCTGGAGGCTGCTTGTGCAATCCCCGCACCCCAGCGCCGGAAGAAGGTAAAGTGTGGAAAGGGCCATAGCCTACAACACTTGGTGGTCTCCCATCCAAGTACTAACCAGGGCTAACCCTGCTTATTTTCCAGGATCAGATGGGATTTGGTGTCTGCGGTGTTTAGGCCATGGTATAATGGGAGGAAGAGTAACTTAACCATTCACAGAAACTGTAGGGGTCTGAATTTTGAGAGGAGCAGACCCCATTTAAACTCCCCCTCCCAAATGTCAAGGCCAGCTGAACCCATATGGTACACATAGGTGAATTTGATCTCTGATCACTGTGGAATTTGATCTCTGATCTCTTCTGAACCTTTATTTCAATTTCTGAGGGAACACTTGATCACTGCTTGTCACAGGAGAGGCCCTTCTCTTAGTCCTATTACCTTTAGACCTGTATCTGGTACAGACATAACAGAGGGCCTTCTGGTGGCCACTCTGTGGTTATTGAATTCATTTCCAACACATGCTAGACTAGGACCATTTCTGCACTACACTGTTATAGTGCTATTATTCCACTTTCAACATCCTGTGGAATTCTGGGGTTTGTGGTCTACTGAGGCCAAAGAGCTTTCTGGATGAGAATTCTAAATGCTCCTCCCTAAACTGCAAGCCCCAGGATTCCATAGAATGTTGAAAGTGGAATAATAGCACTATAATAGTTTACTGCAGAAATGGCCTAAATCTTTCCCTGTTCCCCTTCTGCCTTCTAGTCTTTTCTGTTTAGGCAAGCCTTCAGGCAATCTGATATAGACAGGGTTTTAAATGGATAAGCTGCATCTTTTAATATTTTAATTTTATTATTCTTGATGAGTTTTAAACTTAATTTATGGTTTAACTACAAGACGAATTTGATTTTCATTCGTATAATATTGTGCTTTTATTGGTAGCTTTTTTTTAAAATTATGTCAGAAGATGTTTTCCATCCCAGCCATGAGAGAATGGTAAGAGATAAATCAGACAGATAGATAGACCTTCTTATCCTTGATTACTGAATAAAAATGTCAATAGCAGAAGTTGGCCAGCTGGGAAGCCATTACAAGATGTAGCCAAAAGATCCCCTTTTCTGATTCACTCAATATATGGCCATGCTGCCAGGGGAATTCTGAAGTCAGAGTCCAAAAAGTAACTTTTCTAGGCTCTGTTCTGATTTATGATTTCATCAGTTCATCTTTTCAACTGTCTCTCGTTTCCCTTATATTCCCCATTCTTTGTACAGTGTAATATTCTTTCATCCTGCCCATTTAATGTAGATATAAGCTCTTTCTCAGCTGGGTCTGTACCAGTTCTGTATAGCACCTAACATGTTTTTAGCATTAAGTGCATGTTAAAGAGTTCATTGCTTTTTCTCTTTTCGTACTTTCTCTGGCAAGGTCAGGATGCTATTAATCTCAACCTTGGGGGTGGTGGAGCATGACGGGAACACTGCAGATCTGCTAGATTAGTGTCAGGTTGTAATGATTCCCTGTCATAACAGTAGTCATGTAGAAGGAGAACCTGATTACACACACACATATACACGCACATGTGTATAACTCAACAAAGATAATGTAATATAATATAATATACATTTACACCTCTCTCTCTATATATATATTACACCATATATATATATATATATACACCTTGCATATTGTATGTCATGCTAATACTATGTTTGCTGTCATGTATGAGAAGCTACCTGCATATATGTGTATGTGACAAATTGCTATAATATGTCAATTAAAGGAGAGGGGGACTGGAGAGAAGAAGCAGGGGAACTGAGTACGCACTGTGTTATAAGAACAAAGTGGTGTTGATACAGTGGCGAGGTTTAGGAAAGGAGTCACCAACTGGTTGAGGTCAAGAAAGCCTGGGAAATGCACCAGCCTGGGAAAACTGGGTAATGCTTTACTAACCAATGAAAACGTACGCCCTTTCCGCACTACATTGTTATAATGCTATTATTCCATTTTCAACCTCCTATGGAATCCTGGGGTTTGCAGTTTAGGGAGGGGCATGTAGAATTCTTAGCCAGAGAGTTCTTTGGCCTCAGTCAACTACAAACCCCAGAACTCCATAGGATGTTGAAAGTAGAATAATAGCACTATAACAGTGTAGCGCGGAAATGGCCTTAGTGTGAGAGAATTTACACTAACAGCCTATACAAAAAATCTATGATTGCTATACAGATCAGTTCTGGCAACTTCTGTGAAAGTGTGCAGCTGTTATCCATGACAATCCTCTGAATAAACTACTGTTAACTTCAGAGTGTGTTCTTTGGAGCAGTTGGGCTTATCCTATACAATTACATGACAATTAATTGGCATGTAATACAATTACAGGACCTGTGGCCCTCCAGATGCTGTTGGAGTCTACCTGTGGTCAGTCCCAGCAAGCATGGCCAATGGTCAGGGATGATGAGAGCTTTAATCTAGCAATATGTGGAAGGCAACAGGTTCCTGGGTGTAGCAGGGAGTCAGTGCATGGTGTTACTGAGAACTCTGCCTGCTTATATTGCTCTGCTGTTTGCACTGTCTCTAATTTTTTTTTTCTTGTGTCCTCTTTGACCTCCTAGGGGAAATACAGCAAAAGGAAGAACCGCTTCAAGCGTTCTGATGGCAGTACCTCCTCTGACACAACCTCAAACAGTTTCGTCAGGCAGGTAAGAGGCAGCCAAAGGAGGGAATGAGAATCCGTGCTCAGAAAAAAAAAGAGGAAAGCAGTGAGGTGATGGGAGAACTGCAAAGTCTATATGGAAGGAGATTGATGCCTGCTTGCATTCTATTAATGGCTTGTTATTTAAGGACATTTGAAGTAACAGAGCACCTTAATGCCATTGTTTCCATTCAGGAATTTCAAGATCATCGCCCTACAGTAGATGCAATTTTTATTGCAATCTTGACCATTTCCACACTAGACTGTTATAGTGGTATTATTCCACTTTCAATATCCTATGGAATCCTGGGGTTTGCAGTTTAGAGAGGGGCCTCAAAGGTCCCTCTTAAACTGCAAACCCCAGGATTCCATGGATGTTGAAAGTGGAATAATACCACTATAACAGTCTAGTGCAGAATGGTGCTTGTTATTATTTCCTCTGTGTGTGTGTTTGTGTGTGTGTGTGTATACTTTCAAATCATCTGTCAACCTGTGGTGATTCCATGAATTTCCTTTACCTGCTGCAAATGTGCAGCTCAAGGAATAGGAACCAAATTTGGATGGAGTTTGAGGACTGTGTGGAGTGAGGATTCCTTTCCAAATACACTGCTGTAATCCCTTCCTATGGTTTATGTAGCCTTTTCACTTCTGTGCCAAGTTTCTCTTCTGTGCTTTGCCTTTCTGTTCCTTGTCTTTCCAAAGTATCATGTAAGAAAAACAAATTTTGCAAGCAGAATGTTATGTGTCTTTTAGTGTATATGAAATTACATAATGTGGATATGTATATTCTGACCATCTTCTCTAGGCAACCCCTTCTCGCAGGGAGTAACCATGTCAGTGGGAAGTGTTATATTGAAGAACAAAAGTGGTTTCTGTGTTAAGCATGCCTGCTGGGTCTCCTTTTGTAAAGGGCACTGAGAACAAAATAGCAGATGGCTACGCAGGCAGAGGGTTGTGGTGACATAGGCTGAGAACCTGTATCTGCTTGACTAGAAATTGCCTCTCTGAATTTGCTGTATAGCAAAGGAGGGCAATTGTAGTAGGCCCAGGGGCGTTTTTTTTGCCCCTGGAATTTTCCTGGATCCACAAAGACCGCCAAAAATGTCCACCTTGTTGCCCAAACCTCCAAAGTGGAAGTGTCCATAAGTCCACTTCTGGTTTTAGAAATGTGGTATCAAACACACAGGTACACACAGATTATTTCAAGTTTCTTTGTATGATCATAAAACCTGGACAATGAAAAAGGCTGACAGAAGGAAAACTTGAAATATAGTGCTGGAGGAGAGTCCTATAGATACTATAGGATTGCCAAAAAGTCAAATCAATGGATCCAAGAGCAATCAAGCCAGAGCTCCCACTAGAAGCGAAAATGACTAAACTGAGGTTGTCATCCTTTGGCCATATCACAAAATGACACGACTCACTGGAAAGTATAATAGTAGGAAAACAGGAGGACTGTATTACAGATGGATTTATTCAATCAAATCTGCCAGAGCACTGACTTTGGAAGAGCTGAACAGGGCTGTTAATAGCAGGGCATCTTGGAAATGTCTCATTCATAGGGTCACCTGAGCTGATTTGACAGCAAATAGCAACTATTTCTTTATTCATACCCCATTCTTAAGCCAAAAAGGCTCCCAGAGTTGCCTACAAATTGATAGGACCTTTCTGCACTACACTGTTACAGTGCTGTTATTACACTTTCAACATGTTATGGAATCCTGGAGTTTGCAGTTTAGGGAGGGGCTTTTAGAATTCTCAGCCAGAGAGCCTTTGGCCTCAATAAATTACAAACCGCAGAATTCCATAGGATGTTAAAAATGGAATAATAACACTATAACAGTGTAGTGCAGAAATGCCCTTAATTTGACAGTTCCCCACTATCAGGCTTACAGCAAAACAACAGCTAAGCTAAACTAGGTCTGCTACCTATTTAAAAGGTGAATTGGAGGTTTTCAAGATTAACAATTCTTCCTTTGCGGGGGGGGGGTGTCAGAGAAAGGATAGTCATGTGAAAACGAAAGTACTGAAAACAGTGGTAGCCCTTTGCCTCCGTCTGCTGTCTGAGATTCTTCTATTCAAACTCTCAAGCTAAAGCATATGGAGGATCTAACTCAATGATTCTAGAATCTGGGCCCCCAAATGTTGCTGGACAACAGCTGGTAGAATCCCTTCCAGTGTGGCCAGTGGTTGAGATTTGGGGGATCCCAGTCCAACAAATCTGGGGATTCCAAACTGAGAATCACTGGTTGATCATCAATGCTTTTAGAATGGAGCAGAGACGGTGATTTTGAGAAGAGCTGATGAGACAAGGTGCATCAGCTTCCCATCATGCAAGTCAGTGGGTAGCAGTTAGACAATACAGGTGGGGAACCTTCAGCTGTTTGTGATACAACTCCCACAGTTCCAGTGCTGACTAGGGCTTATGGATGTTTGGGTCCGAAATGTGCAGGATTAAAGGCCCTCAATCTCTGTAATATAGAGAGAGGAATGGCATTGAAATCTAAAGGTTTATTTGTGTCCCTCTTCCTACAAAGGAAAAAAATCAGAAAGGTAGCAGGATCAAAGACAAGCCATTTCCTCTCCTCCCACATCTTGGTTGCCAACCTGGGCTGCCCTGTCTTTTTAAACCATCACTGGCTTGTTAGCTGTGTTCCATTTCACTGCTAATCCTGTTTAGGCAACAGAGATGCCCATGAGGTGTAAACCCATCTGGAACTCTGAGATTCTGTGTCCTTCCAGCTGTTGCTGATGGGTGTGCAGTCATAGTGATAGGTTTTTCCACTTTATTTATTGACTCTCAGATTTGATATCTGGCCCAAAAGAGGGGGAAAAAACCTGTCTCTCCCCATCCCCAGATTTAATGGCTCCGCATTTCAGCTACTCTTATCTATTTCCTTCCTTAGCAAGAAGCATCTTCAAAAACAAATGGAATCCTCTTCATCCATTGCAGAGGGAAGCAAAAAGGTTGCCATAGCAATTCTCCAGCTGGCTGAGTCTCTGGAACACAGTGTTAAAAGAAGTAACTAAGTCCTTGTAAAGTAGATTGTAGGGTGGATGCAAATCAAACAGAGAAAATATTTTCTCTTTTGACAGAGACCACTCTTGTGGTTTCTACCTCAGGGCAAAATTCATGGTCTTATGTATAAAAAAAACAAGACATCTGAGGTGAGATACATAAGTATTTTTCTTCACAACTTGGAAATGTTATCATTTTGGACTACAACTTCCGGAATCCCCTAACAAGCATCTGGGCTAATGATTTCTGGGAGCTGTACTCAGTTGCCAAAATCTATTGGTTAATTTCAACTGGAGTAGGCCCACTGAATCAACAATATGTGGCATTTTAGTACTCATGCAAATTTCATTCATACAACAGGCCTGCTCTAATTGAGACTCTGGCCCTTTCTGCAGTTAACCTCTGTCCTGGTGGTGCCCCATGACAATAGCAGCTGTGGGAACCAGGAAGCGTGATGGCCACACCTCTCCCTGCCACAGTGCAGCCAGGTACTGTCCCAGGCTGCATTGGGGCAGGAAGCGCAGCCATTGCGCTTCCAGGACCTTCCCAGCAAAGGTTAAGTGCAGTGCATGGTGGGAGGCTGGCGTGATTGCCAGTCATTGATGGGGAAAACCCATCAATGATTTGTGGTGTAATTTGTGATGCAACCTGGGGACAGGAGAAGGACGGGTCTGAATTGACATTGTGCATAAGTGTTGTCCCATCCCTGTCCTCCTCCTGTCCCCATGGTGGGTTGGGTGCGTCACATAGAAAGGGCCTAATAGTTGAATTTTGACCCCCAAAACTGATTTTTCTAAACCCCACCTGTTACTTCCTGGAATCATTCTCTACTAATATTAAGTAGAGGCAGCGTATGTCTCCTCATCATGGCATTATGTTTCTGAGGTGGTAGGAGTGCATGCTTCTGTGAAGGAAGAGAATATGCTGACAATAGCGATGCTGCTGGTAAGGTTTCCCATGTCAGACAGGCTTTTTCTAAGGAGCCAGACAGCTGCTGGGCAGCAGCAGTAGTAATCGGGATCACATGGGCTGAGGATCTCTCAGAGACACCAGCAGTGGCACCATAGCTAATGCTTGTTAGGAGTGTGCAGAAGGAGGCATGGTAACCCCCTTTTGAATGTCTTTTACCGTGGGAATCCTGTGATGAGATAATCCAAAATGAAAGAAGAGATAGTGCCAGAAGATGACACTCCCAGGTTGGAAGGCACTCAATATGCTACTGAGGTAAAATAAAGGACTACTACAAATAGCATTATGGCTAATGATGCAACTGGACTCAAGCCAAAAGGACATTCCGCTGTTGATGCGTACAAAGGTGAAAGGAAAGTCAAAAGCTGAACAACACATAGGCCGCTTCTGCAATAGCCTGTTATAGCGCGATGATTCCACTTTCAGCATCCTCTGGAATCCTGGGGTTTGCAGTTTCGGGAGGGGCTGGCGAGCCCCTCCTGAAACTGCAAACCCCAGAATTCCAGAGGTTGTTGAAAGTGGAATCATCGCGCTATAACAGGCTAGGGCGGAAATGGCCATAGGAACGTGGAATGAGAGAAGCATGAATCTGGGGAAAGCAGACATAGTACAACAAGAAATGGATTGCATAAACATTGCAATACTTGGGGTAAGTGAGCTAAAGTGGACCCGAATGAGACGTTCTGAGTCAGATAATTAAACAACATTTTACTTGGGAAATGAAAATTTACGAAGAAATAGTGTGACGTTGGTATTAAAGAGAGATATTGCAAAAGTAATCAAAGGATATAATGCAAAGTCTGATAGAATACTATCAGTAAGACTTTGGGGAAAACCCACCAGCGTAACCGTAATCCAAGTTCATGTTCTAACTACAGAGGCAGAAGAAGAAAAAATTGAAAGATTCTGTGCTGGAGTCCAGGAGAAAATTGGCCACATACCAACGCAGGACTTCTTGTTAATCGTAGGCAATAGGAATGCAAAAGGAGAAAACAGAGCTGAATCAAAGACTGTAGAAAAATTTGTCCTAGGATCAGGAAATGAAGCAGGAGAGCAACTGATTGAATTTTGCCAAACCAACAATTTGTTCACTGTAAAAACATTATTTGAGCAACCAAAGAGGCGATTGTATAGATGGACATCACCTGATAGCCAGTACAGAAATCAAATAGATTACCTAATTGACCTTGAACTGCTGATATCAAAAATTGGGGTAAAGCTAAAGAAGAGCACTAAATCAACCATCATACCAAAATACATCCTGATGAACATTCCCATAGAAGTTAAATATAATGCAAAAAATAGATTTGCACACTTAAGCCTAATTTTTCAGGAGCCAGAAGAACTCTAGAATAAAACCAGGGACATTGACAGGGAGAAATATAGAAAGACACTATCTGCAGCTAAAAAGAAAAGCCCTAATGGATGACAGATGAAACTCTTCAAGCAGTTAAGGACAGCTGAGAAGCAAAAGTAAAGGGAACAGAAATAGGGTCAAAACCCTGAATGCAACTGTTCAGTGACTACAATAATAGTCAGTGCAGAGAAATAGAAGACAACAATAGAGGGGAAGAGCAAGGGAACTCTTCTACAAGATCTGAGAAATCAAAGGGAAATTTAAACCAAGATTGGGTAGGCAGTGCAAATATTACATGTCCAAGTAAAAATGAAAAGACAGTGGAAACAATACACTGAAGAACTATGTAAAAGATTTGAAAGGGTGACAGATTCATTCAAGGAAAAACCATTTAAAGATGAACTTACAACTTTAGGTAATAAAGTGAAAGCTGGACTTGGGGAAACAGAAGGCATACCAATAGTGCTGCATCAAACTACAAAGACAGAATTTACTCTAATAGTAACTAAAATCTGTCAACAAATGTGTTAAGCAAAACAATGGCCCACAGATTGGAAACACTCAATATACCTTCTAATCCCTAAGAAAGACAGATTCAGCATGATATAGTGGTTTGAGCATTGGACTGTAACTCTGGAGACCAGGGTTCGAATCCCCACTCGGCCATGAAAACCCACTGAGTGACCTTGGGTGAGTCACAGTCTCTCAGCCTCTGAAGGCAAACTCTCTCTGAACAAATCTTGCCAAGAAAACCCCATGATAGGTTAGACTCAGTGTAATCATAAGTCAGAAGTGACTTGAAGGCACACAAGAACAATAACTCCAAGAAAGAGGACACAGGGATAGCAGTAACCACAGGAATGCCGGATTAATTTCCCATGCAAGCAAAGTACTGCTCAAAATTCTACAATAACAACTTTCACTATATTTGGAACTAGAAATGCCAGATATCCAAGTTGAGTTTGGGAAAGGAAGAGGCACTAGGGATCATGTTGCAAACATATGTTGGATAATTGTGTGCACTAAAGAATTTCAAAAGAAAATCAGCCTGTATTTTACAGATTACAACAAAGCATTTGATTGTGTAGATCGTGAATAATGTTAGGTTGCTCTTAAAGAAATACATATGCTACAACTCAGGGCAAAAGGCTACAATCAAGACAGAATACAGAGGAACGGAATAGTTTCTCTTGGCAAGGTGAGTTTAGGCAAGCCTGGATTTGATCATTCTATCTACTTAATGTGTATGCTGAACATATTACATATAAATCAAGATTAGACTCTGTGAGCATTGGAGGAAGGAACATCAAAAACTTAAAGATATGAGACTACTAGCAGAAAATAGCAAAGACTTGGAATGATTACTGAAGAAAGTCAAGAAAGAAAGTGCAAAGGTAGGGTTGTAGCTGAACATTAAGAGAACAAAAATAATGACAACAGGCAATTTATATGACTTTAAAGTAGACAATGAAGGCATTGAAACAGTTTTCATTTTCCATACCTTGGATCAGTCATTAATTGGAATAGAGACTGCAGTCAAGAAATCAGATGAAGACTATGACTTGGAAGGGTAGTTATGAAGGAACTAGACAAGATCCTGAACTGTAAAGAGATATCATTGGATACTAAAGTTAGGGATTGTCCACATCATCCTATTTCCAGTTCTAAGTATGGTTATGAAAGCTGGACAGTGAAGAAAGTTGATAGGAAGAAAATCAATTCATTTGAAATGTGGTACTGGAGAAGAACTCTACAGATCTCTTGGACTGCTAAAAAAAATAAATGGGTCCTAGAGCAACTGAAGCCTGAACCCTAGAAGCTAAGATGAATAAACTGAAGGTGTTGTACTTTGGACATAACATGAGAAGGCATGACTTGAGAAAAAGGCAAAAGTGCTTGGTAAGGTGGAAGGCAGTAGGAGAAGAGGAAGACCGCATTACAGATGGATAGACTCAATCAAGGAAACCTGAGTCTGCAAGATCTGGACAGGTCTGTTGATGATAGGGTGATTTGGTGATCCCATAGGGCCACCATAAGTCATAGTCAACTTGACAACAACAGCAACAACTTTTGTCTCAGTTTTCTGTATGATTGCTTATGTGTGTCAGGATTATAGTGTGCCAATGTCTCATGAATGCATAGCCTGGGTTTTATGTTACAGTTTAGAGATTAACCACACACCTTCTGAAATTTAGTTTCTGTACTACCATGCATGTACGTGTGCATATTTGCACAAATACACATATGAAAATTCAAATTCTAGCTAAGTAAATTTGCACATTTTGCTCTGCATGATGTATTTTTTTTTCAAAGTCTTTGCAGGTGTTTGGATGAGGACTTGCACAATGCAGAGAGGTAAGAGAGCCCAGTGACAAATTGACTGTAGGCGCAGAATGGACCTTTAATGAGCAATGGCCACATTTCTTTTGTAACTCTTTCCAGTCTTAGACTTCAGGCAGTTAATGTTAGATTCCAGTTAGAACACATCTGCAATTTAAAAAAAAACAAAAACAGAGTTTGGCCACCAAATGGAAATGGAAATTTTATTTTAAGATATTTTTATTAAAGTTTATACTTGAAAATTTAAAAAAAAACCTCCCCACTTCCAAGCTTGTTATCCAGTTGAATCTGCTTGTTTCATGACATTCATACATTGTTACTGTAAAGTCAAAGGAAAAGATGATCATACATTGTTACATCTTACATTATTACATAGTTGCTTTGTTACATTACCTTATTACATTGTTGCCCTTCATTACATACAGTCTTACTTTATTCCTTTTTCTTCTTTATACTATGTCTTTATCCAGTTTAAAACTTCCCTCCATTCCCTTTCAAAGTTCTGGATAGGTTTATTTTTCAAAGAAAATGTTAACTTTTCTATCTCAACCATATCCAGGACTTTAAATTTCCATTCTTCTATATCAACATATTTCTTTTCTTTCCAATGTTGCGCATATATCAATCTTGCAGCAGTTATCAGGTATAACAATGTCTTCTGGTGACCTCTTATTTCTTTTTGTTGCCCTAGTATATTTAACAGATAAAATTCTGGCTTCATTTCAAAATTTAAATTATAAATTCTTTGAATTTCATCGTGTATTTCATTCCAGAATTTCCTTGCTATCTTACAGGTCCACCACATATTAAAACGTGACCCCACCTTTTCCTCACTTGGAAACTGAAATTTTAAGAACCTCATGGCATCTTACAGTGAGATTCAAGTTTTTACTATAGTGCTATTATTCCACTTTCAACATCCTGTGGAATTCTAGGGTTTGTAGTTTACTGGAGCCAAAGAGCTCTTTGGTTGAGAATTCTGAATGCCCCCCCTGAACTGCGAGCCCAGGATTCCGTCGGACGTTGAAAGTAGAATAATAGCACTATGGCAGTGTAGTGCGGAAATGGCCTAAGACTCCAGCAGACCACTATATGGCTTTTGAGCTCAGTTCATCTTATTCTGTTGGTATTTGGTTTTTTTAAAGGCATTTACCACAACTATGAAGATGAAATCTAGTTTGGCATCCTTTTGGGAATTTGTGGTATTGTAAACTAACTTATGATTGCGTAGTTTAGTAGTATGAATTGTGCAACGATCACGTTCCCAGAAGGGGCGTGTTGTCATAGCTGCACCATCAAGACGGTGGCGTAAGCAGAGCAAGCCCTGTGGCTGTTAGCCAATGATTACTGTACTCAACGTTACAGCGTTTTGCAGGACAGGCTGCAGCATCCCCCAGCAAAGGCACAGGCCAGTGGTAATGCAGAACAGAAGACAGGAAAGTTGTGGGTCCCCTGTGGTCCCCACCTTTTGTGGTGTCCTGTTATACTATGAGAGCCTCTGTTGTGCAACAGAAACTTTGTGTATCATGTCAGAAGCATAGCTTCAGCATCATGAGGTTAGACATCACAAGCTGTGATGAAGGATCTCAGCCCCAGTTTTTTCAAAAGTATAAAACGGATTGTGGCCGATCAAAACAGATGCTGTAATTTTACATGGAAGTAAGTCACATTTAAGGTGTGGCAGTGTTGATTAAAGTGTGAGCCTCTGCAGGTTGTTTTGACTCCAGTTCCCATCAATCTACTTAGCCTAGTCAAGGGGTGCAGGATGATGGGAACAGTAATTCACCAACATTTGAAGTATAGCAGGTTGCTTACCCAAGCCCTGTCCTAGAGGAACACAATAAAACATAAATGGGGAATTTTTGACTCTCCAAATCTTGTAGTATTCTAACCTCCTTCAACTCTGTCCCATGGCCATGCTGGCTGGGGATGATGAGAGCTGGTGTCCACCTACATCTGGAAAACCAGAAATTCCTCACTTCTGTTTCAGCTCTTATTTCAACATGAATGTGTTTAGGATGAAAATAAGAATGCATCAATACAAATTCAGGGGGAAAATGCCTATTGTATAAAATTGAGGATCAGTTTTATTTATTTATTTATTTAAAAAAATGTAAAGTCTCATGAGGCAGCCCAACTATCTAATTTGTATAAAAGCAGACATGGACACAAACATATAGGGAAGAAATTTATCAAAGTCCCATTGCTCCAGTTTAATTATTACAGTGTTGTGAATAATATTCTAGCCTATTATAATATGTACATCATTCCCAGGCCTGGTGATACTCTGCCCTCCAACACACTCACACACACACACACACATAAACAATTCCAAATATGTGATTGGAAAGACAGAGGAATGGAAGGACAGCTGAGGCGGCGGGGGGGGGCGGAATCTGTGACCTGGACTTTTGTTGCCATAGTGATGACGTAGGAGGCAGTTGCTATGGAGGAGATTCCTTGAGCATCAGGCCTCCCGCAGGGCACCAGAACACATTTAAAGGGCCAGCAGGCTGCTTGCTTCCTCCATCCACAGTAGAGGTGTTTTGCAATTCGGAGAGCTGCCACAGGACCAAGGGGTGAGGGAGTAGGCATAAGTCATGGCTAAAAATTATTTCTGAACCTGAGCAAGTAGCATTCAAAGAGGACAGTTTCAACTACCTGGAAGCTAGGAGCTCAGGCATGGTTTGGAGAGGAATTAAAAGTCCTAATTAGTGTCTGAGCGATATGAGACCCCAGGAGTCTTCCCACACAACCTCCTCCCCTTCCCTTTGGAGCTGCACTTTCCATCCTTGCCCAGCAGAGGGCAGTATGTGAACAGTTCTGATGGCTTATTCAAGAGACATTGGTCTGAATTCTGTTGGTTTGTCCCACCTAAGATAGGTTTATTGAATGTATTGTTGAATGGTAAGTCAATATGCAGTTAGCTGGGACTTAGGATTCACACTCTTGAAACTCAAACAAGCAACTCTTGAATTGGGTGGGCGAGGATGCAAATTAGCTTTTTTCCCATCCGGTCTTACCTTAAACCTCCTATTGCTCACAGACGGAGGAGAGATGGTTGGGAGTAGGCTGTGTAGATATAGGGTATGGTCAGCAAGCATCAATCAGTCCCACTGCACAACTCTGAGAAATGAGTCTAGAGGTGTGGAGATCTGAAGTTAAATTGCTTTGGATAAGTCACTGTATCTAGCTAATGTATTTGTTTGTTTTTATATTTATGCATTAACATTGATTTC
Source organism: Iguana delicatissima (assembly GCA_948472985.1). Lineage (NCBI taxonomy): Eukaryota > Metazoa > Chordata > Lepidosauria > Squamata > Iguanidae > Iguana > Iguana delicatissima. Next base: position 176,171 of record CAOKZL010000774.1, read on the forward strand.
ATTCATAATTCTTAATTCCAAAATTCTTAGAATCTAAGCTGCCATTTATGAGATCTGGATGCAAATACAAATGTGCTACAGTTAACAAAGCCTCTGATAAACAAGGTCATCTTTACAGACTGTTAAACACCTTCCTATTTCCTGATCATCTGCCTGTCTGGACATTTTTTAGCAGCAGCAACACTGGGAGCATGGTGAAGGGGGACTGGAGAAACACATAGGGCCTTTCTGCACTACACTGTTATAGTGCTATTATTCCACTTTCAACATCCTGTGGAATTCTGGGGTTTGTAGTTTAGGGAGGGGCATTTAGAATTCTCAGCCAGAGAGCTCTTGGGGTCAGTAAATATCATAAAGTCACAAGTATCATAAAAAGCCATTTGGCTACACTCTCACCAAAGGCTCAGCCACAGTCTAGTCATACTTTCTGACCAGATTCTATGATGGTTTAATTACTCTTCTGCCTCTCACCAGGCTTCCACTGAGAATTAATGTTCCGTTTATTTATGCAAGGCTTAACTGACCTGGTTGCTTAATTTCACAGTTGTATTATTATTTTAGATAAAAGATTTGCTGACACATGTTGAACTGCCCTTTTTTTTTGTGCTGCAGGAACCTATTTTTATTCTTTCCATATTATTTCTGCCTCTGGTACCAAATTTTCTGTTAAATGAATTACGCTAAGGAACACATCAACTTCATTAATTGAGATATACCTGTATAACTGCAGTGATTTGAGAGATCAACTTACTAAAGACTCAAAAATTTGTTGCTACAGGGTCAAGGAAGCAGAGTTCTTAAGATACCAGATTCAGGGAATTACTTTGATATTAAAAGAGTATTTATGAAGACATAGAAGGGAAGACATAGAAGGTGTGATCCAGTTTGCTCAGGCACTTGGTATTCAAGGAGGGTCTCAGCAGAGACACTGAATCAAGAAAGAACTCTGAAGTTGGCAAGAGAGGAATCAATTGTGAGTCAAGAAGAGACAAACTGTACTTCGCCATGGCAGAGAAAAGCTGTTCCCCTGGCTATTTAGCATCTTTAGGTCTGTGTCTATAGAGGATAGGCTATGTCTATAGAATCCCATGTAAGTCTTGCAAATTTCATGTCAAGATTTTAGAATCTTGATTAGCCCAGGTTTCCTTTGTTTCAAACAGTGTTCAAGCCCTCATGATTGCTAAGGCATGTTTGAAAGCTGTACGAAGTCACTGTGAAAGAGCGTGGTGTAGTGGCTTGAGCAATGGAGTAGGCCTCTGGGAGCACAGAGTTAGAAACCCATGGAAATCCACTGGGTGAGCTTAAGCAAGTCACACTCTCAGCCTTAGAAGAAGGCAAGGATAAACCAGAGAAGGGACATGATAGTCACATTTAAATATTTGAAGGGATGCAATGTCGAGGAGGGAGCGGGTTTCTTTTCCGCTGCTCCAGAGACTACGACAAGGAGCAATGGATTCAAGCTGCAGGAAAGAAGATTCCACCTGAACCTCAAGAAGAATTTCCTGACAGTCAGAGCTGTCCAGCAGTGGAATATACTGTGTCGGAGTGTGGTGGAGTCTCTTTCTTTGGAGATTTTTAAGCAGAGGCTGGACGGCCATCTGTTGGGAAGGCTTTGATGTGTGTTCCTGCATAGCAGGGGGTTGGACTCGATAGCGCCTGTGGTCTCTTCCAACTCTATGATTCTGCCTCTGAAAACCCCATGATAGATTCATCCTAGAGTCACTGTAAGTTAGGGTCAACTTGAAGGGTATGAACCACAGGCTCAATGCACCCTATCAGATTCCCCCATCACCCCCACAATATCTTTTTTATTTTTTTTTATTTTTTTGTCAAAAACAGGGAGTCATATCTATAGGTTCTGGCAGGATGTGCAACTTCCATTTATTTGCTACTTGGACCCACCCCCTGCGCCTGAGAAAAGGCCCAATTACCAAATTTTAAACATTGGAAATGAATGAGATGTTATTTCAGAATTCAGAAGAACAAGCCATGTGCAATTTTTGAGTGTCAGGAGGAGGGATCTTCTGCAACTATCACTCTAACCTAACCAATTCAAAAAATGGTAGAAAGGCATGTGGTTAGAGAAAAACCTATGCCAAGGCTGACATAAGGGGATCCCAGTTCATCTATGCACACTTAATGAGATCTTCTGTTGTGTCCTCAACCCTCCTTAAATGCACCGTGTATCCCCCAGCGAGACATTTTCTGCATATCTTGTACAGAAATCCCAAGTGCAGAAACCTTATTCTTCATGCTGGTTGAGTTTGTTGTATCAACAATCATATTAATCAATATGGTTCCATTTTTAGACCAAGGAGTTGGAAAATTTCAAGAAGCATGAGGAATATGCTGTTAAATATTTAGATGAAACTGCTGGGAGTGGTCATCTGGAGTTTTGAGGTTCAGAGTCATCAGTATGCTAATAACATATAGCTCTCTCCCCCTTTCCATCCAATTCCAAGAAAGCAAACTGTCCTAAACCAGTGTCTGCTGTCAGTAATGGAATCAGTAAGGGTGAATAAATTGAAATTTAATCCAGACAAGGCAGAGGTGCTCCTGGTCAGTTAGAAGGCAGATCAAGGAATAGGGATTCAGTTTATGCTGGATGATGGGGTTATACTCCCCTGAAATCTCAGGTTCACAGCTTGGGTGTGCTCCTTGACTCAGATCTGAGCCTGGATGCACAGGTTTCAGATGAGGAGTGTATCTGCATGGTTAAAACTAGTGTGTCTTGAGAAATCAGATCTGGCTGTGGTGACTCGTGCCTCGATTACATCCTGTTTGGACTACTGTATCATGCCCTGTGTCGGGCTGGCTTTGGAAAATGTTCAGAAACTTCAGCAGGTCCAAAATGCTGCAAGCAGGCTGTTGACTGGAGTTGGTTACAGGGATCATGTGACTTCGCTGTTGAAACAACTCCATTGGCTACCAGTCAACTTCTGGATAGAATTCAGAGTGCTGGCTTGACCTTTAAAGGCCTGCACAGCTTGGGTCCAGACTATTTGAAAGACCATATCTCCTTATACAAACCAGTACAAGGTTTAACATCTGCAGGGGAGAGCTTTCTCTCAGTTTCACCACCTTCACATGTAGACTTGATGAAGACTTCAGAAAGAGCTTTCTCAATGGCTGTTAAGGCTGTGGAACTCCATCTGCTGTAGTTCTTTATTTCTTTCCTGGAAACTCTCTAGGGCCTGGCAGCTAATGGCTTGGAGACTGGCCCCAATCCATGGATTTAAGGAGTGCTGCTATGAGAACACCTAAGGAAGGATGGACTTTCTGCCCTCTATAGAAGTGCTTAGGAAGAGTCCAACTGTGGAGACCAATTGGGCAACCGCCTGGAATGCCAAAATTCCAGAAATGCTTCTGCTATGTCAGCACTCTCTTTTTCTCTTGGAGGAGAAAGAGGTGCACAGATAGCCTCTCAGCTTGTTTGCTTGGTACATTCTAAGCTGCATTGTGAAAACCCTTCTTATCTTGATCAGCCACCCAGGATACAGGCACAGTTGTGAAAAGAAAAAGCAACAGACATTGAAAACAGAAAGGAGAAAATAAAAAACCCACTCAACTCTTGTTCATTCAAAGTATTATATCAGTATGTGCTCTGCATATCAGCAGTCCTATGGGTCAAAATTCTAATTCTTCTCTCTAAGACAATAAGATGTGCTGTGCTGGCCTGGGAATTAAATTTCTGCCCTTCTGATCCCCATTTATACTATTCTGTTCATAATCCCCAACTGCCCTTCATTTATTCAGGTATAAATCATTCCTTGCCCTCCTCATGCATGCTGAGTCTCTGCTGAATATTGGGTTGAAAAGACAGGAAAGCATGCAAATGAAATGTCATAGTTCACAATAAGAATGATGAGCATGCATTCCATTGATTTTGCACTCTCAAATCTGTGCAGAATTAGAATCATCCTTGATGCGACTTGAAGGTAGCGTCCTCAGATGAACTTGAGCCAGGCAGATAACCCTGTATGCACTTGCTACATACAGTGAGTCACTGAACATCTGTGCGTGTGAGCACTGGCAGAGTTTGAAAAAGTTACTTTCTTGAGGACTGCAGCTCCTCAAATCTACTAGACTGCATGGTAATTGATAAGTGGATTCTGGGAACTGTAGTTCAACAAAAAGTAAGATTTCCAAGCTTGACACTTGAGCCATTTCCGTACTAGACTGTTACAGTGCTGTTATTCCACTTTTGACATCCTATGGAATCCTGGGGTTTGCAGTTTAGGGAGCGGCCTCAAAGGCCCCTCCCTAAACTGCAAACCCTAGGATTCCATACGATGTCGAAAGTGGAGTAATAGCACTGTAACAGTCTGGTGTGGAAATGGCCTTGGAGACCTTCAAATATGATAGAAAGTGGACTCTTTTTAAAGAGGTTGGGTTATTCCCCCATCCCAGTCAGAAAGGGGAAGCTCGGATATGTTGGGAGAGGTGGGATTTTAAGATATGAAGTTGTGCGAAGATTTTGTTAGTCACTCTAACCCTGAATGTCCTGCATCACAGACTCTTCGGTTATAATGCCGGAGCCTCCACCAGGTGCTGCTCTTTTCCCCCTTTACTCATCCACTCATCGACCCACCGGCCCCCCGCCAAGCCAGAGCATTTGCTTTCTACATGGAAGTCAACCAGAATGACTCTTGGCATAGTCTCCCACCCCCACCCAACCCCATTGCTGGGATGTCCAGTCCCTAGGCTAAATATACCCCAGCAGTTTGCAAATGTAGCAGTATGTTTGTAACCCGAGCCCCCAGCAGTCGGGCAGAGCCACTGCTGTCCACATAACACCAGGCCCAGGCAGCATGGAGACACCCGGCAGCGACAAGGACTCCAGGCCCGTTTTGGTGAGCACTCACACCTCCCTCCCCCACCCCTCCCCTGACTTCCTAGCCATGAGATCATCTTCTTTAGGAGAGATACCCCCTTTATCTGTGCCCTACCACCTTTCCCACCCCCATTCTTTCGCTCACTTTGTCCCCAGTCCACAGTTGGGCTTCTAGGGCTCGTAACAGGTTGGATTTCTGCCCCTCCAGATGGCTTCCATGCCATTGGCAACCTGGCATTCCCATCCTAAGTCATTTCTCCCACCCACCCAATCCATTCCACTCCACTCCTTTGCCCAGTGAACCCACCTTTTCCTCTCCCACCCCAGTTTACAGGCATAAATCAGTTGTACTGTAAATTTGCCCTTTACACTTAAAATGTATCTATTCTTGTGAGGTGCATAGTTAGATCTTTTTTTTATTTCCACATTTACTAGTTGCTGACCTATCCCAAATGTGTTAGTATTAGAGCATATCTTTGATTGGTAAGCTGCGAACCTTGAGCTGTTTTGGAACCAGGTTTAAGGACTGAGGTGATTTCTTGGGTGCATGTTCATTTTTTATTCTTGGAAATAATACCATTCGAGAGCTGGATGTGTGAGAAATCCTTTTAAAATGCAGTAATTTCTAATAAATAAGTGTAAATGCTGGAGTTTCTGGGGGATGGGGAGAGCATACATTTTAAAAATTAAAATTTCCAGGTATCTTTTGCGAAGCGCCACACACAACAGCAGGTTATAGAATCATGAAAATGGCTTGTTGCTTCATTCTGGTACCCTAAAGGCATCAGATCTCGTCTAATCTTGGAAGCTAAACAGGGTCTGCTCCGGTTAGTACTTACATGGGAGACTGCCAGTGGATACTAGGTGCAGTAGGCTATATTTTAGAGGAAAGAAGTGACAAAACCACCTCTGAGTATTCTTTGCTTTAGAAAACTCTACAAAATTCATGGAGTTGCCATAAGTTGACAGGCAGCTTGAAGGTACATACACATATAACATGAGAACAAGTCCTGTGACTCTCTGTCTACTTCTTTACCCAACTCCCATTCAGCCTCCTCCCTGTTATTCCTGGTACACCTAGGAAGAATGTGGATTAGTTGCTCCTTAGTGTGTTTCTAACACTTTTATTGCTTTCTTGATTAGCAGGAGGTAAAGATACTCTCTCATGTACTGGAAGATATTTTTTATTGTACGTTGTGATTGCTGTGAATCTTTGTTAGCAGCTTTGAGTCTAGCACCAAGGAATTGTGACAGAATGAGATTTACTGAAACTAGACAGACTGTGTAATCTTCTTCATATGCCAACCGCCTTCAGACTTCAACTCTGTTTCCCATTTAGATACCTGTAACTGTTCCTTGTCCCTTTACTACAGACTTCCCAAGCTGGCACCTCCTGTGTGTGATGGACTGCAACTTCCCTCATCCTCAGCTAATATGGCTATTGACCATGCCAGATAGGGGAAGGAGTTACAGTCCAGCAATTCTGGAGATCTCCAGATTAAGGAAGGCTGCTCTACTCTAATCTTTTCTAAGTGGTTTGGAGTAGACAGTGAGGGACTTTAATTGTTTACCTGATCTGGAATTGAAACTGACGCAGCTCCAACAACTTGCTTTTTGGACGGTGACTCTCAGAATCCCTCAGCATAGCCTGGCTGTGGATCATGTTTGGGAGTGATAGTCCAAAAAGTAATCTTTCCACAGTTTGGAAATGGTATCATCCCCACAACAGCCAAGGCACAACTCCTGCCAGAGTGCCCTTTAATTCAAAGTAAAGGTTTTTCACATTGTGGCTCTATAGAGAGTGGGACCCCGTCATCAGCCTAATGGGCTTTAGAGTCCTTGTTAGCATCACAACCAAAAGTTAACTGCTGTGCCATGGCAGAGAAAGGGTTGGTTTGCATTTAGTAGACCCTGCCTGGTAGCCAGCTTGGCATAGTGGTTTGAGCATTGGTCTATGATTCTGGGGACCAGGGTTTGTTTCCCCACTCAGTCATGGAAATGCATTGGGTGACTTTGGGAATGTCACACATATTCAGTCATAGAAAATCCCATGATAGAGTCACCTCAGGGTCATCATGAGTTGGAAGTAACTTGAAGGCACACAGCAACAACAGTGAGACCCTGCCTAGATAGTTTCATTTTAGCTTGGAATTTCTAGGCAAGGGGGAGATTGGTGGCCAGAATAGACCAGGGGAATAGCCTTTCCTCTTAGCAACTTGCTTGAACAATTCTCATAGCTGTTTGGATAGGAGGTGGCTCTTGCATATACACTGCAATTGCCTTTATTTGAGTTTGCGCTATATAAACATTAGGAGTCAATCTTCAGTGGTCACCTATGGAATGGGAGTGCACCCCAGCCCGGGGACCCCATTAGTCCTCCACAGAGATGGCTAATGAATTTCTGAGTTGAGTTTCTGGGTTGAATTAGTTGCTTAAATAATGTGATTGATTGTTTAGAGGGCCAATTCTACCACCTGCTGCGAGGGAGCGCTAGAACCCATCAGCTTTTCTGTTGTAGATCTGCCACAACATTTACCACCAATAAAGCTTATTTAACAGGAGTGATGTGTGTTAGTTTTTACACTACGTGTTTATAATACTATGATTATAAACAGGTAGTGTGAAACTAACCACTTTAACTGCCAAAGTTCCATCCTATGGAATCCTAGGATTTGCACTTTGGAAAATGAGAGCATTCAGATTCCTTAGCCAGAGACCTCTAGTGCCTCACCAAATGACAAACCCCAGGATTCTATAAGATGTTACCATAGCAGTTAAAGTGGAACGTAGCACAATAATTGTATAGTGTGAGAAGGTTTCTGGAACTGCAGCCAGTTCCAGTTCAGAACAGATGCTCAAACTTGGAGTTTTGGGGGTTAAGGGATAGAAGCTTCTGCTTTTCCTTTGTTATTCCCAGAAGTTCGGGACTGGTGAATAAGAATTTGCATGTAAGATGGAGATGGAGAAAGCTATGAGTGCCAGGCAGGAAACCATATTCCCCAGGTTGTACAGAGCAATAAAATGTGGTCTTTTGCAAAGAGAGGTATAATCTGTACTGTGAGAGTGGGCGGCACATAGCTCAGTGGTAGAGTACACGCTTTGCATGCAAAATCAGAACTTGGAAAGGTGACCTTTTTGGACTACAACACCCTGAATTTTTTTGAGCCACTGTGGTTAGGAGATTCAGGGGTGGTAGTAATGCCTAAGTTGTGTGGAAGAGGACACAGTTTCTATGCCTGGCATTGCCTGGCATAGCCTGAGACCCTAGAGAGCTCCTGCCAGTTATTTTAGAGACAATGCTGAGCTAAATGAACTAGTAGTCCAGTTCAGTATGAATCTGCTTCCTAAGATCAAAGCGTATGGCACGATACCATATGTGTTTAATCAGAAATGGATAAGGTATTGATGTTGATTCACAAGGACCCTGAATGGGTTGAGGGCACAGTACTTGTTTGGGTGGCTCTTTTGGCTTGCACAGCATAGCCTTTGAGATCTTTGAAATGGGTCCCACTTGTGGTCCTGTCTATGAATCTGGGGAGTATACCCTGCAACTGTCACGATTTGGCAGGGACAGTGGTGATGAATTCTCTGTCATTCCACTTTTTCAACTGCTTTTCAAAGGTCCAGTTTCTCTCTCCTCCTCCCACTTTCCCTCTTTGTTCTCAGCTTACGTCCATTACTGTGACCTGAGTTCAAAGTGCAAAAGTTAATTTTCACTCCATTAGTTCAGTGGGGCAAAGGAGAGTGGGGAGGGAAGGAAGAATCTTGCCCTTCCTAACAAGCTCAGGCAAAAGCAAACTGCTGCAGCCTCTCTCAGTTTGCACCTTCCTCCTTATTAATAACTTTTGCCACATTAACCACATTCTGAGGTTGCTTGGTCACACATGTCCCCATTTTCATCTGCGAAATGTTAGAAGGGTATCAGGGAGCAGTGAGTTGAGTGAAAGCTTCTTGGTTGTGATATTCTCATAGTGGAATTCTCTGTGTTCAGAGATGTGTCAAGTGCCTTTGGTGACTCCATTTTGCCAGTTGCTTAATATGTGCTACTTTACCCAGGTCTTTTAATTTCTGTTATACTGGATTGTGCGGCCTTTGTGATTTTTTTTTTATTTAAAAATCTATGACGTGAGAGGCAACACATGGCTTGTGGCCAGCCACTCAGCTGTTGTTGGGAGGAGGCGAGGCTCTGATGCTTGGGTGGCAGTGGCTCCAGAAAGTGTAATTTACCTTTTTAAAAACGCTATTTTTTAAAAGCACATGCCTCACATGAATAGCACTCTCAGAAGCCTCCGAGAAATGCAAGCCACATTGAAAACAAAACACACTGTTCCACACACTTTGTTCTAAAAGCATTACTGTCGCCACCATGTCACTGAATTTCAGTGGAAGAGCAATAGGGAAAGGGACCACAGTTTTCTTTTAAAGGCCTTTCATTGCGATTGCTGTCACTTCCTCTACTGCAGTTTGCCTTTCCAACAGGGTGCACCGGAAGTGTCTACTTGAAGATGCAAATTAACATGAAAACGAGGTGTTCACTTGGGGCATGCCTTGTTTGAAACACAAATAATACATTTTCTTGTGGCTGCACTATGTTTCTTTAAACCTGTCTGTAACAGATGTCTGTCTTGGGCGATCTGTCTTCGGTTTTAGTTACATGCTCTGTCTCCTATTAGCGGCAGTTGCATACGGCACAAATAGCATAAGAGTAAATTAAAGCGTTTCACATGAAATAGACCAAAGATGTTCAATTTTAGATCAGAAACCAAAATGCAGATTTGGCAAATCCAGTTTGTTTCACAGGTGCTGGTGTGATTTCATTTCACTCTATGTTTTTCAGAAGTAGTAATGCCAGGGACAGCATTAGTGGGATGAATGAGAGAAGGCTGGGGCTTATGATTACATTGAAAGGCATTGCTTGGACACAGAGGCTTTTAAAGGCAAGAGGGTCCTTGTGACATAGTTCACTGCTGGATTTGGAAACAGAGTACTCAGGTTCAAATTCCTGTTCAGCAGGGAAACACACAAGCTCTTCAGGGTTGTTCTGAGGGCAAAATAAGTCCAGCTGTGTTCTAATGAACCCTCATACCAGAATGAGAAAGAAATCTTAGAACACATAACCCATGAGTAAAGATCCAAGACTGTTGGGGCAGTTTTCAACAAACAGATTTAGGCACTGGATTCCAAATGCACCACATGAGCAGTGGATACAAAATACTAGGAAGCTGAATCGTGGTAGTGTCCAGGAAAAAATTCTTGGATTGTAGAAGTGTTCAGGAAGAACTCCTTTGTATAGCCACAAAATTCTTGTGCCTATTTCACTCCAGTACACCCCTGGCAAACAAGTCACTATTACGTCTGATTGCAGCATGGTCACTTCTCTGCCAACACAGATATGTATAAAGTGGAGACATCTTCCCTTCTCACCATTGGCAGTACCACTCAGAAACCCAATGAGCTCCGAATTGTATGAGATCTAGGATCTTGTTCAATGAAACAAAGAAAGCTGGCAATCTTGGGATTCTGGTGCATATGCAGGTTTCCACAATGGATCTGCCAGTTCATAATTTGTAATCCAGACGTGGCCTTGTATGTTCATCCTTAAAACACAGTACCTGTGATCCAGGAAGCCACAAGCAAGCATAGCAGGTTTCCAGTCTTTACTTTGGAGATGCAAAGACCTCCATTGTTAATATGAGGTAATGTTGTTGTCGAGTCAAGCCAGATTCTAATAACTTCAAATAGTGTGGCTATAGATATACACACATGTAAACACACATACAACTGAGCTACACATCAGCTTTGCTAATAAATGACACATAAAGGAATAAGCCAATTGCCTCTGTGAGGCACGTCATCATCTCTTGGCTCTTTCTAACTCTAGTCTGTAGATCGAATACACTGGAGGCGAGGAAGCTGTTGAACGCGTAAGCCTCTCAGCCAGGTTTCCCTCTTCCTGCGCCTTCTAAAAGTTGTGGTTGGGGGAAGCAGGGAGGAAAGACAGCTGTTGTGTCTGCAGTTGGATTTGCCATTCTTTCGCCTCTTGCAGCATCCGCAGCATTTATTTTTCGAACACCTTACACAGCGACTTCCATTCCTCCTTGCCCAGTTGGGGGTGGGGGGTTTGGTGCTGCTGGTAGTGTGCCCACACCTCACTCCTGCTGCTGCTACTGCCACCTCGCCCCCCCCCCCCAGGATGTATCTGTATGAGCTGGATGATGATTCTGAGGAGGTGAGTAATGCTTTGGCTGATTTTGGATTATTTCCTTCTCCTGTTTATGCTTGCCTATTGCTTACTCTTTCCCATCTTCTGCCCTGCGCCCACCATCTGATCATCACTGCTTACAGGTTTCTCATTCTTTGTCTAAACTCTCCCCATACACATCTTTTCATGGATATATTTTTTTTCCAGCCCTAAATAAATCGAAAGCTCCTAAAATGAGGATAACGTTTTTAAGGGCTTTTGAGAGGATGCTGTCTTGTTTTAAATTGTACTGTTTTAACTGCTTTTGAGCCTTTTAAAGTGTATGTTTTAAATACTGTCAATAGTTTAATTCTGTTTTAATGTTGACTTTGTGTATGTTTTTAAGTATTTTGTAATCATTTTAGTTTGTAAGCTGTCTTTGGGGAAAAGACAGGATATGACTAAAGATGATAACAACAGCAGAAGAGCACTTCCTGAAACCTGTTCAGGTGATGTGAATGGGGATGGAACCCCTCAGAGAACCAGTATGACTGGCTGAGTAAACCAGGACTTCCTCATCAGTCACTTTCCACCCTCACATACACATACACACCTCCGATACTCTGTTTTACTCTGCGCCAGGGGGCTCTTCTTGGCTCAGTCTTTTCCCAAATGTCAAAAAAGAGTTTGCAGTGTTTTAGCCTCTCCTCTGTTTTAAAAAGTGCGTTTCATCCAGGTTTTGTGCAGTCATGACAGGAATATGGCAAAAACTCAAAATTTTTGTGCAGAATCCTTGATTGTCATTGTAACCAATCTGTTCCAATTCCATTTCCTCCTACATGCCAGATGTTGGTGAGCACCAGGCTATGGTCACTAAATTTGTAATAACCCTCTCCGATGCACACCTTTTGCAGTTTGGGATCCTGTGAATTCTACATCAGGTTGCCAGAGTAAAAACTGGAGAGGAGCCCTGTAGCTTTAGTGACTGTGCAGAAGAGAGAATTTCAATGGATTTTGTTTGTTACATGGTTGGGTGACAAACAACACCTGCTGAAATTCGCTCTTCTGCACAATCATTAAAGGTACAAGAATTCTCTCCAGGTTCTCTGGCAATCCTAGTTCTTCGTATATTGACTGTCTCCAGTTTGCCCCATCCTTGTGGCTCAGAGAAGTTCCCTCATGTGGTCTTCTCATCTGGAGTAGAATCAGAAAGCAAAGTTCAGTTATAAACATTTGGGAAGAGAGTGGTGGTGAGAACCAGGAAGCTATTTTTGCTCTGAAATCCTGAGAGTTATCTGGTTTAGTCCTAGCAAGGCACTCATTTGAAGGCTGAACTCTGCACTGCCACTGGAGCTCTTTGCCAGCCCACCTTGCAATTGCTTTCTTTGTAGGATACTGCCTTTCTTCTCCTTTGCTTTGGTTTTTCTTGGCAAGGCTGGGTATCCAGTCTCTCATACCTTTGGGTAAACTGGAGTGGAAAGCGTTTCTTTATTTGAAAAGTCATTCTTCCCAACAGCATACATAGTCTTGGAGTATAGGAAGAGTAGTGGTATGCTTTGGGGTTTTGCTTTTTATTTCTTTCTGTGTTTGGGTGAGGGCCTGATTCATGTTTGTGTATTTCACTGCAAGGAAGTATAAAAATCTAAAGCAAAATATGGTCTTTACAAATGGGTTCTGTACCCTCAAGCTGGAAATTGATTTTAAAAAAGCAACCAGCATCAGATGAAGTGGTGTTAGTAGGCAGGCTTTTTTTCTTGAGAAAGTTGTCTGCAGAATGAGGCTGGCATGGAAACTCCTGGCTTCCATCCTACCAGACTGATTTGATTGACAGCTGCCCCAGGAATTCTAGCTCCCCAGGGAGTTCTCAGCTCAGCTTTTGCAGTAAGCCCAGCTCCCTCACTAGCTTCATGGGGGGGCTGCTAATGAACACTGACATTTCAGACCCTCACTGTCACCCCAGTCAAGCTACCTATGTTCAAGAATGGTTGGAGATTTAATGATCCATTCTTCAAAAGAATTATTTTTTTTCCTTCCAAAAGAAGAACATTAAAAAGAATCTTGAGTAATTGCAGGGATATAGATTAATTAAAAGAAACAGCAACAGTTCTGTTAGACAATGTTTATGATGGGTTTGCTGAGAAGACAGATTGTACCTTGGTGAAATATTTACTTGTAGCAACCAAAGCTGTCTAATGGAAAAAATCTGGCTGTACTGGAAATGGCATCTTTGCGGCTAGGCTGAGAATAGTTCAGGAGTCAGCAACTATGGAGAAAATTTCATTTTATTGGCGAAACATTAGATTAGAATTAATGATACTTGTAATCCAATATACACTTATTTGGAAGCAACACCCATCAAATTTAGCAATGCTTACTGCTAGGTAAACATACATAAGGCCTGTAAAAGAAGCCTATTCAAATACCCTTTTTTTAAAAAAAATAAGTGTCATTTGTCTCACTTTTTCTTTTTTAGGATTTAGCATTATGATTGTTTACTGATGCACTACTTGATTGGAAACAAAGTTTATTTTGTTTTGTGTTTTACTCTTGTGTGTAAGAACAGTATTCAGTGCTTTTCTGGCTTTGCAGGAATGGGTAAAATTTTTAAGCAAGCGTATTTTCTTTAAATATATAAGTAGATTCAAACTCCACTTTTGAAAAACTCTTGTGGCCACCTCTCAGAGGTAACATGCCCTCCTATACATGAAATGCTCACTAGTGCTCTGCCTGGAGCATTTTCTGAGATTGATTTTAAGTTGGTCCTTAAACTACTTTCAGAGTCGAGACAGTCCTTCACAAGGCCATTCCATCATGTCCTTTCTCTGAACTGTGGCCATTTCTGCACTAGACTATTATAGCGTTATTATTCCACTTTCAACATCCTATGGAATCCTGGGGTTTGCAGTTTAGGGAGGGGTCTTGAGGCCTTGAGGCCTCTTCCTAAACTGCAAATCCCAGGATTACATAGGATGTTGAAAGTGGAATAATAGTGCTATAATAGTCTAGTGTGGAAATGGCCTATGTGCATTAATAATCTGCCAACTAAGGCAACCCTCCATGCTTCTGATGAAGTGGGCTACCATCCACAAAACATCTTGCAAAGCACAACTTATTCAGCTTTATGACACTAGACAGTCTTGTTTCTGCTGTAGCAAACTAACATGTCTGCTGCACTGAAAATTTTGAAAGATACTCTTTTCTGTAAGAAAAAAAAATTCAATGCAAGTGTAAATCCAGTGTAGCAGATATATTATGTCTGTACCTGTCTTCAAGTTGCCTGTTGACTTATGGTGACCCCTTGAATTTCATAGGGTTTTCTTAGACAGGGAATATTCAGGATTGGTTGTGCCGGTTCCCTTCTCTGAAATATAGCTGACAATACCTAGTGTTCATTGGTGGTTTCCCATCCAGTTACTAACCATGGTTGACCCTGCTTAGCTTCCAAGATCATACAGAATCTTGAGCCTTTTACGGTATTCAGGCCCTAGTAGACCTGTTCCCCCACACTTAATAGCAACCTTCCAAATTGTATTGCTTGTGTATGTGCAAGTTCAAGTTGCCTGTCAACATATCGTGACCCCATGAATTACATAGGGTTTCATAGGCTGAGAATCTTCAAAGGTAGTTTTGCCAGTTCCTTCCTTTGAAATACAGCTTATAATACCTAGTATTCTTTGATGGTCTCACATCCAAGAACTAACCAGGGCTGACACTGCTTATCTTCCCAAATCAGACAGGTTCTGGTGCTTTTAGGGTATTTAGCCCTGCCAAATTGCATATGCTCTAACATTTCACAGATGAAAACAGGAACATCTAGCCAAGCAATATCAGAATGGGGTCTAGATGGCAAAATTTATTAATAAGGAAGAACACACAAAATAGGAGAGGCTGTAGCACTTTGCTCTTTCTGGAGCTTACTGAGAAGGGCAAGATTGTGCCCCTTTCCTGTCTTCTGATCACTGTCCTCTCTCCCTCCATTACCCAAGAGCTGTTTTGCCACTTCCTTCCTGTGAAATATAGCCTACATCAGCAGGACTTAACCTGTGCTTCTTAACCTGAGGTCTGGGGGACGGGGGGGGGCTGCGCTGTCCTCAGGTGGTCTGCAGAGGCTTGAAGAAATATTATGAAAATAGGTACAGAACCATTTGAAAAATGTAGAATCAGGACTCGGAATATAAGCTTCAGCTATTAAGCCTGATACAACGAGGCTTGTAAGTGAAATGCAGCACCAGTTTTCCCATTAATTAATTAATTAAACAAGGTATATTAGGCCATGGTTTAATGTTCAGGTATTATAATTATTGTTGTTCCTGCTATTATTGTTTGTTGTTGTTATTAGTTTTTTAACTTTATTTTTTATTAAATAGAAAACAAAGAAAAACACAACACGACAACAGTACAGAGTAATAAAAAAAAATAAACTACACAACACCACACTGCCAAAAGAAAAAAACATGGTTACAAATACTAACCTAGACTACAAAACTACAAATAACTAAAAATTGGTTCCAGCCCTTGTTACAAACAGTGCATAATAATCAAACAGTAACAACTGTTGCTGTTAGGATGGTTGGGGTGAAAAATCATGTGACAAAATATATTTTTGGACCTCAGATCCATTCACACACTACGCATTGCAGTGAGATATCCGCTACATGTTTTAGTGGATTCTAGAGGCATTTGGGGTTTTCAGGGGCCACACTTTACGGCCCCAGGGGCCCACACTCTGCCCATCCCTAGTAAACAGGACCAAAAAATTGCAATTCCTGGTTTTGGTTTTCTTTTCTGGGTTTCTTTTTATAGGAATGAGGGTTTTTCAGAATTCGTATATAATTTTTATTTGCAGTTTTTCCAAATACACTAAAAACTACAAATACGGAGAGGGAGAGGGAGAGACAGAGTTTCTCCTGAAACATGGGCTGGAGGGGTATGACCGTTCAGAGAATGTGAGCTGGTGCTCAACAAGCCCACTGTCAGTACCTAGATGAGCAGAGGCATGTTGGTCTTACTAGTATGGTAGGTATAGTAGGTCTCACCAAGAGTCATGCTTAAGGTTGCTGTTTCAGGACTATCCCAGGCCCTGAAGTTTCATGGTCAAAACTTGAGGTCCTTTGTGATTTCACAAGAGAAGAACCCTGGTGATGCCATAATGTTTCTGTCACAAGGCATAGCCCCTAATGATGTCAACTGTACTTGCACAGTGTACACCATTCAAATTTTTAAAAAGTAATGAGGAATATATATATGTGTGTGTGTGTGTGTATATACACACACACACAGACACACACTTTTCAAAGCAGTGCTCTTGAGCTGAGATTCTTCCCCATTCCCCTGACAACTAGAGAACATGGTCCAGGTCTTCAGAGCTGAAAACCCTAGTCATTGTGGTTATCACAGGTTCTTTTTCTTCTTATTTTGTGGCATATATTATAGTCACAGGATATAGACATGCTCTGCAGGGTTATGTACATGGTTTGGTTTTGTTTTTTTCTGTTTTGAGAATACATTATTTCTCTTCTGTCTTTCACTGATGCTTATTCCCAAGTAAATATGTTTAGCATCAAGGCAGCAGCAGAAGCAGACTTTATTGTATTGCCGCAGTCAGGGTAGTGCTATTATTTAAGTGAGTTTAAAATGCAAAACTGTGCATGATCAGTGTATCTTCTTAAGAAAAGAAAATCAGGGTTGGACTGCCCCCCTTTTTTTCTCTAATGTGTCAAGGACATAAGGCACAACTGTAGAGCATGGACTGGCAGGGCTGGATGTGTGGGAAAAGAGATACTGAAGCCCAAAAGAAGGGTCTCAACAGTAGAGTCTTTGCCGATTTCCCTGCATATACTTGTTGTTCTCATGTCCCTTCCAGTTGTTTCTGACATATGGCAAACCTATCATGGGGTTTTCCAGGGCTGAGAGTGTGTGATGCGCCCAAGGTTACCCAATGGGCCTCCAAGGCTAAGCAAGGAATCGAACCCTGGTCTCCAGGGTCATAGTTCAACACCCAAACCAGTATGCCACACTGGCTTTCCTGCACATACTTAGGTCATTTCCGCACTACACTCTTATAGCGCAATTATTCCACTTTCAACATCCTATGGAATCCTGGAGTTTGCAGTTTCGGGAGGGCCGGCCAGCCCCTCCCGAAACTGCAAATCCCAGGATTCCATAGGATGTTGAAAGTGGAATAATCGCTCTATAAGAGTGTGGTGCGGAAATGGTCTTATTCAAGGAGTAATCCTTGTTCTTAACCCAATCTTTGGTTTCTCTTTCCTATAACTCTGTTCAGGGTTCTGCTGAGTCTTACACCAGTCGCCCATCTGACTCTGATGTATCCCTGGAGGAAGACCGTGAGGCACTACACAAAGAAGCAGAGCGCCAGGCCCTGGCACAGTTGGAGAAAGCCAAGGTAACCACATGCTGTTCAGGGGCTTATGGGAGTTAGGGTCCAATATCTCTGGAAGGCACCAGGTTAGGAGAGTCTGTCCTGATAAGTTGGTAGGAAGGTTTAAGAACACCATTTGCCACTGCAAAAAGCCGCCTGTCTGGCTAGTTTCAGAAAGTGAGGGGAAAGTAGATTCCCAACAGACACCATTTCCGCACTACACTCTTATAGCGCGATTATTCCACTTTCAACATCCTATGGAATGTTGGGGTTTGCAGTTTCGGGAGGGGCAGGTGGCCCCTCCTGAAACTGCAAACCCCAGCATTCCATAGGATGGTGAAAGTGGAATAATCGCGCTATAAGAGTGTAGTGCGGAAATGGCCAGAATCCTTCTGAGGGGATCCTCAATAGCCATGGTGGCTGTGGCATTCTGTGAGTTTTGGTCCAAAAAGTAACTTTTCAGGCTTTGGCTGTGGGGAGGTAGAGGTTTCCACTTTACTCCAAGTGCATCTCCTCCTCTAGCATGTGAGGGAAGGAAATAAAAAGCATGTTGTATTTTAGACAAGCAAGGAATTCCTTGTTTGCCTCAGGTGAATAAGCCATACAGAATTTGGTACCTTACTGATACCCAGTCCCAGGAAAGGATATCAGCAGGGATGTAGCTACAGTGAGAAGAGGGGAGCAGAATGAGGACACTTAGCATTTTTATGTATTTTATTTTATTTATATCCTTCATTGCCCCCTCAGGTGCATATTCCTGCCAGTCCAGTCCCCAAATTTCTAGCAGTTCAGAGAATGAGACACTGAAAATAATTCATACTTAGAGCTCCTGTATTTGCTGCGTTTGCTTTCCCTTGGAAATTTTGCCTTCCTCTTTTCTTTGGATGCCTAAACTGTATTTCTAACAGCTGAAGTTTTAAGTTACTGCAATGCTAGACATTTAGGGGATGAAATAAAATTTCACTGTGGTAGTGATGGGAAGAGCAGAATTCTTAAGTATACCTCCCTCTGTAACTGTACCCCTGGGTATCACCAAGGCTAGATTAAGATCATCAGGGCCCTGAAGGAGTTCTGAAAACAGAACCCTCTTTGTACACCTGTGTCGGCTGTGCTAGGAATGCAGGCATAAAAATTAAATGAATGAATGAATTCAAAGAAAACCAATTAAATAAATAAATAGCACAGTGGGCAGCAAAAAGTCCCCAACACATATGATTCCATTTTCAGCCCAACAACTTTGGTGAGTCTAAAAGCCTATCTCATCAATCTTAACTGATTGATAACAGAAGCATTGTGGGATTCAGAAAATGAGTGGGGGGGAAAGGAAATAAAGCAACATCCATTTTCCTTCTATAGCAGGACCCCAACCAGTGAGGGACCTGGAGCCATTCCACCAACTGAAACACTGAAAACCTGCCCTGGATATCAGAATTATGCCCTACTGAATTTACAGCTCCTCTAATTTCTTTTCACAAAACACACTTTCATATAGGCCATTTCTGCACTACACTGTTATGGTGCTGTTATTCCACTTTCAACAGCCTAAGGAATCCTGGGGTTTGTAGTTTAGGGAGGGGCCTGTAGAATTCTCAGCCAGAAAATGGCCATAAACAGATACATTCAGACAGATGTTAACACCAATCAAGCACTCTCGTGTTCACTTGAGAGAGAACGTGCAATAAACAGGGAGCCAAAACGTGAATTACTCATGAAAGAGGAATGAACCTCTACTCTCCAAGTGCTTCTTCCTATAAAGAGGGTCTTTCTTGGTGTTTTCCAATTTTGTACAATATTACTGAAAGACAATGGCTACTCTCTGTCTTGAATACAGGGCAGAGGGAATGCCTGGGATAGACACTTTCATGTGATTCCTCTATAACAGGGTCTTCCTTATGCACAGATGTGGGCAATACAGCCCTCCGTGTAAAGGCTACATGGATGGGACAAAATTTGGAGTATGACACAGACCTAGGAGATGTTTGGATAGTTGCACACCAAGGATCATAGTATAGCTACCTGGTTTCTGTGTCGACAAGTACCTTCTAGCTGGCTGAGGTTCAAAGAACTGTGGTTAGAAAAATTCCTCTCTGACCCCAGTTACTGGAAGCCCTGCCTTCTGATGCTCCATGATCTGATAACTTGCTGTTTTGATGCTTCCAAATTAAGGACAAGCTACATTAATTCAACAAGTGTCCCAATGTTTCGTCAGTTCTTCTTGTCTACAGAGGCTCACTTGAGACCGCTTGTGCATGTGTGCTGCTGTCAAAGTGAGCTGAGAGAAGGGAAAAAAGACACCAACTTGCCTGAGTGACTTTGCAAACAGCACACACATGGTCATACCAAGTGAGCCTCTGTAAAGTCCTTCATGCTCCCTACAGAACAGTATGTGGGTTCCACTTTTCAACCAATTCCATTTTTTGTCAGTGCTCTGGTCCCTAACCTGTCAGATAAGTGAGGGAACCCTATAGCTTTCATACTTTTTTCTTTTTCTTTTTTTCTTCTTTCTTCTTTTAAAACAGCTTTTATACAGGAATCCCCAATATGCCCCCATTTTCAAACTATTCATATTTATTATCTTTCTGCATGGGTTCCTTCTTTGCATGATGTAACAACTTCAGCACATTGTAAAATTTTAAGTTAGGCACAGACACCTGACCTGTCCTCCCGTTGAGAGGAGATTTGTAATGAAATGTACGTACCTTGTGGTGGGGCTAGGGACACTTCCTTGTTTTGACCACCATGAAAGTAACAGCTGGGAAGAGACATTTTTGCAGGTTTTCCTCCTTTGATTTTGTACTGAGTAGGGGCTGTTTTTCATTTGTAGCTTAGACAGCCATTGCCCTTTTTGCTTTTTTTGTTTCAGTAAGTTCTTTCTGTCTTTAATTTTCCATGTAGCTATGGCACTGTAGACTCCTTTTTGAAAGTTTTATTTGCTACAGTAATTTCACACCACAGATGACCTTAACCAGTGTTTCATTTGTTGATAGGCAAGCTTCCTAAATTGAATACCTTCTTAAATTGGTTTAACAAATGTGCTCTTAGCAGTCCTCGCAATGTATGGGAAAGGGCATTGTGACAAGAGTACCCAGCCTGTTTATGGAAGTTCAAGTGGTCTCAAATAACTGACTCTTCTGTTCAATATTCATACATACATATGCCCACACCCACATGCCATCCTCCAGGGTTGCTAAGAGTTTGATTTCAGAACGCTCAGCTTCTACTTCATGCCTTTCTCTCTGCTTCCGTGCTTTTGAAGCCACCTGTATCTAAGGTCCCAGCTATTGAATGACATCTAAGACAACTTCATCAAGATGCTCTTAAGATCATACAGCAAAGAATTTTAGTTTAGCCATCTATCTGGCAGAGCCAAAAGGGAGAGAAGAAAAGGAATAAGAATTTTTAATTGTAATGTTTCTTATTATGAGGGTCATAGAGGCTCTGATTTCTCATACTTTCACTATAGTTCTTATCTCCACCCCCCTTTTTTTTTAATTCTCAGTCTAGGGCTAATGCAGCCCCATCGACTCTTCCCTTGCCTGATGTCTTGTTTAGTTTTATTTTGCTGTTTTCACTGGCCATTTTTACATGACACTCTTATAGCGCGATTATTCCACTTTCAACCTCCTAGGAAATCCTGGGGTTTGCAGCTTCAGGAGGGGCCAGCTGGATAGAGTGTCGTGCAGAAATGTGCACTGTTTTCATGCACCTTTAAGTCAGCTCTAACTTTTAGCAATCCTATTCTAGGGTTTTCTTGGCAGGATTTATTCAGAGAAGGTTTGCCATTGCTTTCCTCTGAGGCTGAAAGAGTGTGGCTTGCTGCAGTCACCTAGTGGGTTTCCATGGCTGAATGAGGATTTGAACCGGGGTCTCCAGAGTCATAATTCACTATACTACATTGGCTCTGGTGTCGGGGGCCACGTGGTAGCCTCCTCTGGTGAAGTAAGGGAGGTGGAGGGGGTTTTAATCTCCAGCTGGTAGTGGGTAGACATCTCTGGCTGCTCACCGAACATGGTTTTATGTTCTTTGATTCAAGGAAAGTTCCCTGGCCTGGGTTAGGAGTTCCTCTAAAGTTAAACATTAGTAATAGCTCAGTTGGGTACAGGCAAAGTGAAGCCTTCCAAGTCTTGTTGGATTCCTCTTCCCAGCATTCCTCACTTTCAGCTGTGGCAACTATGGCTAATACAAGTTGCACTCCAAACAATACGTGGTGGCTGTGCTTTACCAACCTATACCTTAAATTTAGATAGTATTTACTTGGGTTACTTTACATATTTCCAATAGTATTTTGCTGCTGTTGTGGGAAAGCAGCAGCACAGTCAATATCTGGGTTTATCCTTCTCATAATGCCTGCCTTGAGGAAGGTGTGGGCTGATGTGGAAGTTTGAGAGAATATCACTAGGGTGAAGGGCATTTCCTATGGTAAGTAGGGCCCCAGGACCTGGTCTGTTTGTCCCTCTGATCCAGCACCTGAGGCAAACATCCTCATGGGAGAAACAGTGTCAACTAACACTCTGTCTTTTGTACAAACTCTGCTCCGATGGTTTCCAGAGGCCCCCATATCAGTTAAGTGGTGAATCTGCTGCACAGTGTAATCTGAACTTTCAAGAAGCGATCCAAGCTATTGGACCTATTCTGTGGACAGGTTTTGACACCTTGGATAAAAGTTTGGACTTAAGCAAGAGTGAATTCACTGTCCCACTAGCTTCAGAACTGCCGTAGCTCTACTGTCCATGGTTTTATGACCTCTGACTATGTCAGCATCTATGCTGGACAGATTGCATTACCTCAAACATCTCTCCAAAGTCCTTTTCCTTATTGCATTGGATCCTCTGCAGTGGTTACTTCCTTTTCCAAGGAGGGGATCAAAGACTCTGCGCCCCTCTTGGTTCCCTAGACACTTATTTTACTATTGCTGCCGTATATGTGACCATCACCTCATAGTTATCCTCCCACACTTAAGTTCACTACACCAGTTGAGACACCTACAAATTTCTGACCATACTACAGCTGATCATAGCTGTTGTAGAAATGAACAAAATTGATCTAGGAGCCAGAAGGAGGTCTGTGAAAGGCATCTGTAGGGCTACAGCCGGAAATGTTGAAGGAAACCCACATTTCTTAACACCAAGGAGAACCTGGATGTCACTCTGGGAAGAATGTGTTTATTGGGAGAGGGCAAACATGCTTTATGGATTTCACTGAGACTGGTACTCCCATGCTTTTGCTTTTCATTGGTCATCTTACAATAAACCTTTGCCATTTCCACTGTCTCTACCACTACATGACTCAGTGCTTGACATTCTATATATTCTTTCAATGAGAATATTCCTCTCTTATCAACTGCACTTTCCATTTCTTCCATGAAACCACTTATCACAACTTCTTCAGCACAGCATCTTCTGTACTTCTTTTCACCAGCAATACCGATAACATCATCTGACCCAGTTTTCTCAGTGCTGATAACACCTTCACTCCATAAGTCCTGATGCTGTCATCACTAACAATAGCCATTTCCTCACTGGAATCCATAGGATATTGAAAGTGGAATAATAGCGCCATAACAGTCTAGTGTGGAAATGGCCAATGTCATCATCATTCTCTACAGGGTTAAGCTAAATATTGAGTACCATGGGCTGTCATGTAAAACAACTGGACAGTGCTGGCTTAGTTCAAGAGCTGCATGCTATTGGGTATCAAATCCATTTATCTGGTTCTGAATGAGAAGCATGAGAAGAAAGAAAAACACAATGGGGGAACTGAAGTTCTTGTGGCTTGTCTGCCCCTGCCCACAGGGGCAGACAAGAGGGAAGCTCACCTGGTATCACTAGCATTTACCTCTGTCATGGGGGATTTGGGGGAGTTAGAGCACCTACTATTCATATTTTAAGCCTGATCTGGATCAGGGTTTCATCTTCTTACTTGTGAGTCAACTTTAAGGTGCAAGCTGTACATTTATTTAATATATTATTATTATATTTATTTGTGTCCTGCTTTTTACTCAATGTTGGGCCGCAAAGCAGGTTACACTTTCAAGCAATACAATTTGAAAACATATAACTAATGCATATTTAAAGGAATTAAATTGTAAAATAATTAAAACAGCTCAAAAAAGATTCAAAAAAATTGAAAAATTAAAACAGTATAGCACACACTATCTCATTCTTTAAAAACTTTCTGTATTGAAGGCCTGCCTGAATAAAAAGATTTTAGCCTGCTGCCAGAAGGGCAACAAGGATGAGGGCCATTCTAGCCTCCCTGGAAAGAAAATTTCAGAGTCTAGGGACAGCCACCAGTGAGGCCCTCTCTTGAGTCCCCGCCAACCATCTTTTGATGATGGTGAAACTGAGAGAAGATCTGAAGCTCTCAGAGCCGGGCTAGAACACACAGGGAGATATGGTCTGTCACGTTTAATATAGCATATAGTTTAGACTGAAGATGAGGGGCCTCCTACCTGTTGGTACATGACATTTCTGGTGCTCCACCCTAATTGGTATTCTTTACTTTGACAGTCTTTGCCTCTATTGAGATTCCTGCTGAGCATGCAATAAAAATGCAATCATAAATGAATAACTAAGCATTTAGGATGCCTTTAGTTTTTATGACACCTTGAATATCTCTCATCTGAGTCAGTCCCCTGACCTTGTATGATGCATCAGCTATGGACAGAACAGTCTGCAGACTCTAAAATCAATAAGCCTCTGAGGTACAAAAATCATTCATCCAAAGGAAAAGTTCTAAGTAATTCAAAATTTGAAAGTCTTGCATCTACTATAGGCAAACAGAGTTTTCCATGTGTTTCCTATCTGAAGTATGATTTACCTTAACAAGACATCTCCTGCAGCATTCTTTTTGGAATGCTCCCCACCTCTTCACCATCCTGCCTAGTTGCTTTCTTGATTCCCACAGTTCTCCCAGCCCTATATTTCAGCAGTAGCTCCAAAATTTCAACAGATTTTAGTTTCTTTCCCTGCCACAGTAATAGACTATGGTTGCAAATGTCAACATGGTACCTTGTTCTTCTTGTTATGTGCCCTGAAGTTGACTCTGACTTCTGGCAACCCTGCCGTAGGATTTTCTTGGCAAGATATAATTTAAAGCAGATTTGTCGTTGCCACCATCTAAAACTGAGGGACACCCATTAAGGGATTTGACCCCTGGTCTCCTAGAGTCCTAGTCAAGCACTCAAATCACTACATCATGCTGGCTCTGCCAGTATAGTACCTACAGTTCTCATAAAGATCTCATCCATTTTTAGTTGTACTTTTGCCTTCATCTTGGGCAGTTCTAGTTTAATTTGCAGGGTAGCAGGTGGTCCAATCCCTGTCTGAGGTCCAAGAGTATTTCAGCTACTTTTCCACTGAGATTGCCACAAACTTGTGTCTGATTGTGTGTGTGTGTGTGTGTGTGTGTGTGTGTGTGTGTGTTTGTTTGTTTGTTTGTTTGTTTGTTTGTTTGTTTGTTTGTTTTAAACTGGCTTCAGCCTACAGATGTCTACAGATCCCTAGCTGGCCAGTCAGCAGTGAATTAATTTGGCTAATGGTATGGTAATACTTTATCAATGCAGGAGGCTGAGAAATGAAGAGAAGGCTTCACTTCTTTTATTAAGTGAACTGGCCCCATCAGGCAGTGCTGCAAAAGCCAGGGGACTATGCTATGAGTTGGCAGGACCCCAGCCTTTCCCATAGCGTATCTGATTATATGCCCTACAGCTGTTTGGCTTTTCTGGTTTCCCCAGTGTGGGATGCTTTTGGGACACACACACATTAGAAAGACATCACTACAAGAAAGCATCGGGAAGCTGCCTGCTGTACGAGCAGGACTGAGAACATTTTGTTATAGGGTGCAACTGTGACAGAAATGGATTAATCTGTGGCATAGATCCGGTTGTTAGGCCTAACAATCCTGGACTAGTTGACTGTCTAGAATTGTTGACTGTCTAGAATCTTGACCTGTTGGCACCTCTTGTCTTCCATGCCTGTGGAGTAGCTCAGACTGTTAGGAGCCGTCCACGGTGCTGGTCCCTCTCCTACAAAATTGGTTTCAGCAACTTAGAGACCTCCTTTAAAGTTCTCAGTATAACCCAGAGTGGATTCAACAAGCCACTGATGTCCATGACCAGCAGTGAGAGCTATTGGCCACCACTGTCCATGGAAACCATTGAGACATGTATGATAGTGTTGACTTGCTACTGAGCAGTTGATTGAATGGGTCTGCTATACTACCAGTTGAATTTTTCAAGTGTTTGTTGTGCTGATATCAGCTAAGAACAGTTCTCAGTAAAATTAAGAAACTGAATTGAAAAAAAAATTAAAAAAAAGATTCAAGATTGACAGATTGACAAATTAGAAACAGAATAGGACATAAGAGAATGAAGATTCCTAGATTTGTTCTCTTATTTTGGGATGATGTTTGTTTTAATCTCATTAAAGTTGTATTTATTTAGTTTGCTTTATTTATATCCTTCCTTTCTCTTGGTATAGGATCCAAGGCTGCTCACATCATATTAAAAACAAAGCACAGCTAAAACATATTTGATACAAAAGTTTGTAAAATTAAATAAATGATTTTACTAAAGCCACAAAACTACAACAATTTAGAACACCTTAAGACATCATACATAAATAAAAGCATAACACTTGCCCTGCCCATTAGCAGATGCTTGTGCAACAATAAATTAGGAGCCAAATACCTACCTAAATAGAAAGATGTTTGTCTGCTGGTGGAAAGAGAGTGGGCAGGGGGCCAGTTGAGCCTCCCATAGGAAGGAATTCCACAACTTTAGGCAGCCACCAAGAGGACTCTTTGCCTCTTGCAACTCAGAAGCATCTGTGATAGTGGTTGGAAGAGAGAGGATCTTCCCAGAAGATCTTAAGGGTTCAGTAGACTCATGGAAAAAGATGAATTGTTTCAGATAGTCTAGACCCAAACCATGTAGGGCTTTATGCTCAAAAACAAACTGATAGCCAGTGAAGTTATTACAACATCGGGTTATATGTTCCCTGTAACCAACTTTGGAGCTCATCTAGCCAGAGGACTGTGGGAGCTGCAGACCAGCAAGTAACATTTTGAAGTTCTACAGGAGAAGCAGAATTCTAGACTGTGGGGTCAAAGTGAGGGTCCCTTCAGTCCTATGCTTAAATCTTCATGGCTTTTCTAAGACCCTGGTTGTGACTGCAGGTAGTTCATGTCCTAATGAACAAACCAGCCTCCCTTCTTTGGAGCAACAGACCATTGTTTGGCGGCAGCCCTGCGACTGTAACAGATGCAATTAGCTAATTAAGCCTCCCAGTTCCTTCTCCCTGCTCCCCTCTTCCTGGCCCTCACTGCAGGCGAGTGGCCTGTTGCCGCAGCGGTCTCACAAATTAGGATGCCTGAGACGTTTTGGTCACTGGGATCCGGTCCAGTCTCCTTGCTGCCAGGCGAACATAGTAGGTGGAAGTGGTTGGCTCCCAGAACACCCCTAGCTCTCTGCTCTCTGGGCTTTGAGCCAGCAGGTTTCATCCTTTGCCTTGCTCAGCGGGTTTTGTAGCTGTTGACTGCAGTCTCAGGTTAACTGTGGGGCCTGGTGGAGAGGGCAGGCTGAGGCCTCCCTGATTCAGGCGGATTTGAGCCAAGAATTGCTGTGTTCTTTTCTTACCTACTTCTTGACAGCCAGCCAAACGGGATGAGGAGCAGTGCTTTAAATCAGCTGCTCAAAAAGTACTCCTCTGCTGCCTCAAACAAATATATTAGCAGCTTGGCTCATTCTGTTCAGTACAAAGTAATGAGGGCTGGTAACACACAATAGCAGGGATACAGAGAAGAAACAAAGTCTCAGGGTGTTGAAAAAGATGATTTTATTCTTCCAATGATCCCAACGCATTTTGGCCTAGCAAGATTTAATGGCCCTCATCAAGGGCTGGTGAAAGATAAAGGAAAGAAAAGGGAATACATAAACAGCAAAAATTACAAGTGGAGACAAGTTACAATTTGCTCTCCCAATTACATATACTAATTGTATATAGAGAGCAAATTGTAACTGGTCTGCTGTTACAATTTTTGTTATTTATGAATTGTCCCTTTTCTTTTCTTTATCTTTTATCAGCCCATGAAGAAAACCATTAAATACTACTAGGCTTTTGGGCCAATTGGAAGAATAAAGCCGTCATTCTGTTCAGTGAACACGCACATTTTGTATGATATAATTCTGGATAGTCTACTTGTTAGAATCATTTCTGCTGTGGAAGGCCAAGGCATTGCACAGAAAATGAAGCGGTACCTCCAAACCTCCAAAAATCTAATTCAGTCCTAGAGGAGGGCAATAGTCTTTCTTCTCATCTTTTTTCCCTGGACTACAACTATAAGTAGGAGGTCAAAGAGATGTATTCCAAAAAAGTAACTTTTCCAAGCTCTTTACAGACTTCCAGGCTCAGAAATAACCATAGGCATGGCTCATCAGCAGGACTAGCCTATGTTTTGCCACCTGAGGTAGACAAGATGGTGTCTTCTTTTAAGATATCACATATAAAACCCGACCAGGTGAGCAGTTGAGTATTAGTTCATTGTCGGCTGTCCATACCTGAGGACTGCATGCAAGGTTAAGGGGCACATAGCCATACAGCACATACCTTTCAACATTTTTCTGATGAAAACTAGGCCACGTTTGTCCAAGAGACATCAGAGTGTGATCAATATAGAAAAAAATTATTAAGGCAGAAGAATACAGAAGCTTGGAGAGGCTGCAGAAGCTTGCTTTTGCCCAAGCTTAATGGGAAGGGCAAGACTCTACCTTGTCCTCTCCTCTCCTGCTTCTTGAATTAATAGAGTACTACTTTTGGACTTTGAACTCAGTTTGCAGTAGCTGGGCTAAGCTGAGGTGGGACATTTTAAAAGCAGCTGCAAAAATGGGACAACTGAGGGTTGAGACTATCCCTGTGAAACTGGGACAGCTGGAATGTATAACAGCACTGCTATGCAACATCTCACCACCTACCATCCCCACATCTGCCTTTTTTGCAACAGCTCTCTCCCTCTGCTTCATGGTAATGCATGCCCTGCCCATCTATTTGGAAAGATATTTTCTTAGTCATAAGGTCTCAAAGGACCACATTTATTTGGTCACCACTTTCTCTTTAGCTTGGGTGAAAAAGACTTGCTGGCTACATGTCACAAGCCAAATATATTTTTACTGCTGCAGAAATTTGATTGTGCAGGTTGTTTTATCAGCTCCCCCATGCTGCCCTTACCTTACCATATTCTCATGTGTATTTTGCAGACCAAGCCGGTGGCATTTGCAGTGAGGACAAATGTGGGTTATAATCCTTCTCCCAATGATGATGTGCCAGTCCAAGGCATGGCTATTTCCTTTGAACCCAAAGATTTCCTTCATATCAAAGAGGTAGGTGCAGTAGATAGGTGGGAATAATGATAAGCTGCCATCATCTGGGTGAGGCAAGGGGCTGGCTCACCCACTCTTAATGGTTAGTAAACATGTGCAACAGCCTTCACAGGATTAACACTCCTACAGTTGTCCTCTCATCTTCTTTCCTCTTTGCCTACTTTTTTGTGTCTCATATTTCTGATACTGATCATCTCTGCTCTAGAAATACAACAATGATTGGTGGATTGGACGCCTAGTCAAAGAAGGCTGTGAGGTTGGCTTCATCCCTAGCCCTGTCAAGTTGGAGAACATGAGGATGCTCCAGGAGCAAAAGATGCGACAGCATCGGCTCAGCTCCAGGTGGGTAGGAAGAAATGAATGCTGAACAAGTCTTAAGAGGAGAGGAGAAGGAGGCTAGACCACCCAAAGTCTTCTGTACCTTATGACTGGTTGCCATAGCTCAATGGAAGAGTGTACAATCTGCTTATAGAAAGCACTAAATACAATCCTTGGCATCTTCACTTTAAACACATCTTGCCTGAGTGTTTGCCATTGGAAGTGATGGGGGTTGGAGTCCAACAACTTCTGGAAGGTTCTGACTCCTGAATTAAGGCTGTCAGATGGCAGAACAGGAGGAGTCATCTTCCTGAGAAACTCAAGAGCAGGCTTCTTCAACCTGGGCTATTTTGGATTTCAGTGCCAATGGGCCCCAGCCAGCATGGGTGATGGAATGATGGGGAGTTGGTATGCAGAATATCTAGGGGATACTAGGTTGGGAAAATACTGGGTTTTGCTTATGCAGGTGGCTGCTACCAGTCATAGTTGATGATACCAAGTCGGGTAGGCTGTTGGCCTTACCTAGTACAAGGCTATGCCAGACCTTGAAAATGAGTGTTTTGTGTTTTTTTGTTGTTGTTGTTTTTGGACTACAGCATTTTTTGGACTTCTCCTACTAGCCATGCTGATTAGGAAGGTCTGGGAGCTCTTGTCCAAAAAAGTAATATTTCCAGTTTCTGGGTTACAGCTTATGCCAGTCTTCTTCTACCTGACATTTTGGACTTCTTGTTTTGTGCCTTCAAGTTGGGTACTTTCAGGCTGACTCCAACTTAATGGCAATGCTATCACAGCATTTTGCTTACAAAGATTTATTCACAGGCTAAGAGAGCCCTAGACTAAAATTCAAAGTACTATACCGAAGCGTTGGCTCTCTGCTGGGCTGCAATCCCCATAATCAACAAATGGACTATAAGTCCAAGACACTGATCCTGGTAGGGTGTTGAGGGAGTTGCAATCCAGCAGTGTAGAGGGACATCAACGAGGGCTGAGATCAGAGTTGGAAGGTTTAGGACTGGATAGAAGAAGACCTCACAGAAGAACCATTTTTCCACACCAAGAGGCTAGAAGTAACAAGTTACCTCAGTAGCATTAACTGTAATAACTTACCTTGTTCAAAAGATAATAACAATGAGGGCATAACAGAGTTGCATTTGAAAATAATTAAATGAGTTGAAACGGAGTTAGTTTATCACTGTAATGAGTAACATTTTCTAGTGACTTTAAAAGGCTGTTTTAAGAGGCATTTTGGCAGAGATTTTTCTAGTCTCATGTCATTCTCTTATCAACCCTTAGGGTATTTCTTCCCCCAGAAAAATAATTTTAAAAAGTAACCAGCAGAGTAAAGAGTTACTAAAAAAATCTGTTATAAAAATAACAGCAAATTACTTTTTAAATACTGCGCTAAATAACAGGAGCAAATGGCCTTTAGCAAGTTATTTACCAAACTGGGTCATATTTTCCCCTCATTGCCTTTGGGAACGCAGCTAGTTGCACAAATTCATTTTGCCCACCTGTAAACAAGGAAGTGATATCCCTGCCTTTCTCATAGAGAATGAGGAGAGGGCAAAAATATTAAAAGATAGCTGTAGAAAGATGTGCGTGGGAAGTATGCTAAAAGGAATCATACATGGATGGGTTGCATGAACAGTTAGATACAGCGGTTGATAAAAAGTGAACTTAGTACCATGAAGAATCTGGTTTATGGTTTATGCTGGCAATCTGCAGTGTGTTCTGAAAATTCAGTAGTTCCGCATATGTATATTGTTGTTGTTGTGTGCCTTCAAGTCCTCTCCAACTTATGGTGACCCTAAGATGAACCTATCACAGAGCTTCCTGGGGCTGAGAGTGTGTGATACACCCAAGATCATGCAATGAGTTTCTATGGCTGAGTGGGGAATCGAACCCTGGTTTCAAGGACCATCGTCCAGTGCTCAAACCATTATACCATGCTCCTTCAGATATTATTTCTTTAAAGGATTTGGTTAACTTTAGCCTCTCTGGAGTTGTGAAGGGCGTGGAATGAGGAAAGACAGAGAAATGGACTAAAGGGCCAGAAGAGTTCTGAAAGAGTACTGACAACCTTGTTCTGGCCATTGGGGATTTTCTTGTCCATCCTCCATTTTGGTCACAGAATGCCACTAAGTACTGTCTTTGCAAATCAAGACTTCCAAGCTGTTTTCCATCATCAACAGAACTAACATTTTGCAAGTAATCCAAGGACATGTTTAATCCACCCTTTAAAATTCCACATCAGTTTTAAAACCTCACCTTGTGTTACTTTTCTGAAAAATCTATGTCCAAAATTGAAATAATCTTTAAACTTCAATGGATATAAACCCACTTCTTCAGATGCAATACAAAATGATATGGTTATAAAGCGTATTTATATAGTTGTGGGAATGGGACAGACTGTAATAGGATCCAGAAAGATGCAAATCACTCCCTTGCACTAAATTTTCAAAGGCATGAACAAGATGATACAGGTCTTTCAGAAGTTTAGAATGGTCAGTTAGTATTGATATGTGAAACCAATAAACCTGCTTACCAAAAGTCAGTTTCCCTTGGTTCAAAACTCTCTCCGGGAACATTCCTTTTGGTATATGTGCAGTAGCAAGAGCTCTTGTGTTAATTCATGTCATGAACCGTGAAGCCATTGTCTTTGTTCATATCTCTGCCAATGGATTGGAATTTGTGAATATAATTCAATTCAGCTGTTGCTGTTTCTAGTCTTCCTTTGTAATTTCTTTGGTTGGTTGGTGATGTGTTTGAGAGGTCTCAGCTGGGGGCTGTAGGTGACAATTGTGGAGTGTTCTGTTGTTTTGGCATGTCTTATAGTAGATGGTTTGGATATTAATCTTGCCTTGTTGATTTGTAACCAATTCTGGAGAATAACACAGCCCTCTCACAAGCTCTGGGAGACAGGCCTTTATTGGCCTACATACAGCCTCCGGATCTTGAACAATTGCCCATTTATAGCAGGATACATAACATGGATGGTAATACAAGAAGAAAACCCTGCCACAACCCAAATGCCAACTCTTTCTCCACATGTATTCTGGGACCAATATTACAGGGGCCAGCAACATCACTCACAACATCGGAGGTGTGTTTACTTGCTTTTTTTCCAATATAATATTTGCCATCTTATGTTAGTAATGCCCCTCTGCACTCTATATTGAATAAACAGGATAATCTCTGTGCAAGAAAATAAATGGATGCAAATCTGACATTGGAAGTAGCGGTACTCAAAAAGTAGATGCAGAACTTTTCAACCTTCCTAGACATAACAGTGGGGGATTGACGGGTTGCTATCCTTGAACATGGAAATTACAAAGGAGGAATAGAAACAGAAACAGCTGAATTGAATTATTTTTCACAAACTCCAATCCATTAGCAGAGGTATGAACAAAGACAATGGTTGTGTAGTGTACTACACACATTAGTACGAGAGGCCTTGCTGCTGCACATATAACAAAAGAAATCTTCTTAGAGAGAGCCCTTGGAAACTGACTTTTCATAAGCAGATTTTTTTTGCTTTTGCACATCAATCTTAACCGACAACTGTAAAGATCTGAAGGAACTATATCACCTCACCCAGTCTTTTGAAAATTTAGAGCATGGAACATGATTTGCATCTTTCTGGGATCTGTTACATTCTGTCTCACTCCCACATTACTCTGTAATGTATCTGAAAAAGTAGGTTTATATCCATGAAAACTCCTGCTAAAACTAAGAACAGTCTTAAAGGTGCTGCCATATTCCTTTTCTTCTTCCTGTTACTTCTTCCTTTTTAAAGTTGGGAACTCATTAGCTTTGGAGGGGGGAAGGCAAGGCAAGGAAAACATGTCTGAGGTATAAACAATTAGGCATGGTGTGGAAAAAGAAGACAGAGAGAATCTTTGTTCCTCTCTTATAATACTGGAACCCAGGGTCGTCTACTGAAGCTAAATGACAGGAGATTTCAGAATAGATAAAAAGAAATAGTTCTTCACACAACAGATACTTAAATTGCAGAATTCACTGCCAGAAGATGTAGTTATTGGTGTCAGTTTGGACAGCTTGAAAAGAGGATTAGATAAGTTTGTAGAAGTTGTTCAGGCCATTGGTGATTATTAGTCATGATGACTATATAATACATTCAACACCAGAAGTGGAATACCTCTGCATGTCGGTTGTTGGGGAGCATGAGAGGTAAGATGCAGTTGCACTAAGGCACCTCTGTCTGTGGGTTTCCCACTGGCAACTGCTGGAATGTAGGCCTGTGATCTGATCCAGCAGGGTTACGTTCTTGTGGAAAGTAATTGAGCCATGGCTTCAGAGAATACTCTTTGAGATGCATGCTAGGTCCCATGTCTGTGTTCATGAAAAATAGGGTTGCCAGGTGAAATACAAGACAGAGCTCCTGTCCTTTTCATGGTTGTGTAGAAAAGGAAATTTCAGCAGGTGTTGTTTTTCACACAATTCAATTTCTTTTGCAACCACAAGAGGGACAGAAACTCAGATCTGTATTTCTTCTTTGTGGTCTCTGTATATCACACAATCCTCACACAATGGGAATCTTCACGCATGTGCAGTAGCATTTCGGAAAGTTCCAGAGCTGAGTGGCTTGGTGGGAACCCCTCCCCCATCCGGTACTGAGCATGCTCAGTCCCACCAAACTAACAGTCTCTCCTCAGTTTCTTTTCATCCACCGACCTGTTAGCAGCTCGGATGGCTTCCTCACCAGGCAGTTTTTTCTGCTTCATTGATTTCTTCGTTCTTTCGACTCAGTTTTCTGTTTTTAGGACAAAAACTATAAGAACTCCCCCCCCTTCTTATGTTGTCTTTGTTTAAATTGTGTGTGTCTTGCGGCCGCAAAGTTTCCCTTTCCGACGCCCACTCCGAGTGCTTGTTCTGCCTCAGGGAGGGCCATACGTTCGGGCCTGTTCCATCTGTAAGGACTTCACGTCCCAGATGCTGAAGAATAGGGCTTCTCGCTTGAAATCTTACTGTTGGGAGCAAGCTCTTTGTCTCAAAGAGCAGGCAACTTCCCACGGCCCTTTTCACCCCTTCAGTGACACCGCATCCTTTACGAGGCCCCTCAGTGTCGAAGGCCTCCACCATGGCTTCCTTGTCAACCTTGACATCGATGGTTATGACCGGTTCCTTGGTACCGACAACTTTGGTATCGGTACCGACGCTAACCTTGCCAGCCTTACCACTGGTGTCTTCTTTACCAAGGATTCCAAAGCTCTCCAAGATGCCTGCTGTCCCATCTTCCAGCTCTGGAGACACTTCCTCCAGCTCACAGCAGGCTTCAGTCTTACAGCATCGTAAGGTACCTACTTCGGCAGAGCACAAGCGAGCTTCGTCACACCATCCTTCTGTGTCTTCTAAGAACGAGAAGGAGAAGCATCGCTCCCCTTCTCCTGCTACCAGTCCCTCAACTACTCAACCATCTTCTCTGGGTCCTTTAGCAACACCTCCTCCGACACAGCCCACAACGTCTACTGCAGAGAAGGAGGAGGCTCTCGCTCTTTCGCCAGTGTGGGATTCTACCCAGCTTCCAATGCTGTCTGTCCCAGTTGCTGTTGACGTCGCATCTGACTTGGACTGCCGGCCTTCACCACCGGCTTTTCTGCCTGTTACATCGGGCCAGTCCAGAGATGGATGCTCTCAGACTCCACTTCCTCTTGCTCTCTCCTCTGGTCGCCCCGAGACGGACCATCTGCTCATTTCGGATGCTCCTTGGGCTCCTTCCCGAGACCAGCCTCGAGTTAGTGTGGCTTGCTCTCCGGGACATGATGAAAGGGGTAGATCCCCGCATCATCACGATTGTGGCTATCATCCTACCCATGAGCCTTCGCTTGCGAGAGTCGATTCGCCTTGCTCATCAGCTTCTTATATAGCTCAGTATGGTCACAAGTATCTTTGGAGGGAGCATCCCGGCTCTTATCACTCATATTCACCTACCTGTCGTGACTAGTACCATCCTGACGTGCGTCGCTGGTCTCCATATTGCCCTCGGCATTCATGCTCCCCATCATGATCTCCTCCAGGGTCCCGCTACCGACGTTCTCCTCGGTACCACCATTCTAGATCCCGTTCTCAGTCTCGATCAATCTACTATCAGTGTTCTCTATCTCAGCCTCGTCACTGATCCCATGACCAATCACCTCACCATTGAGCTGTCTCACCACCTCCTTGGGTGATAGTGACGGTGTCCCGGCCTCCACCGGATACTCAACCTATGCCTACTCTGCCAAATACTA
This sequence comes from Iguana delicatissima, assembly GCA_948472985.1. NCBI lineage: Eukaryota > Metazoa > Chordata > Lepidosauria > Squamata > Iguanidae > Iguana > Iguana delicatissima. Next base: position 211,511 of record CAOKZL010000774.1, read on the forward strand.
TGTCAGCCTCCCTACTGATGCAGTCCGTCATGGCACCGATCCCGACCATTCTACCCATTTCGTCGTCACTGGCCTCAATACCAGTTTCAATACAGGCCTCAGTACTGACTCCGTCCGTCCTTACGGTCTCCACTCCTGCTCCACTGGCTCTCCTTCCTGCACCATCAGCTACCCAGGCTCACCACTCTCGATCACCTCGATCATCGTCTGCTTCTTCTGACTCTTATGATTCCGACAGTGATTCAACCGATTCTACTTCTTAATCTCATATCTCCCCGCCTCTTGCTTTTGGGGACCCAACTCCTGATTCGGCTCCAGAGGATGTCAAGCAGTTTTCTGACATCCCTGTCAGAATGGCCAATGCCGTAGGCCTTGATATCTCCGGCCCTGCTCCTATGGTCAGGACCCGGTATTCCATTACGTTGACACTCGGCCTCCGTTGACGGCTCCAATTCCGTTTCTTCCCGTCTTGCAGGAGGTGCTGAAGCACCCTTGGGCCCAACTGACTTCCCTTCAGCCTCACCATCTGGAGCACCTTTACTGCACTCAGAAGGATGTCGACTTCCTCTTCAATCATCTGACTCGGAACTCAATCATTGTGGAATCCTCCCAAACAAAAGGCGGCAAAAGGGCTCACACAACTCCCTCTGGTTGTGAGGGTCGTCGTTTAGATATCTTTGGGCATCGGTTTTATTCGGCCGCTTCGTTGCTTGCCAGGATCTCCAACACTCAGGCTTGCCTGGCAGCCTATCAGCATAACATTTGGGATAGATTCTTCCCTCTCCTTTCCCACCTGCTGGATGACCACAGAACCGCTGCCGTCCAATTTTATAACGAGTCTGTGGCTCTCTCTAACCAACAGATTCTATCTTCCCGACACGCTGTGGAGGGTGCAGCACAAGTGATGGTCAGTGCGATTGCACTCACCAATTCGCATGGCTTCAGTCCGCTGGGTTGACCGAGGATAACAGAAAAAGGATCAAGGACCTGCCCTTTGATGGCCAAGGACTCTTCCATGCTACTACAGATGATGCTATGGACCATCTTATGAAAACTCATCTGACAGCTAAAAAGATGGGTCTTCACCCGGCAGCTCAACCTAGAAGACCATCTTCGTCTCGCTTCTCGTGGAGACGCCCTTCCTACTCTTATGGGTCGCATTCTCCTTGTCGCACATCTTACCAATCTTCTCTGCTGACTTCCTCCCACCGCTCCTTCAGGCACCACCAGCCATCATCAAAGAAGTCTTCGACCACCAAGTCACGTTTTTGACTTCATTTGCAGGTCACCACCTCTATCTTTCTTCTACCTTCCAAGCCACCTATCCAGAACCCCAGCACTGGCTCTCCATTTCAACACCTGGCGCTTTGGACTCGTGGGTGTTAACCATCGTCCATCTTGGTTACGCCATCGAGTTTCAAGATACTCCTCCTCTCGGCGTCTTCTACTGCACCCCTGCCAGTCCTTCTCTTCTCAAGGAGATTGAGAACTCCTCCTCAAAGGAGCCATAGAGCAGCTGCTGCCCTCGGACGAATCCACCGGCTTCTTCTCCCGGTATTTCATGGTACCCAACTCAGATGGCACTCTCTGACCCATTCTGGACCTCCAGAGGGTGAACTCTTTCGTCTTCCCTCAAAAATTCGAGATGGTCACCCTGTCCTCCATCCTGCCTTTCCTCAGGTGTTGGGACTGGTTCGCGTCCATAGACCTACAAGATGCCTACTTCCATATCGCCATTCGCCCCCGGCACAGGATATACCTCCAGTTTGTGGTCGACAGCATCTGTTACCAGTAGAAGGTCCTGCCGTTCGGCCTGTCTACCATCCCCAGGGTCTTTACCAAATGCCTAGCCCCTGTGGTATCTTACCTCCGCATGAAATACATCGTAGTGTACCCCTATCTGAACAATTGGCTACTGGTGGCGCCCTGCAAACAGAAGCTATACAAGGACATTCATCTTATCCTCTCCCTTCTCTCCGATCTTGGCCTCAGGGTGAACCCCAAGAAGTCCCACTTTGAACCATCACTCACCCTAGATTTCATCAGGGCCACTCTGGACTCTACTTCCACCATGGCATACCTGCTGATGAAACACGCACGGACTTTGCGCCAAGCCATGACTGCCATCCTGCGCACCCCATTTCTGCTGGCTGGATCCAACAGCTCCTCGGCTACATGGCACCCACGACTGCAGTCACCTACCTGTCTCACCTCCAGGCTCTCCCTCTTCAACACTGGTTCCTCTGTTATTTCGACCCACTCCTCTCCTCGACGGTCAGTGTCGGGTTCTGCAGGTCCCTTGGCCAGTAAGGGATTCCCTCCACTGATGGCTGTCTCCACACCATCTACTGTCAGGAATGCCATTTGCCGAGCCCCGCCAGTTACTTACCATCACCACCACCGTGTCCCTCCTCAGTTGGGGAGCCCACTGCTGTCGTTTCTCGGTACAAGGCCACTGGGCCAGCCTGGAAACTCATCTTCATATCAACGCGTTGGAGCTCCTGGCAGTCCTCAAGGCTCTTTGGATCTTTCGAAACCTTGTTGTCAGACAGACTGTCCAGGTTTGCTCAAACAATACGACAGCCATCTGCTATGTGAATCAACAAGGAGGCACTCATTTCTCCACCTTGCTTCATCTGGCTCTATGCATTTGGGACTGGTGCATCCCATTGTGGGTACACCCCATTGCAGTTCATTTAGCAGGATGAGACAATGTTACAGCAGACAAGCTGAGCAGAGACACAGCGTGCCACCACGAGTTGTCCCTCTCCAGCGCCACTTTTTGCCAGATAGTGTCCTGATGGGGCACTACAACCATCGGTCTCTTTGTGACCAACCAGAACAAGAAGTGTCGCCGTTATTGTTCCAGAGCTGGCCTGGGCCCCGGCTCTCTTGGGGATGCATTCCAGTTTCTTTGGATTGGGGAGTTCCTTTACATCTTCCCACCATTTCCTCTCTTGGGTCAAATGGTGGCCAAGATTGTTCTGGACAGGGCAAACACCATCCTTGTAGCCCCCTATTGGCCGAGACAACATTGGTTTGGTCCTCTCCTCATCATTGCACAGAGCCGCAAGATGCGACTTCAGTGTATGCCAGACCTGCTCTCACACTCGGTCGTGTTTCACCCGGATCTCCCTCTCCTCTGTCTGCATGCGTGGAGGATAATGTTCTAGACTCTCCTGCTATCCAAGCTGTCCTCACGGTCGCTAGGAAGGAATCTACTAATAGATCTTACGACTACAAGTGGAGGAAGTTTGTGGCTTTTGCAAACACCCGAAATGAGATATTTTTTCCAACTTCCCTGTCAACAGTGCTTCACTTCCTCTTGACTCTGTGGGAGCAAGGCTTAGCCTTTTCCTCCCTTAAGGTTTATCTCTCCTTGATCACAGCCTGTCAGCCATGTGGTTCTCCTTCTTCAACTCTTTTCAGGAACGCTATGGTCAAGCAGTTTCTCAAAGGCCTACAACAACTCTACCCGCCTGTCTCCCCGCTTCTTCCTCCATGGTCACTATCGCTTGTCCGCTCCCAGCTTATGCACCATCCCTTTGAGCCCATGGCCATGTTGGATTACTACCTCCTTACTATGAAGATGGTGTTCTTGGTAGCTGTTACGTCAGCTAGGCGGGCAGGAGAACTGACCGCATTGTGCTCCGATGAACCATTCCTGGTATTTAATTGAGACAAGGTGGTCCTGCGTCCCAACCTTTCATTTCTTCCTAAAGTTGTCTCTGACTTCCATCTGAACCAGGATTTGATCCTACCTACCTTCTATCCCGACCTGGCTTCGCCTCTTGAGTGTTCTCTTCACTTGCTCAACGTGCGTCGCACCCTGGCCTTTTACCTACAAAGGACTTTGACCTTCTGCCTTACTCCCCACCTTTTTGTCTGCTATGGTGGGTGCCAGAAAGGTCACAGGGTATCCACTCAATGCATTTCCAAGTGGGTTGTCCAAATGATTCACCTTGCCTACAAACTTGCCGGGCAACCACCACCAGCTCTGTTTCATGCCCATTCCACTAGGGCGATGGCCTCTTCAGTGGCCCTTCTCAAGGGAGTTGACCTACAGGAGCTTTGTTGTGTGGCTACGTGGTTGCGACCTTCTACCTTTGCCTGCCACTACCATCTTGATTGCAGAGCCTGGCGTGATGCCCGTTTTGGTCGTGCAGTGCTGTCTTCTATCGTCTAGGACCTGACCTGCCGCCCAACGGTAAGCTACTCAGTCTCCCATTGTGTGAGGCACAGAGACCACGAAGAAGAACAAGTTGCTTACCTGTAACTGTGGTTCTTCGAGTGGTCATCTGTGCCCACACACACACACACCCAGCCTCCCCTCTTTCAGGTCCTTGCCTTGGCAGACTTCGAAACTGAGGAGAGACTATTAGCTTGGCAGGATTGAGCATGCTCAGTACCGGATGGGGGAGGGGTTCCAGCCAAGCTGCTCAGCTCTGGAACTTCCTTAAATGCTACTGTGCATGCGCGAAGATTCCCATTGTGTGAGGGCACAGATGACCACTCAGAGAACCACAGTTACAGGTAAGCAACCTGTTCTTCACATGACAACTCTATTCAATATTTCTTCTTCTCTAGTGAGGTGGCATGTGGTCATCTCTGCATATGTTTTTTGGGGGAAGATAAATGTGTGGGTGCATCCCAATAGCAAGATTGGTCCCACCCACTTTGGGCCCTGGCTTTACCTCTGTTAGCATGCATGTCCTAATGCACTTGCGTAAGCTAATTAGTCCTTGGGTTAAAACAGGTTCCTTGCTCTTATATTAAAGGCCACCTCAGAGCAGCTCTCAGGCCGATTTATTCTGTGGACTGTTTTTCCACCAATTGCTCTGTAACTAGTTATTCCCATCACTCTCACAAATCTATTACTATTTGTGATGGAGTCCTTGGCATTTGAACTGTTTTGAAACCAATTTCCAAGTAGCTTATGTTTGTAAGTAGCTTATATTTATAGATATGCCTGATGCTTCCAGTGATGTAGACTTCAGTTGACTGACTTGGACTCAAGTCAGATTTAAGTCACTTCAGTGACTCAACTCATACTCGACTCAGCAATAAAGATGGACTAACTCGACTCAACTTGACACTTGTATATTTTTAGTGACTGACTTGCTGCCCTTGGTTCAGTAACATAACACATTCATCCAAAAACCTTATGACTTTGAACAACGCTTCCACCTCTTTTTGTCTACTGGTCACGTGGCAATCTGTGTCAAACCCAGTGTGGGTGCATTTGTCTGAGGGGAACAGCAAATAGATTAGACAATGGGCTTGAGGTGAGATTGAAGTCTGCTCAGCGGCCTGTCCCCACTGCCTATCAGAGGAGCCTTCTAAAACTTTTCTTAAGAGCAGAAAGTAGGACTCGGCCCCAGAGTGCAGAATGCATTTCTCAGAAGAGAACAGCAAACATGTTAGGCAACAGGCTTGAAAAGGAAGGATCCTTCCTTTTAAAGCTTTTGAAGCTTCCAAAATGGGAAGTAAGAAGGATCCTATTCCTCACGTCCGAAGCTGCAGATGGCAAAATCACAAATGCTGAGGGCCAACTCTACTTAAATTGTTAAAACTGACTTTATTCAACTCTGTCCAGAAATTCTGGAGTATAGGTTGGGGTATAAAGTTGGCTCCTAGACTTGAGACTTGACTTGAAAGTATCTTCACGGACTTGAGACTTGACTTGAGATTTTGATTACAAGACTTAAATACATCACTGGATGTTTCTTCAGAAAGATGCAGTTTAAAAATCTGAAGAACTTATCTTTGGAAAATGAGTCACACTAGGACTGGACCACTATGATATGGCAGTACTGGGAAGACCAGAATTTTGGCATAAGTTCACTATAGCAAGGACAATATGAATCAGATTCTGGAAAAGTTGCTTTTGGGGACTACACTTCCCAGATTCCTTCTGCCAGCATAGCGCACTTAGTCCCAAAAGAGCAGCTTTTCAGAACTCTGCATAAAATCTTTCTTGGTGAAAAAGAGTCTTTTTCTTTTCTTTTTTTCAAATTATTTGCTGAGGTTAGTGCCTGTTTCTCAGCCAACATATTCTTCTTCTTCCTCCTCTCTTTTAATGACTCTTTCTTTTTGCAGTAAATCAGGAGACAACTCCACCTCCAGCCTGGGAGATGTGGTGACAGGCCCCCGAAGACCCACCCCCCCTGCCAGTGGTAAGGCTAATTCCACCCAACAAAGAGTGGTGAGGCTGCCACCATTTCCACTACCATCTCAGATGAATATTTACCCATGTCTCTTTGTGAAATGAGGAGATCTTGAAGCATCCAAGGGACATTGCTCACTTTTGCATTTTTGTGGCCATAGTGATGGAAACATTAGAATAAAAGGGGTCCAGTCTTGAGGTAGTAGAGTGAACTGCATCAAGATAGGCTGTAGGTGAGGGAATGTTTGAATAGTTATCTATATTTAAAAGGAAAGATAAAAGCTTCCACCAAGTCAAAAAAGCACATATCAAGGAGACAAATTACAGCCCTGCTAATTTCTTATTGTTGTTGTTTTTCAACATTTACATGTTCTGGTTTAGTTTTTAACACAGGCAAAATTCAAATGTGTTAGTTCCACATTTCCCCTTTCAAATGGTGGAGTTTACTCTTCCACTCTGCCACCTGAAATTATTGCATGTATTTACACCCAGCCTAATTCTCCATCAGTAGCCAAATTTCCAGATTGCTTATTGCCATATGCCCTCTTTCTTACATATACCACATACTGTGGAATGTTTGAAAAAGCTACTTTTGTGGACTGCAGTTCCCAAAATCTTCCAGAGGATTCTGGAAGTTCTAATTTTTAGCAAACCGTCCCAATTTCTGCAAGCTCTGGAATTTCCACTTCGTTTATTTTAGTTCTTATTTCATTCTATAGATCATTTTGAGTTTTCTTCTTTTTCTGGTAATACCTTATCATTTGTTTTTCTTGCCCTTTTCAGTTTGTACTTTCTCTCTTTAGTTGTTTTTCTTTATTTCCTGTTTTTTCTACCTTTTATTTCCTTCTCTCCCTTTCCCATCCCCTCCCAGGTAACTTGGAGATGACTAACTTAGCTTATGACCCAGATGCCCTTGAATTAGAGGAGGAGGAAGAGGCAGCAACTGAAGAGAACCTGCGAACCCCTAAGTCTAGTGTTAGCAGCGTCACCACGCCCCCCTCCACCACCAAGCGCATCCCCTTCTTTAAGAAGGTAATAGTGCCACCTCCCTCACTCACCCACACCTGCTTGCTGTTGACTTCAAATTACGCCTGCCTGTGTGGTGGTCTTTTCCTTCTGGAGATCAAGCGCTTGTGTGTGGTGGGATGGAGGTGATGGGAGAGGCATGTTCTGGGAGCATTTTTGGCCATCAGTCACCCCTTGGCAGAGTTGCACGCAGAGCACCTGCCTTAGGGGCTATATCATAGTGGTCTCCTACAGGCAATGGGCATCTTGGTAGTAAGAGACCATCTTCAGCCACCTCTTGACAGAGAGGAGAGAACAGAGAGGTTACCCACATTGCATTTCTTGCACATATATGCATACAAGGCTCAAGAATGGTTATGCTCCAGTGATCACACACAGCCCACATGTGTATGAGTTAGAAGATGCCTTGGCAACCAAACAACTCGTAGTCTCATGTGGGGTTTGGTGGAAGATGGGTCCAACAGACTTATTAATCCTTTTCCCTGTCCTTCCTTCCTTACACACTGTGGGAACGCAAAGATCAAATGGTTCCTTCTGTGGAAAGGTTGAGAATGGAATATTCCAATGATCCTGTTCTTTCTCTCATTCCTTCTCCCCAATACAAACTCTTGAAAGTCAACAGGTTCCAATCATTTTCCTGATTGGAACTGTGCAGATGGTATGTTCCATTCATTCTCCTGCTATATGGGAACTAGTCGTGGTAGTAGTTCTCCACTGTGTGAATGATAGCATGGAAACCCAAGTGGGGGAAATAGTCAAGTGGTTCCTCTTCTCCCAGATATGGGCCTGGGCATTTCTGTGACCATAGTTTCCCCATAATAAGCATGAATATGGGATCTTCTGGGATCTTTCCCACTCCATTTAAACAAGACATTCCTAATGTTGGGCTGCTCTTACCCCCAAAATTACACCTGTTATGGGATGTGCCTCTACAGCTCTCCTTTTCTCTTTGTGGACAAGTCAGAAGGGAGAGGGAAATAAACTGGAGGCTTGTTGCTAAGCAACCTTTGGATGCTGAAAGGGTAGCAAACTGCATGTTCTACTGACAGGCCCAGAAGAGGAGAAAAAGGCCATCTTACCCCTTTTTCTGCCAGCTGCTTTTCTCCAAAAATTCACCCTTCCTGGGTTCCATGCCTATGTTTACAAGGGCCAGGAATATTGGGTGACAGGGGAGAAGCTTTCAGACTCAGGGGTCTGTGTGGAGTTTCAGGGGGAATTCCCTTCATTGAGGGACCTCTACTGTGACACAGCTCATCCCAAGAACATAGTGGAATGGTGAAAAGTCTGACTGTCAGGATAAGGTTGTTGCCCATGACCGCCCCAGTAATGTGAGACTGGCTTCAAGTGATTCATAGACTTGGGCTGTCAGGAGCAGATAAGTCATTCATTGTGAACCAGCACAACATGGAGAAAAGGAGATTTCAAACCCAGTGATGTGGAGTTTGAAGTTGTTTTCCTTCAACCCCTCACATTTGGTGCAGGAATTTATCCCCCTCCAGAGGGGCTGCCGCTCTTCTGCTTCCCTTAGCACTATTTGTGTGCTTCCTCCACCCAGCCCCATTCCTGTGCCTGCCTGTGCTTCTGCTGGAATGAGCTGTCAGTAACATGCATGCCTTGTTTGTTTTTCTCTTGCCTGTCCCCTCCTCCTCCTCCTCCTCTCCCCCGCGTCCTGGTCCCCTCCCCTCCCATTAATGGCGATCACTGGACGTAGCCAAGCAGAAGCAAAAATCGGTAAGTAGGCTTATGAAATATCAAGACTAGAAGATAGTGGTTTCCAAGGGGGTCCTCCTTTTTTCCAGTCCTGTTAGTACCGGCAGGAAGATGATCTTGAAGCCCCAAAGCGTGAGTGCTATTATCTCTCCCCATAGTGGCCTCTGTTTCTTTAAAATGCATTCAGCAGCACATCTTGGCTGTGAAGGTCTGCATTTTTTCTTCTCTTGACCTCCCAGCTCTCAAGGAAGTTTCAGAAATGGATGCAATGGTTCTAACCTTAAGGCTCCCCATGGAGCCCTTACATCTTTCCATCCCTGCATCCACCTATCATTTTTGCAACATGAAGATAATGCTTCCCGTTAGAACATTGTTTCAACATTGCAGTTAAGTAAATAAAATGGCTATGATTTTTAAAAGAATCTGTTGCCTGCCCATAGCATGGAGGTTGATATTATGCAAACCTAATACCTACTTATCTTTCCCCTTCTTCTCAGGCGGAACATGTGCCACCATACGATGTGGTTCCTTCCATGCGACCCATCATTCTTGTAGGCCCATCCTTGAAGGGGTATGAGGTGAGGATTTTGGGGAGGAAGTGAATGCATAGGTTGGGAAGTAGTGGTGCTGAAGTGGATGGAAAGTGGGAGAGAGGTTGTGTTTTGAGGGTGATCATTGTAAACTGGTTCCTCTCCTCATCTTTCACTCAACCACTTAAGTCCTGTCTGGCATATCTGTCAAGCAGCTGGATGGAGACCTATCACTTCATTGTGGCTCCTCCCAGTGTTTTGAGCCACGTCCGACATGCCATATCCCATGCAGTGGCACTACCTCTTTGACTAGGTCTTCATTCTGTCTTCCAGCCTGACCATGCCAATACTCACAAGATTCTGGATTGTTTTGCTCCAAAGTATCTGGCTTTGGTGTTTAGGGAATGCAGAGTGGTGAAAATGGGTGGGAAAAAATTGGAGCTTATAACCACTGTGGAGATTCTCTGTATATACTTTATTCAGTAAGCCCACCTCGCTAGACTGGAGCCTCAGCCAGCTCCTGGAAGTACTAGGTGAGAGTTGGGACTCTTGTACACTAACAAGAGTGCTGTGCTTCCACTTTAGTTGCCACAGCTGCCTCCTGTGAAATTCTGGGATCTACAGTTTTGCAGGGGGAGCACTTAGGATTCTCAGCCAGAGACAATTCTAATACTTCACCAAACCCCCACGATTGTATAGGATATAACCATGACAGTTAAAGTGGAATCAAAGTGCTATAATTGTGGAATGTGAAAGGACTCCCAGCAGCAGAATCCAAGTAAAGGGTAAATCCCTGGTATGCTCTTCAGCCTCTAATCAGATAAGTCCACTGATCTAGTAAAGACCCTTTTTCCTTCATTATCTGCAAGGAGGGAAAAGGGAAAGGGAAAGCCAGGTCTACTTCTCGCACACCTTAACACTTCTGGTATTAAACCCACCTGTCTTAGTCCACCAGCATATGTTTATTTTTATCCTCTCTCTTTCTCATTCAAATATTAGTCTCCAAATGGATTTCTCCCAACAATTTTGAAGAGGTGACACTAGTACAAAAGTAATATGTGGCATATCTGCCTATCACTTGGTATCCCACATGACCACAAATTTTGGTTTCTGTGCACGTGCCCACCAATCTTGTGCATGATTTCAGCAATTGGTGCACAGATCATAAGTCCACAGGCCCCAGTGCTCAGGATTCTTCTTTGAGCTCTGCAGTACTTCATGCCACAATGTTGTTGATTTGGTTGCATTTCACTGCACTCACAAAAAAGTGCATGGGGAAATGTCACATCTGCTTCAGCATTTAATACAGGAGTGGGCAATTGGAGTGATTGGAGATTAGGGACCACATTGCCCCCCTGAGGGACGGGGAGGGCTGTTACACCACCATCACGTCTCCACCTCATAAATAATTTCCCCCTAAGTAGATCTCTGTGCCCACTAAGGAGCATGAGGGGGCATTTTGCCATGATTTTGGCTTCACCAGTCACTTCTCATTCATTTTGTTCTTAAATAAGGTCTCTTTTAGGTCTAATGGAAGCTGTGAGGGCCAACATTGTGGCAAAATTACAATCTGTGGCCCCCTAAAGACAATTTGGGGGCAAAAAGATTGATCTCTGGGGGGCCGTGTGCAGCCTGTGGGCTATAACTTGCCCATCCCATTTTAAAAAAGGGGCATGAAAATCTAACCTCTTCTTTTCCTTACGCACACATGGGACGTGGTGTCTTAGACTCTCACATGAGAGACAGTCATGATCATCCAGATAATGGGGATGCTTTGATACATTTATTTCCCTTTCCTCCAAGAAGCTCAAGATTTGCCGTCCTCCCTATTTTCATCCTCACGACAGCCCTGTGAAATAGATTAGAGCAGTGGTTCTTAACCTTTATTTTAATTGGGGACCCCTGTAAATATAAATTGTTGCCAGGGATTCCAAGACTTAACTCAAGATTTAAATATTTAAATTTAGATTTAAATATTTATTTATTTATTTATTTATTTAGTAGAGGCTTCTGGAGACTAGGATTCAAATCCCTGCTCAGACACTGGGTGACCTTGAACAAGTCATATTCTCTCAGCCTCAGAGGAAGAAAAAGGCAACCCCCCTCTGTACAAATCTTGCCCAAACAACCCTGTGATAGTTTCACCTTGGGGTTGCCATAATTCAGAAGTGAGTTGAAGGCACACAACAACAAAGTGACACTGGTAGGGGTGGATCTTTCTAGCCATCATGTTTCTCCCTTTTGAAAATTGACTGATGGTCACCCTAAGACGAACCTGTCATGAGGGTTTTCTTGGCACGATGTGTTGCCTTTGCCTTTCTCTGAGGCTGAGAGAATGTGACTTGCCTGAAGTCACCCAGTGGGTTTCCATGGCTGAGTGGGGATTCAAACCCTAGTCTCCAGAATCATAGGCCCTTTTTGCATGGCATTTTTGATATGAAAGGGCCCCTCAAGCGTCGCACACATGTGACAAGCGGTTCACACGACACACTCACATTTGCATGACAATCCAGGGCCTCGCAGGGACTGCTCACACACTTTTTCATTTTTGGCTTTAAGCTGAAAATGGTGCGCGGTTACGCATCGCTCCGGGGCCCTGTGCGCACTTACCTTGTGTGCGGAGCCTCGGGAGCCAGGCCGGTCGCGCTTCTTGTCCAGTGCAGCCTGGGAAGGTCCCAGGCTGCACTGCAAAAGGAAGAGGCGGGGCTCTCACGTGAGCAGGTGGCAGCTGTGGAGCTGAAGGAACCAGGACGCGAGAGCCTCTCGCTGGAGGCTGCTTGCGCGAGCCCCGCATCCCAGCACCGCAAAAAGATAAGGTGCGAAAAGGGTCATAGTTTGGGCACATACACATGCCTGCCTCTGTGTCCCTTTTTGTCAGGGACATGTAGGGAGCGGGTGTGTGGGTGCCAAAACTGCTCTCTCACTTGCAAAGAAGGAAGGAGCTTGGGCACATGCCCACTGCTATGTCCCTCGGCACCCACACCCCATGATGCTACATCCTTAATGAAAGGGACATGGCAGCAGGTGCATCCAATGAGGCAGCAGTTTTGGCATTTATGCACACACACACCACTGCCACATCCCTGTTGCTGCCACTGCTATTGGTGTCCAGCAGCAGGGCTTTGTGAGCCTCCTGTGAGGGCTCCACAAACCCCCAGGGGTCCATGGACACCAGGTTAAGAACCACTGGGTTAGAGTGAGCAATATTGACTGTGAGTTTCATGGCTGAGGGGGGATTTTCAACCCATATCTCCCACCTCCTAGTCCAACACTCTTAACCCAGAGCTTGGAAAAGAAACTTTTTGTTTGTTTGGACTTTGTGGCAACTGATAATACTGACTGGGGAATTCTCGAAGTAACTGTCCCCAAAAGTAACTTTTCCAAACTCTGCTTTAGCTGCTACACTATGTTCCCTCTGTAGCTGGCATACATCTGGACACACATTCACGAGCGCACACACACATCATGACCTTGAGCCTTTATTCGTTCGTTCATTTATTTTGAAGTTTTATTAGTCTCCTTATTTCTAATTACCCTCAGAGTGACATACAAGAAAACATGTACTGATATTCCTCCTACAGTTTCCTTAGAGAAAATAGATAGATTGACCTCCTCTTGTTACCCATTTTATCTTCATAATAACCCTTTGAGCTTGGTCAGGCAGAGAGCTGAGAGAGAGAGAGAGAAGGAGACTCTAGTCCAAGTTCAACCAGCAGGTTTCTTGGCTTGCCGGACACTAGAACCTGGATCATCTTAGTCAGTAATCTGACCATTGTACCTCACTGATCCATGGAATATGTTCAGCCAGTGGCACTTTTAAAAAGTACCAGATCCTGGGAACGAAGCAGAACTTACTGCCTCTTGTCATGGACCTGTTTGGTCACTTTGTGGATGAGCACTAGCCAGCATGAGCTATTGTGTTTTGTGGCAAAATAAGGTGATTCTTTTGGAATTAAGTCAGTCCCACTGTCAGAGTTGCCTGTGTGAATTGTACATTCTTGCCAGTGCCTTTAGCCATGTGGACGAACATCGGTTGGGACTCTCTCCTCCAGAGTTTGTGAATGCTGGAGAAATATGTGTGAATTAGAGGTGTCTCAGCAAGCCTTTACTGAGAGCTGGCATAAACATATGTTCTTAATCTGTTATTCACTCACCTATATTTGAGCATGTGACCACATCCATCTCTTGTACCATCCATATTCAATCCTCTGGATTCTGAGGGTCTTTTTTTGCTCTTGTCTGTCTATCTTTCCCCACCTCCCTTTACTTTCCTAGGTGACGGACATGATGCAGAAAGCTTTGTTTGATTTCTTGAAACGGCGATTCGATGGCAGGTGTGAACAGAAGCCTTGGGCATTGCCATGGAACCTGATGATTTCCATTTGTGCTGTAATAATTGCATCCAGATCCCAAACAAGGAGATGGCCATGGGGGGACTGAAGGCCACAGAAAACAGAAAGACTGATACAGAGTTTCTGCCTCCCAGAATCTCTACAAATGTCTTGCATTTCTACTGAGCATGTACCAGCTGTCCATTTTCAAATATTTCCATCTCTTTTTCTCAGGCATAAAGACTAGAAACTTCTCTTTTTTTTTTAAGCGAAAACTGAGGTGCTTCCATTTCTATTGATGGAAAGCTGGATTCACTGAATTTTTAAAACCTCTTTTCCTAGCCTATGATGTCTAGCAACTTATGTGGGTATTGTTTTGTTTTTTTTAAGCAGGCACAGAAAATTTATGTTAGTAGATAGTAGGGATGGGCCAACCGAATCCGCGAACCCTTGAATCCTCGAATCTTTGGGAAGGATTTGAGATTCATGGCTCCGAATCCCTGGGCCAAAACAGGCGAATCGAATCTTTCAAGTCCCTGCACACCCAGAAGCCTGAGCTGGCGCAAGCGCCCTGGATCAGGCCCGCGTGAGCATGCAGAGCCGGCAAGAGCCACTTTCCTGCATACCCGGAGGCCTGAGCTGGGATGAGCACCCCGGATCAGGCCCGTATGGGTGCGCAGGGCCGGCGAGAGCCACTTTCCTGCACACCTGGAGGCCTGAGTTGGCGTGAGCGCCCCAGATCAGGCCTGCAGAAATTGGGACTGGAGTAGAGGCTGGTGTTGGTTTGTTTTTGTTAAGTGCCTTCCTTGTTTTAGGACTTGAAACTGGACATTAGGGTAGAGAATTGAGACTGGGCTAGAGGCTGCTGTTTTTCTTTTTTTAAAGTGCCTTTCTTGTTGTAAGAATTGGTACTTGACTGGAAAGTACAGTGTTGTTGAGATTTCAAGGACAGCTGCAGATTCCTTTGCATGGCTCCCTTGCAAAAGCTCTTTCATACACGATTCTGAGGTTTGTAGTTGGACAAGGTGTGAGAGCCTTCTCTACCAAAGTGTGCTAGTGCATCATCAAACTACAAACCCCAGGATGCCATAAGAAGTTATGCAAAGAAAATCCAGTTTTGACCTGGATTATCTCTGTACTGTAGTAGGTGGCCCTGTTTACACAGGCAGGAAAATGTAGGATTAATAATCCACATTTTCCGGCTTGTGTAGAAAGAGCCTTCATGTCATTATCAATCTGGGGCAATCCTAAGGAAAACTGTGACAATTGTCCTGGCCAGATTTCTTCAGAGGGAGGTTTGCCTTTGCCTAGGCTTTTGCTAAGGCTGAGAGAGTGAGTCTTTCCCAAGATTATACCTGCCCCCCCTTTTTTTTTTGTAATAGTCAACCCAGGAGATGGCATCATCTTGAGCACCCTCCAACATCTGGAGCTACTTCCAAATTACATTGAATTCTTAATAAGAGATATATGGGTATGTTTTCCTGGAAGTGAAAACTATTATTTAATTTGTTTTTCATTAAACAAAACATGTCAAATTCTGTTTCACGACACTTTTCAGTAGAAGTGCTTTGTTTCCCTTGCTTTTTAAACCCTTCTGTAAAAAAGGATTCGAAAAATTCAAGATTCGTGGATTCATAGAACCTTCCAGGGATTCGGATCTGGAAAATTCTGGATTCGTCCCATCTCTAGTATATGGATAGGTTTCTTGTCTGGGCATCACATCACTACGCCCATTTCCGCGCTACACTGTTACAGTGCTATTATTCCACTTTGACATCCTGTGCAATTCTGGGGTTTGTAGTTAACTGAGGCCAAAGAGCTCTCTGGCTGAGAATTCTCAATGCCCCTCCCTAAACTGCTAACTCTAGGATTCCATGAGATGTTGAAAGTGGAATAATAGCACTATAATGGTGTAGTGCAGAAACGCCCTAAGATTTCTGAATGTCCTAGTGATTGGGTAAGAATGATCAGCTGGCAAATGCTGTCTTGACTATCCATTCCTCTCTGTCTTCCACAGAATATCCATCACACGAGTGACAGCTGATATCTCCCTGGCCAAGCGTTCAGTCCTCAATAACCCAAGCAAACACACCATCATTGAACGATCCAGCACCCGCTCTAGCCTAGGTAAGACTTGTGCCCTGAGAGAAGAGCTTGGTCCTCAGCCCTCAGTCCTCAGAATCTGTTCCTCAAGGGAACAGAAGGGAGGAAGTTGTAATTCTGTCTTTGTGATTGCATGGCACTAATTTCTCCCATACTGGACCTTTCAGTCTTTCTTTCTTGCCTCTCTGATCTTTATCAGACAAGAGCAGCTTTTCCTGGTTACCTCTGGTTTTCCCACAATGCTTTGCAGCATTGATCCCTGGCTTTTGTGGCAGAATTTGCCTTATACAATCACTCCCTTAAGCAGATCATTAGGACTGTTTCCACGTCATGAATGATCTGTACCCAAGGAAGGAAATGGGGCACTCCACATCATAAGCTGTAAAACATCCCAAGACTACACACTTCATTGTCAGAAGTGGGATATAGTCAAATTATCATCTTGAGGTATATTTCAGTGTTTTTATACCTATGCGCGTGGGGGGACAGGATACTCTTCAAAGCTTCTCATGAAAACAATTGAAAAAGTTGGTTTTGTCATCTGTCTTCTCTGTTTTCAGGCCCTCTCCCATGCATAAAACCTTGTGCACATCTTTAACTGGTTCCCAATAAGTCCAACTCACTCTTCTCTTTTTTCCCTCCCTTCCCACAATTTTCCTTCCCTTGCGTCTGTGTCTTCTCTTCCTTTCTCTGCTCCTGATACAGATGTCTTGGGTATGTAACCTTAAGCCTCGCAAGCTTTCACAAGCTACTAGTACAAATTTAACTTGCTTAATTCCAGGATAGGAAAGACATTTAGCAGAATGGGGCCAATCTATATATAGCTGTTTGCTTCTGTAGAGAAAATTTCAAAACTGGAACAGATACATACATTTTGGTTTTGACAAAATGTGATCGATTTTTGTTCATCTTGAAATTTTTCACTGTATTTGAAAAAATGTAAAACAGCAACCTGAAGCTGTCTTTCATTTTTCACTTGTTGTTCCTTTGCCTAAAGCTTGAGAGACCAAGGCAATTCTAGAAAAGAATGTTGTTTGTTTATTTTTCTTTGAAAGAAAAATGGTTATACTATTTAAGAACAACAACCATTCTTTTCAGAATTCAGGCTTGCAATCCTATGCCTGCTTAGGCAGTGACCCTGGTTGAACTCACCAGGACTTACTTCTGGGTAGACATGAGTTGAACCACACTAAGTTGTAAAGTTGCTAAGTTATAAGTCTTTATGTATTTTATCGTATCTTAAGAAAGTTTTGTATCTTAAGAAAATTAAGAAAATTGCAAACACTTCTCAAACAGTATATAATGTAGTTGTAAGTTGAATATAAAATGTTCAGGAGAAAATAAAGACAATTTTTTTAAAAAAAAATTGCTAAAATAAATGACGTTTGATCAGGGGGAACAATAACTCAGATTAAGAAGGGAAGGAGCTAAAGAATGGTTCTATGTGCTGATACAGCCAAGTTGATTGCTGTTGAGATCCAACCAAACACCTTCATATCCCAGTGATTTCATTAAGAAAATAGTTAAACAGATCGTTCTGTCCTTTTTGGATTCAATGGGATGTTCAAAGTAGTGGCTGAATTCTGTCTAAATTTGATGTGATAGGCATGAAGATAATTAAACTGGGCTATTCCTTGGATGATTTCTAGGGGAAAAATTGCAGAGCATTTGGTACAATTTGCTGGGAGGACTTTTATTCATGTATTATGTATTTATTTATTGCACTAAATAAATAGAGCACCGGAAGTATCTCTCCACTCTCACCCCATCCTTTCACACATTAACATGGAGTACAGTTCCCTGTCCTCTACATGAGTCCTACAAAAATTAATGAGAGCCCCACAGTTCCTGGTCATTTCAGTGGGATTTGCTCAGGAAAATATCCTGGTGCAGCACATCCTGGTGGATTAAAACTTTGCCTCCCTTCATGCTCCCTCTCCACTGGGAGCAGCTACTTATCTTACATTGTTAGGGTTGTGAATACATTTCTCTGGACTGGGCTCATGGTGGGCCATTTGGGGGCCGAGAACATGACATCTTTCCCCACGATTGAAATTGTTGACCAGCGTATCTTCTCCCTGACTCTCCCTGCAGCATTGTCATATTGCAGACATGCTGTAACTTACAGTTATTGTATCTCAAACTGCAGGTGAGACTGAGGAATGCTTGAGGGAAGGGATATGACTAGATCCCATGTAATTGAGTCTGTGCTACAGAGCTGGGTCCTTCATTCTAAACAGGATCTTCAAGAAGAGCTTCACTCCACTAGCTCCTTCTAGGTGTGTCAGACTTCTGCTGTGTCCATCCCTATATGGTGATGGTAAAAATGGGTAGACTGGCACACCTGGACAGCAGTGACTTGAGGGAGGTTCCTCTAAAACAAGAGGTGAGCAACACGTGGCCCACAGGTGTCATGCTCCCCACTCAGCGGTGGACAGAATTTTTGGAAGAAAAAAGATTTTTCTTAGCTCCACAGTGTTCCCAAATGCCTTCTATTAGGCATGGGGGATTTTCTTCATATTTTTCTGGGCTCACCAGTCATTTTAGACCTAGAAGAGTCCTTTTTCTAAAATAGGAAGTGCATTCCAATAACTTCCTATCGCTAAAAATGGCCTTTCCTGGTCCTGAAAAGGAGTGGGGGGAGGACACATGATGAAAATGTTCCCTAGAGAGGGCATAGTGTAGGTGTACGTGCCTTCAAGTCATCTATCAACTTATGGCAACCCCATGAATTTCACAGGGTTTTCTTAGGCAAGGAATATTCAGAGGTGATTCTGACAGTTCTTTCCTCTGAAATATAGCCTACAGCAGCTAGTATTCATTGTATTAACCAGTGCAGACCCTGTTTCGCTTCCAAGATCAGATAGGATCTAGTGACTTGGGATATTTAGGCTGTTGGGGGATAAAAATTGCTTTTTTGCTGGGGGACATGGGGGTGCAGCCCTCCAAAGTCTGGAGGACTATTGTGTACCTCTGGCATCCCACAGCCTTCTCCTGACCTAGAATGATGAAAAGGTTGTGTGAGTGACTGTTGCTGCAGTTTCTTTCCATACTGTGCTGACATGTCCCTTTCCTTCTCTCGTGACTCACTCTCTGGTTTGGCAGCTGAAGTGCAGAGTGAGATAGAGCGCATCTTTGAGCTGGCCCGTACACTGCAGCTGGTAGCCCTGGATGCAGACACCATCAATCACCCGGCTCAACTCTCCAAGACCTCATTAGCCCCAATTATTGTCTATATCAAGATATCTTCCCCTAAGGTAGGTAGACTCCTGCTTTCCTTCTCCTCTTAAGATGATGCTAACAAAGAGTCCTGTGGCACCTCAAAAACTAACAATTTTACTTAGTGTCTGATCTTTTAGACTGGTGGCCCATTTGTCAAGTGTATGAAAGTTATATTGGTCTTAAAAATTGCTCCAACAGTCTTGTTTTGTTGCAAATCACTAGCACAGCTGCCTTCCTGGAAACTGATCACATTAGCAGCACTGCCTTTGGAAGACACTAGCAAAGGATGTTGGAGGGCTTCTGTACTATGCCAAACCAAATAGAGTATTTGAAACTCGGTAGAGATGGGTGGTATGAGCAATAGGTGAAAATGGATTATGTGAGAAATGTGCATGTGAGTTAATATAATCCACTAGCAACATCTTATGAAAACTGGAAAACACAGTTCCCTTGGCTGGATTAAAACTTGCTGAGGTCCTAAGCTATGTCAGTTTAAGACATAGGACCTTTCCGCACTGCACTGTTATAGTGCTATTATTCCATTTCAACATCCTGTGGAAGTCTGGGATTTGTAGGTTCCTGAGGCCAAAGAGCTCTCTGGCTGAGAATTCTAAATGCCTCTCCCTAAATGGCAAACCCCTGCATTCCACAAGATATAGAAAGTGGAATAATAGCACTATAACAGTGCAGTGCGGAAAGGTCCATGGTCAGTTTAAGAGGTCACACAGCATTATTCTCCCCAACCCACAAGTTGTATTTGTTGTTGACTATATATCTACCTGTTCCGAATGTTAAGAGACCCCTCATAATCTGAGACTAAGAGCTATAACTTAACTTGGCTTGTGTATCAATCCAACATTGGCCATACCACATGTGGGAATACATAGGATGTGTAGGGAACTGCCTTATATCAAGCATATCTCTGGTTCATCTTCCTGAATTTAGCCTATGGCTGGCACTGGCTCTCCAAGGTTTCAGAGATGAGTCTTTCCAGGCCTACCAGGAGATCCCAGGGAGTTGAACCTGGGACCTTCTTTATGCAGTATGTTTACCACGGAGGTAAGGATGTTGTACTCCTCATGATTTTGAATTTAAATTCCAGGCTGATTTAAATAGGAACACAGGAAGCTTGATTCTGTTAAGTCAGATTGTTAGCTTTTCCAGCCTAGTCCTGACCAGCACAGAATGGCAGGGGATCTCCAGGGTTTCAGACAGCAGCTTTTCTCAGCCCAACCTGGAGAAGCCAACAGCTGAATATGAGATCTTCTGCATGCAAATGATATGCTCTGTGATTTTGCTCTTGTGCTGTAGTTCTTCTGCAAAACTTCTTCTTGACAGTTGAGAATAATATTTGATATTACAATCAATACTAACACATACATACATAATAAAAAGAGAGAATAATATTTGAATCACCCATTGAAAGATCAAGATGTAAAAGTCATGAAAGTTGAAAAGCTATGGCCATTTCCGCACCACACTATTATAGTGCTATTATTCCACTTTCAACATCCTAGGAAATCCTGGGCTTTGCAGTTCAGGGAAGGGCATTTAGAATTCTCAGCCATAGAAATCTTGGGCCTCAGTAAACTACAAACCCCAGAATTCCACAGGATGTGGAATAATAGCACTATAACAGTGTACTGTGGAAATGGCCTATGAATCAGACAACTTATATCTACAGTGGAGGACAGTGAATCTTGCTTCTACAGTCACTGTGGCTGGGCTCACTTCTGTGTCTGAGATTCGTATGACAGCTCCGCAGTCTGATAAAGTGCTCTGTGTTTTCCACACATCTCTGTGCCCCCTTATAACACCACCTTTATGTAAAAGGGTGAAGGCTTTCCGTTGTTATTTGGAACCTCCTAATAGTTTGTTTTCTGGGTGTCTTTAAATACTGTACACCACTCATCTGAGTCAGTATTTATAAAAATAAACTGTAATATTTATTAAGATAACATACAGAACAAAGTATTGGAGTTCAAATACAGGTCAAAATTAATACAATTCTTCAGAGTACTTTTAATTAGTTTCCTTATATCTTTAACCTGTCATATAAGCACAAGGGATCATAAATGGCCTTTTGGTGAGACCAAAGGTTCAACCCCCAATCTAGGTCACATTTTCTGATCACATTCTGTAATGGTTTAGCTACCCTTCTGCTTCTCTCTAGGCTTCCCCTGAGAATTAAACCCTTCCCACACAGTCACCCTCCCTGCATGACTGAGGAACTTTACTCCACATCTCTCTCTGGCAAGAATTCACATTGAAGGAGTGCCTCAAAAGACAATCAGTATTTGCCTTTATATATCTTTTCCTCTCAGCTAACAGCCCCTCCCTCACACTACTGGGCTAGGTTTCTCTCTCAAAGAGCTATTCTAGTTGCCTAGCAACCTGTTTCTAGGCTGCTATGGCACTCCAGATATCCATGCCCCAGAACTCCATCATGGTCACATTTTCAAAGCTGTCTCTACTACCAGGAGGATGCAAATGTGGATCCTTTACTAAAGAGCTCTAGTAAAATTTCATAACTTTTCCACATCAGCATGAGGCCCATACAATTACCCATCCCAGGAATTAAGAGATGGGAGATAAGTCATGACTACAATGATGTTATAGTTGGAGCACTGATGTTGTTGTGTGCCTTCAAGTCATTTCTGATTTATGGCAACCCTAAGGTCAACCTATCACTGGGTTTCTTGGCAAGATTTGTTCAGAGGGGATTTATCCTTGCCTTTTTCTGAGGCTAAGAGAGTGTGACTTGCCCAAAATCACCCAGTGGATTTCTACCCAGGTCTCCCAGAATCCTAATCCAACACTCAAATCACTATACCATACTGGCTGTAGGCAGCATTAATGATCAGGTTGCTTTATTTATTTAAACACACTGTGTAGTTTTGCTCAGTGTTTTAATCCTTGCAGCCAAATTACACCTCCACGGAACATCATAAATGCCTCCAATTCTGAATTATATGGAAGGGCAACTTCAATGTTTGTCAGGATAAATAATCCAAAATCTGGATAATTTGGGAAGGAGGAAGACACTTCCTTTTTCACCTATATTTCCCCTTCCACCACCTGGTGATTGGTAGTTTTTGGATGTTAGTGAAAGAAGGATGCAAGAAACATAGATCCCTGTCTCCATCTCCACAGTCTGAAAAGCATCCTAACACTAGAGTGTTATTTATTCAGAAGTAAGCCCTCTTTGTGTGGAGGGAGACATACTCCTAAGTAAGTCTGCATATCATGGTACCCTCAGACTTCTTCTGAGATATCTCCTTTGCTAATTGTGCTGAAGAAAGATGCAGAACTGGAAACAAGACTCTCCCTGGGGGCAGTACCTTCCCAATTTCTTCTGTTCTTGTACCCACCCTACCTTTTTGGGCCCTGATATATCTTCTTCCATTTTTTTTTTATCCAACAGGTGCTGCAGAGACTTGTGAAATCTCGAGGCAAATCCCAGGCCAAGCACTTGAATGTGCAGATGGTGGCATCCGACAAATTGGCACAGTGCCCCCCAGTGAGTCCTCACCTTTGACACAGTCTTCCTGGTGCCCAGGGGTACCTTGTCCTTTTCTCCCTGCTCCCATTCTGGCACTTGCCTCCTGGCCTGTTGTCCAGACATTCACTTCACACCACTTGGGGCATCTCTTTCTCCTGTCCCATTTCTTCATTTCACACTCTCTTCTGCTCCTTCTACCAGCCACGGTGTCATCTTGCTTGCTTCCAGATTACCCAGCCAGATTCCATCACCAGGCTGCCTCTCTAAAGCATCCTTTTTTCAGGCCTCTCATTCTGTCATCCTCCTCAGGCAACAGTAGTCTCTCTGCCCTGATGTAGGAAGCAGCCCTAGTGCATCAGGAGTTCTACCCATCTGTGTTTGATATGATGTTTGGTTAGTATTTTAAAAAGATGCTAAGCACTAACCATGTCAATCTTCTGCATCCTTACAACTGGTTCTGTTCTTTTCTTAACTCCATTCCTGACACCCTAACCCCTCTCCTTCTTTCCTTCTTATGGCCATGTCCTTCCATTTCTCTCTCTGTCTGTCTCTGCAGGAGATGTTTGACATCATCCTGGATGAAAATCAGTTGGAAGATGCCTGCGAACACCTGGCTGAGTACCTGGAAGCCTACTGGAAGGCCACCCATCCTCCCAGCAGCAACCCGCCCAATCCCCTGCTGACCCGCACCATGGCAACCGCCGCTTTGGCTGCCAGCCCTGCCCCAGTCTCCAACCTTCAGGTACAGGTGCTGACCTCCCTCAAGCGCAACCTGGGCTTCTGGGGCGGGAGGGGCAGCCTGGACTTGGGGTTGAGCGGAGCTGTCCGGGTGGAGGAACACGAGTTGTAGCTTTCGGAAGAACCTGTGGTATTTCTCCGGCAAGAAGAAAAAGCATGAGGGAGCCCCGTTGATGAGGTTTCGCTCTACCCACAAAGGACTTGTTGGTGCTGATTTTCAATCAAATTGATCTCTCTGTCCTCTTCCTTTTTACACTTCTTGGAAGAGCTGCTCTGCTAAAGAAACCTTCCACCACCACTCCCAAAACCCATACTGGTTTTGATGAAAGATGACCTGACCTGAACATATCATCAGTACACTTCCCTTCCCATGGCCTTTCTCTTTCAAGACATGCTTTCCAGGACATTAGAGAAACATCTAAGCTATGAATGATATTTCCATAGGCCAATGCTGTTGGCTGCTTCTGTCAGACCTAAAATGGCACCCCAAGTACCTTATGAAGCAATAGCTTTTCTGTCTCCTTGTAGAATGTACAGGAATTGGACAACTTCTTGTAAATGTGTGTCTGTGAATGCAGAGATAAGTTGATCCATCATGCTGCAGAGATAACCATGGATAGCCAGTTTGGTCCGGGCTTGGTACCTTTCCCCAAACTTGCCCATACTTGGAAAAGGTGCTTTCAGGGATTACAGCTCCCAGAATCCCCCAACCAGTATAGCCAGCAGCCTTGCTGGTGGATGGATTCTGGGAGTTGTAATTTAAAAAGTAACTTTCCCAAGCTCTGCATTCACCATAACTTTTTCCATTCTCATGATACAGGAAATGAATTTAGAGAACTGCTTCCCTTCCTACATACTTCACCAAGCCTTCTCACGACCTTCTTACAAACAAGTAAAAACTCTGTAGATCCAGGTTATCTAAAAGAGTCTGGGAGGACTTTGTTACCCTGATTTGTCAACATCTATTATTGTAGTTGCAGTAAATCTGCTCTTTGTTGCCCTCATCAAGAAAATATCAGCCTTTGGTTTCCCACCACTCACCAACTGACCAGTGTCCCTTGCCTTTCTTTTTACTTTTAAAAATGCCACTTCATCTTTTTAATGCACCTCCACTGCAGCCCTGAGGCCTGCAGTGATTCCCAGACTGTTTTCAAAGCCACATCGAACTGAGGCATAAGGTCCATCAAATTCATCTTGTCTTTGAAGAAGAGAGAAAAAAAAGCAGGCATATGTTTATTATTACAAAATCCACTTGGTCTGGGGGCAGTGATTCCTACTACAAATTCAAACATGAATTTGGATGTGTTTCAAATGCATGTTTGAGTGTGTGATAGTACTGTATGGATTTATTTTTTAAATTGTCAAAATATATCTGAAGTTCCTCTCTAGTGCAGGTTCTCTGACAATAAGTATTATACCTCCACACATCGTTCCCAGTACTGGTGTGGGTTGTTTTTCTGCCTAACATGCTTAAGAGGTAGTGGACTTGTGATGGCCACAGGTGCACCAACAGCTTCATGTAGGAACTGGCCTAGGATCGAAGTGGTCCAGATCCAGCAAGTTGGTGCAGGTGGGCTGTTTGCATTCTGTGTAATGCTAACTGTTTGTTCTGATGGCTAACTAATGTGTTCTTAGTCTAGATCATGAGTTTCCTTAATGTGATGCAGTCAATTACAAAGGGAAGCCTTAATTTCTCCATTAAATCTTTCTGCATGTGTGCCCTAAATCTGCAAAGAACTGCATGCCCAGATTGTGTGTATTGGGAGGGCTGGGAAGAGAACATTAAGAGTCAGCTTCAGATGTGTGTTACCACCTCTGAAGCCGTCTGCATGACTACGGGCTAGGGCTAATAGGAGTTGAATTCCAGCTTCTGGAAAACTAGCAGTTCTCCATCACTGTTCAGTTGTGTACATGAATGTAAATTACTGCTAGTCCCCAACTAGATTAGACCCACTGAGTCAACTGCTAGATGGCAAGTCAATACTTTGAAGCTAGGAATTGGATTTAGGCCGCTTTGCCCTTTGCCAGAGATGTAAAGACCTGCCAGTTTCATTTTCATTGTATTTTTCAGAATTCTACCAACATTCTGGTACTAAGGTCATTTCCGCACTAGACTGTTATAGTGCTATTATTCCACTTTCAATGTCCTGCGGAATCCTGGGGTTCCCTAAACTGCAAACTCCAGGATTCCATAGGATGTTGAAAGTGGAATAATAGCACTATAACAATCTAGTGCGGAAATGGCCTAAGTTCTGTGCCAGGTAGCAATTTTTTTTTCTTTCCACAAGGAAATTAATGTTTATTTTGGTACTCATATTTCCTAATGTAGGCATTTCTGTAGGCACTTTTTCCCACTGACAAACTGTTTTTCCCTGCTGTGTATTTGTACACTTTTCTTCAGACAGACCCATTTTTAGTTGTGTATATTTTAGAAATTTGGGCATGGTTTCTTCTCTGTTTTTCTTGCTTTTCTACAGTACTCCACAGCACTTGGAAAGGCACAGATTTCCAAGGCAAGAAGTATTTGATCCTATTACCTGCCTTGTGTTGTGCACAGTGTATTTCCATAGAGAAATATCAAATCCAGTGAACTAATTTTCCATACCTACTCTGTGCTACATGTACAAAGGCATTCCCAAAAACCAGTGTCTGGTAACATGCGAGATCACTATGCTGAGGAGCTGTGTCTGTTGCTTTGCAGTCTCTCAGAACTTTTTATATAGGCCATTTCCGCACTACACTGTTACAGTGCTATTATTCCACTTCCAACATCTTGTGGAATTCTGGGGTTTGCAGTTTAGGGAGCGGCCTGTAGAATTTCCAGCCAGAGAGCTCTTTGGTCTCAGTAAACTACAAACCACAGAATTCCACAAGATGTTGAAAGTGGAATAATGGCACTAAAACAGTGTAGTACAGAAATGGCCCTAGTTACAGTAGGCCCTCGGTATCTGCTAGGGTTTGGTTCCAGCATCCCCCTCATAAATAGCAAAATTTATGAATCTTTGAGTCCCGTTATGCAGAATGATGTAATAAAATGGCATCTCTTAGATAAAATGCCAAAATAGAAATTGGCTTTTTGGATTTAAAAAATAAAATAAAAAATATTTTCAAGCCTTGGTTGGTTGAATCCATGGATACAGACTCTGTGGCTATGGAGGGCTGATTGTATTTATTAATTGGCAAGCTTCTTGAGCTTTTCCAAGCGCCTGCTTTTTTACCTGCTGAGTTCTCAGGACAAGAAAGATTAAATACTGACCAAGAGGAGAGGGAAAAAAGTGGATAGGTATTCTTATAAACTTAGAGAGGTTCCCCATTCCAGATAGAGAGAACCTTGCATTCTAATGTGTTTTTGGCCATTGCTGCTGCTACTGTATTGTGGCCACACTAACTCATGCCTTCTCTTTCTCTCCCTTTCTTGTGCATGGTGTGTGATGACTGCATCTTTCAATCAGAGACCCTACTTAGTGCATGGGGAGGAGCCTCATGACCCCGAGCATGCCAGCCTGCACGAATATGCAGGGCAGCCTGATGTGCGAGGCCAGATCCATTCCATGCAGCCCCCCTCACACTTTGCCACCCGGGGCCTTTCCCGCCAGGACACCTTTGATACGGAGACACAGGGCAGCCGTGATTCTGCCTACATCCATCCGGCGGATTCTTGCATGGACATCGAGACTGACCCCTATGAGGAACCGGAGCCACGTCGCTCCCACCAAGGCCTGGGCCATCGCCAACCCCAGCACCAGGGTTCCTGGGAGGCGGAGGAGCCCGAGCCTCATCGTACCCAGTACCGGGGCCACCGCCACCCCCAGAGCTCCTGGGAAGCTGAGGAGCCTGACCGACAAAACCACAACCGGCCTCTGCGTGAGCGTGCCAAGGGGAGGGAGCGCTATTGCCAGAATGAGGAGGAAGCCCTGGGTCGTAACCATAATGACATGGAGGACTGGGGGCGGGATGCCTACATCCGTTGAGGGCCCTGAGAGACATGGCTTTCATCCACTGAGGGAGAGGCCTCTTCCCACTCAGAGCCTCATGGTAGCGGAAGCTGTTTTTGGTTGTGTGGCACCTGCGGGGTTAGAGGTAATCTGCAACAACCTTGCCCAGGTGGTGGGAGTAGGAGGGTAGGTGGGTGGGACCTTTGCATTCCCAAAGCTACACTAGCAGTGGTCAGATCTGTGAGTGAACTCCTTTCCAAACCCTTCTATTTTAGGGACACCCTCTCCACCCCTTTCCCTTTCCCTTTGTGCCAACAACCACTCTGAACATCCGTGTCCTGCCAGCCAGCACTGCCTGGGCTTTTCCCCCCACAAGGTCATAAATAATCACATGTACCTTAAATTCCTCTTTCTACTTGGGGATCCTCTGTGGAACCTGGGGAGGGAGAGGGCTGGTCTCCATCGGTGCCTCAGATCACCCAAACACTCGGGTAACAGCTGTGGTGGACAGCTGACCATGTGCCACTCTTCCTTCTATCCTGCCTACCTGCCAACTTCCAAGGCCAAACAGCCCCCAGATTAATATGCCCTCCTCCCTTCTACGAATGTAAGCTGTCCATTGATCTCTTCCTTTGCCTGCCTCTTGGTGCTTTTCCAGCCCAGCTGCTAGGGGGCAGTAGGCAGACGACTGGGCAGGGAGGTAAAAGCCACCTCCCAGTCTACTGTCACAAGATTTTCTTCTTGTAAGATCTTCTCCAGTGCCTACAAACAAAAACCAGCCCCAGTAACCTTAAAGTCTTCAGTCAACCCATCCTCTAGTGCCTCAGCTTGTGACCCTTCTGGATGTCTTTTACTTGCTGGGCAAATCCTGGCCATACAAAATGTGTGTTTATGTGGCTGGCATGTGCCATGCCTGGCAGGGAGGAAGGCTTTTTTGGAGTATGTCTCCTGCAAATGTGCCTGTAACTTGCTGTTTTGCTCTTAATACCAGTTTTGAAATCTTTGTGGCATGTGTGATAACTTGGCCTGTGGTACTTGGCAGAGGAAAAGAAAGAAGGCAAGTTCACCATTCTGAAACGATCTAGAAGTAAATCCCATCAGACAAAAAAAAATGGTGTCCTGCAGAAGATTCCTTCTCTCACAGTAGAAAGCTTGATTATTGGGCCTTCTCAGAGCTTGGGTATAACTAGTTCCAAAAAACTAGTTAATTGTAATTACTTCCTTTCCCCAATACCTAAGGTGTAATTAAATTGCATTATAATTGTAACTTAACAAGGGATAATGTCACTCCTTTTGTGGTGTAATTGTGACTTTCAATTTCTCTTATAGTTACAAGGTGTGGCCTCAGTAAATACTAGAGGAGGAATATCATATGGTTAAAGTGCTGGCTTATGCTGCGCCTTGTGCATTCAGCTGTTGGTTTTTGTTTAAATGCAGTAACATAAGTAACTAGTCACTTTTGAGAAATGGCATATAGTTACTCTTCAGAATTGTTACTGTCAATGATAACCATCTGATTTGGGGAAATCTCAGTGCTGTAACTTCAATTTCTTTTGAAGAGGTAACTTCCCCAGCTTTGCCTCTGCTTTTCTAAGGATTTCCCTTTCCAATAACCCTTGGGAAATCAGCTCATCTTTCTCTGATGTAATAAGAAGATGGGGAGACTTTGCTAAGGTGTTGAAATGAGCCCTGTAGGAACTGCTGGTACACAGAAGTGGCAAGTGCAACAACAAATGCAGGATTCTTCATGGAGTGCATTGAGTGCAGGTGAAATGCATTGGGTGGGCTGCGCATGTATTAACTGGAGTCCTTTGCTTGCCAATACTCTCTCCTCCTGGGCAGAATAGGGACCAACTGGATCTGCAGCAGTTCTGGGTGGATTTCAAGCTGGGCCATTTTGTCACTCACTAAACATTGATGGCAGATTACTAGCTGTTTGCCTCTCCAAGTCTCAGCAGTAACACTAGTAGATTCTGCCTTAACCAGACCCACCTTTTGGACTCACCTCTTGTGCCAAAATCTGCCTCTTGCCCTGAGTCTAAAGACTCCTGCTTAAATCGTTACCCAGTATTAAAATAGGTCACTGTTACTTGGAATGTAATCAACAC
Organism: Iguana delicatissima; assembly: GCA_948472985.1. NCBI lineage: Eukaryota > Metazoa > Chordata > Lepidosauria > Squamata > Iguanidae > Iguana > Iguana delicatissima. The sequence continues at coordinate 240,882 of CAOKZL010000774.1, forward strand.
CCTTGACTTCTGAATACCACACACTTCAGGTAATTGATTCTTCCACACCCACACTCACCCTATCATTTAGACCTAATAACCACACTGAGTCTTATTCTGTGAAGGTTTAAGGTTATTAGTTTGTGCATTTTTTCAAACAAAGTGGTGTTTGTTTCTGTGTCACATACACTTCATTCAGGGTCTTGAGTGATCGGCTGAACTCCATCATTTGTGTCCATCCATCCTCTGTTGTGATATATTGCTGATATGCTGGGTATCTCAGTCACTGTTAAAACAACACTCAGTATGAATGTAAAATTCTTCAACATACACTGAAAATATGATTGTCAGAGGGGATAAAACATAGCCTTAGATCAGTCCCTCAGCCCTTAGGGTATAATCTTTGCTTGGCGAAGCTGTAGAGATCTTGCCATATTTAGCTAGGGGTAGGAGAATGGAGGTTGACATGACATGTGATCCAGTCTACATATACATTTGGCATGGTAATATAAGCAACTGAAATTAAACAAGACTACATAGTTTCTAAATAAGCCTGGGTTGCAAACTGGATATGTAGCTTCCAGCTTTTGGAGATGCCAAATCCTGCATCTATTGGAGATGACTGATGTGTGATGACTCCTGCCCTTTCAGTTGGGAGAGTGTGGGTTTGATATCTTTTTGGCCCCTTTCAGAGCGAGCAATTCCACATGCCCACCACCTCAGAAAACCCAACAACATATCTGTAATTTTTGTAGTTATCACCAGATGATTTTGGAAATTTTGAGTAATCGTTTTTCTTCCATAGTGATCTCCTTGGATTGCCTCATATCTTGGATCTCTTATCTTAAGCTGCTGCCCCTTATCCTGGAGCCTTGCACATCCACAGCACTTTAATGGATACCCTTTATATTATATAACCACTACTCAGTTTTGTTTTGTAATGTTGGTTTAGGAACTGTAGCAATTTCTTGGATGTTTGATTACCGTCTAAGGAGATATCATGGAGATAGGAACAGAATATCTGTGTTCCATAGGTCCACGTGAGTTTTAGGTTTCCCCCACTTCTGCCTCCCACCCCCTGGACAGTAATTATGAAGGATAATAGAGGGTCTAGTTACTTTAAGTACACCTTTATGTTTGTGCAGCAGATTTCACATATCTCTCTGCTGCTGCCTGGAGCTTCAGTGAAGATAAAGATGATCAAATTCATGTGATCTCTAACAGATGAGCCATTATTGCTAGGCAAGCATTACTGCATGGTAGAGAGGGTCATTATGTACCAGCAGGTTGACAAAATTGCAAATGGGATTTAAAGAACGAGGGGGAGTGTATCTGTCATTTTTCAGGTTCTTTAAGAGAGTGTATTTTATTTTATTAGTTCTTACCATTGTTCCACAGATTGAGATTCCTTAGCCAAACCTCATTTCTTTGTAGTGGATAGTTTCACGAAACCTTTATCATTGATTATTCTACCAAAAAAGGGGTGGGAAGGGAGAGGCCATTTAAAGAACATGATATTGAGCTTTCAGATAATGGAGCATGATCAGTCCTAACCCCTGCGTTATATTTGCACCCTTTGGATTTCTTTTCCACTTCGGGTTGTTTCGTTGTTTTAATTTGGAATGGGATGGGGGAGGAATAATGTTATGAAGAACAGAAAATAAATTCTGCCAAGTCTCTGCCTCATTGTTAAACATTTTTGATTCTTCAGTACTCCCAAGCCCATTGCCATGGGAATAAACGAATTTTTATAAAAGGCCACTTTGAAATATTGTTGCCTAAGATCTGAGATGATGAAAGGAAAGGCGAAACAACAACCTGGAGACCTTGGCCTATTAACACTACACAATCGTAGTGCTACATTCCATTTTAACTGCCATGGAAACATCCCATGGTATTGTGGGATTGGCAGCTTAGGGAAGGGCTTGTAAAATGCTTAGCTAGAGGGTTCTAGTGGCTCACTAGACTACAAACCCCAGGATTCATAGGATGTTGCCATGGCAGTTAAAGTGGAATGATAGAGCTGTAATTGTGTAGCATGAATGAGCCCCAGGAGTTAAGTATGCTCAAGTACTGTTTCAGCAGGCCCATAAATTACCTAAGGTTGGAAAGACTATTCACCATCCATCATTCAGTGGTCAGCAGACAGTACAGTTTTTGCCATACACACACCAGGATGTGTTCTGTACACATCAACTCCAAGTAAGTAGGGGGGGTGTATGCATATGTGATGTATTACAGTGATCTTACATTTATGTGAGAGAGAGAGGGGGATTGAAAGTGATGCCACAGCACACACTCTCACATGTTGTTTGTGATGACAAAGCTATGCCTGTATCCTTTGAACGTGAATCCTGTAGGTCTTGTCTTCAAGGAGGTAGGTGTTCCACATTCCACCCAGCAAGAGAGGCATGTGTGTAGAACTGAGGAATAGCATCTCTTATACGCCTATAGAAAATTGATTACTGGAATGCTGATGTTTCTGTAGCATGAATAATACCATCTGTGCTCAAGAGGGAGACATCAAGTTTGGCAGGAGTCCAAGCTTTCCAAAACAGAAAGGAATCCCAAAGGGCCAAGAATTCCCTGCACAGCCCACCAAACAGCCCAAAGATGAATGAGCATGCTCAGTGGACACGAAATGCTATGAAAACAGATGAGCAGGAAAGCAGAAGGAAGGGGAAATGAAATGGAATCCCCTGGGAGAGGGCATGGCAAGCCAGAATCCTAAACAAAAGCACTCAGCATTGCAACACACTGAGGCACATCACACTTTGGAGTAGTAACATGAATTGCCTGGTGTACCTGATAAATTCTGAGACAACTGGTAGCAGGAGAAAATGATGGAAAATGTTTACCATTAAGTGTTGGTTTGAAAACCAGTGTGGTGTAGCAGTTTGAGTGTTGAGCTATGACTCTAAAGGCCAGGGTTTAATTTCCCCCTTGGCCATGGAAACCCACTGAATGACTTTGTGTACATCACACACTGTCAGCCTCAGGAAAACTCCATGATAGGGTTGCCTTAGGGTCACCATAAGTCAGAAACAACTTGAAGGCACACAACAACATCAAGTGTTGCTTTGTACACAATCAGGTGCCAAAAAGTGTTTACAGAAAAGCCTTTGACAAAGTGTGTATGGCCAGGATCAGACAGCTGTGTGTGGTCATTCCCGATTGATCTGTAGTAGACTGGAAAGAGGCCATAGTAGAACACAAGCCTACCTGGAAAACAGATGCAGCAGCTGTTAACGCTCTTCTGAACAGGGGATGAGAAGCATGGAATGGATCCCCCCCCAAGCCAACGTCTTGACCCTACGTGAGCATGTGCAGACACAACCAATGTCAAACTATCACTTGTCAGAACTAGGGTGACCAGATCAGGATTATTCCAGGCCCTGAGATATCGGGCTGAAGCCTTAATACATTAAGCATCAATCATAGTTACACAGAATAGGCCATTCAATTTTTAAGAAGATTAACAAAATAAGTAGTTTTCAATCAGATTATTATACTAGCCAAGTGACATGACAAATTTTTGTATGCACATTTAAAGACAGCGTCCTTGCCCTGAGGTTCCTTCCCCCCACCCTCATATTCTTCTTCCTTTGACAACCATTCATTCTTCTCACCTTTTCATTCAACATTCCACTCCAACCCCCGATACCAGCCTCTGTAGTCCTCTGTGGCCCAGCCTACAGTCTCCACAGCAATCAGACCAGCACAGCAAACAGCTCCTAAATGTCAGAGGCCTTCTTATGCCCACTAAGGCCATTTCTGCACTGCACTGTTACAGTGCTATTATTCCACTTTCAACATCCTGTGGAATTCTGGGGTTTGTACTTTACTGAGGCCAAAGAGTTCTCTGGCTCAGAATTCTAAATGCCCCTCCCTAAACTGCAAAAGGATGTTGAACATGGAATAATAGCACTACGACAGTGTAGTGTGGAAATGGCCTAAGTCAGCCATGCCCATCCAGATATGCTGCTCTCCAGAGCATGGGAACAGTACCTTTTGGCCTGTAAAGCCCAGAATCCCCCAGCCAGGGGGATTCTGAGAGCTGTGGTCCCAAAAAAGTAATGCTTCCAAGCTTGGGTTGAATCACTGTTCCCATCTTTCAAAGCCTACATGGCTAATCTGGATGGTGCCTATTTGGGATGTCTGTGCTAAGTGAGTGAGAGAAAGACAACAGCATTTGCTCTCACTCTGGGTAGGCAAATTGAACGAACCTATCAGCACAACTCCTCTTGCAACTGAAATTCTGCCACTACCACCCACCTTGTTTTAGTTTTATTCAAGCATCATAATGTGTACACAGATGTACCACTCCAGCCGTTTATTTTAAATAATCAGCACGGTAATATCTTGCCTTTCCTCCATGGAATTCAAGGCAGCTGATGTGGGGTTCCCAAACAGTGGAAACTCCACCCCTGCTTCCTGCCAGCTGGGCAGCTGCACAATGTCCCCTCCAACTGAACCCTGGGACCATAATTCATATCGCGAATAGAATTAGTGCTTCCAGCCAGCCAACACTCCTGCTGAAACCCAGTATGCCCCCCACCCACAGCCATTGGGAGATTATAGGATTCAAGTCAGTCAGCAAAATCTAATACTTGTCTTCCCAGAAGTAGATCCCACTAAGTTTAACAAGACTTATTCACAGGTAGGTATAAGGCACAGTTTTTGTTAGTTGCACTTGATTCACACCAAAAACAACAGGAATAAAGCTGAACCGTTATTTCTTGTCCCATTGCTTTCCAGTACAATTTATTCTGCACCTGCTTTCTCTTTGTTTCACAGCCATGGACTTAGGAACATGCGAGCATATGTCATTTTCTGGCCATTGCAAAGATTATAAGTATGTAGTGACTTCATGTAGTGGCCAAACTCCCCCTGCCCTTTTTGCTGCTGCAGCCCCCCCCCTCCACACCACCTTTTTCATGCTGCAGCTCCCTTCACACACCAATGCATTTCTCCATAGTGAGTGGAAGAATGGCAGAGAAATACATGAGCCATCAGCACATGAGTCATCAGTGTGATGCAGCAGATAAAAAAGCCAATGCGATTCTAGACTGCATCAATAGGAGTATAGTGTTGAGATCAAGGGAGTAATAATACCACTCTATTCTCCTTTGATTAGACCTCACCTGGAATATTGTGTCCAGCTCTGGGCACCACAATTCAAGAAGGATATTGACAACGTGAATCGTGTTCAGCGGAGAGTAACCAAAATGGTGAAGGGTCTAGAAACCATGCTCTATAAGGGAGGCTTAGGGAGCTAGATATAGTTAGCCTGATGAAAAGAAGGGTAAGAGGTGACATGATAGCCATATTTTAATATTTGAAGGGATGTCATAGGGAAGATGGAGTAAGCTTGTTTTCTGCTGCTCTAGAGACTAGGACACAGAGCAATGGATTCAAGCTACAGGAAAAGAGATTTCACCTAACTATCAGGAAGAACTTCCTGATGGTAAGAGCTGTTCCACAGTGGAATATGCTGCCTCCAAGTGTGGTGGAGTCACCTGCTCTGGAGATATTTAAACAGGAGCTGGATGGCCCTTTGGTGGGGGTGTTCTGACTGTGTGTTCCTGCATGGCAGAGAGTTGGACTCAATGGCCATTGTGGTCTCTTCCAACTCTATCATTCTATGATTGTGCTTCCATAGCTAGACACGCAAGACTGGTATCATCCTGTTGAACATCTGGTAGACCCTTGGGAAGCCGCAGAAATTACCTTGTTGTTGGATGCTTCTCTGCCATTATCAAACTCTTCACTGGCCAGTAAATAGAGATATTGGGAGGGAGGATGCAGCTGCTAAAAAGTAAACACGAGAGAGATTTTGTAGTTCAGCTGTAGAGAACATCATATAACATCTCCCAGTCCAGGATCTTGACCACAGACTCAAAATTCCATTGTGAAGAGTTTATGCCCTTTCTAACCTAGGTTTCATTTTTCTGGTACTTACTTTTTAAACATTTCCTCCATCAGCTGTGGACTTGGATTAGAAGAATGGTCTACAAATAAACACACCCTTGTATGGTTCTAGGATTTTTTTAAAAAATACCATGGGAGTAGAAATTCAAACACAGTCCATCTTTATTATTGCCATATTACACTGATATATTTACTTAACACAATTTCTGTATCATCTTCCCACTTGTGGACACCTAATGGGGCTAAAACCATAACATTATGCATAATTATAACATAGATGTCCCACACAAGGTTGGACTGGACCCAAGTCTTCAGTAAATACATCAATGGAATATCTTACCACATACTTTTCAAAAGAAACCATTGAAAAATTATATTGCTGTTTGAGTGACTGACTGACTGGATTTTGCCTCATGTAGCTTACACAGAATTTGTCAAAACCAGCAGTGTAAGTGGTACAGCTGTGAAGATGGGTTGTGGTCAACTGTGGTTGGGAAAGTCCTGCTGTGAAGTCAAGTGTTAATTGTGCAGGTTAAGAGATGAGTTAGATGGTGATGGTCATTTCCAAGAACTCCACAATGTAGTCCAGTGTTATAATTGCCAGTGGAGAACAGGGTACTGGCAGAGAAAGGTGTTGTGTATGTGCTACTAAGAGTAGTGTATGACAACTTTCCAGTGTAGTACAGATATACTTTGGTTAAAAAAAACAACAGATGTGTTCCTAGGCATTACTTCTTCAACAGAAAATTTGGTAGCAGAGATAGAAATAATGTTGAAAAAATAGGGATAAGATCTACACCACAAGAAAGAAGAACACTTCAATATGTTTCAACAAATCTTGTATACAAAACTAGCCAATATGCACATGGGAGATGAAACATGCAGGTCAGGTAAAGCCTTGTATAAATAAAAACATTTTGAATCTCCTGGAGACTACTTGAAGAGTTTCTCCAAAATGCATCCAGGAATTTTTTTTCTTTCACTCACCTTCACTTTTCTTAAGATTCTTGCTTTGGTGGCAAAATTTGCAGACCTTTCTTTTTTCTACCACACTGGGCTTGTTGTTGCTGGTGATGGTGTCTCCTTCTCCTTCTCCTTCTTTTCCATACCCTGTTTTTTTCCCCAGGTTGGGAATCAAAGTGGCTGAGGGAGGCATATCTGCATTCCCCATGTCTTTCTGCTTTGCTGTTCATATACACTCTGTAAGAGATTCTGGAGGTGGCTACTGTTTACTTTACCTGTTGCAAGTAGGCATATTTACCTACCATAGGATTGGCTAGGGCAGAATCCTATCCTTTCCAAATTCAAGCTTTATTGCATTGCTTACTGCAGATGTACTGTTGTAAGTGGTATTAAAACTCTGTGTTGATTGATTGATTGATTGAGTGATTAATTGATTGATTGATTGTATATGCCACCTTTATATGTCACCTTTTCTCCCAAAATGGGCCCCAAAGTAGATTCCAAAAAAAGTTTGAAAAAAACTTAAAACAATTCAAAACATTAAAAACATATGGAATTATAAAAACTTATAATTTCAAAAAAACAGCTTAATAAATAAATAAATGTGTTTCTCCAGCCCTCCTTCATCATCCAACCAATGCCAATGTGGCTAAAAAACAAAACACAACAACCCTCTGCCTACTCACAGGGCAAGGAGGAAAAAGCAAGGCTGAGCAGGTATAAAAAGGCTTTGTGAAAAGGACATGTAAAAGTGTCAGAGGTTTTGTTAATGGAGGTATGTATGTGTGTTTGTGGGAGATGGGGGGAGGGCTGTAAAATTCATCACAAAAGTAGCCCTGAGGAGTGGGGAGGATCTACTTAACAGTTTCGCTACAATTTTTTTTTTTTTTTTTTTTTGGCAATCAGCTGCTTTCTTTCTTCACACTGCTGCTATGATTAACTTCATAGCCGCCTATATTTCCCTATAAATAAATTCCATGTGTAGCATGAGGCTTGAGGTTGTTCGTGCTTTAAAAGGCTGTGGTGGAGCTTTGTTAGAACACTGATCCATCTAGGTCAGTATTATTTTCTACACTAGCTGTAGGTAGAAATCAGATCTATATCAGGTCTTGAACTACAAGTGATTTGTATGTGGATCTATGGTTGATTTGCAGAAGTTGGAAAAATACTTTTTGGACTATCGCACACACGCGCGCTCGCACACACACACACACACACACATCACAGCCAGTCAGCCAGCCAGCTGACTCTGAAAGTTGTAGTCCAAAGAAATAATTTCCCTAACTCAGCAGGTTAGAAGGGATTTGTGATTTGCGTTTTATTAACCATAGCAGTAAGAACGTTATTTCACACCCTTCAAACCAGGGATGGGGAAGGTATTCATGTGGACTGCAACTCCCAGAAGCCTTAACAGATAATACGATGAAGAATTCTGACAGCTGCCATCCAAACATTGGGAGGGCCCCATCAAACCACTCCTTTCCTCTGACATATGCACACACACACACACCCCTTACAACACCAGCCTACATCATGTTGCTGAAATGAGGAAAGCTTGGTGCAGTCACCAGGAGTGGATTTTTGTATGGATGGGCCATGAGCTCCATTCCCTTTCAATGCCTGAGCTCAGACTTTTGTAACACGAAATGTCTGCCTTTTGCATGAGGCACCAACCAGTTCCTGGATCTTGGAGTTCAAAGAAATGAGAAAGCATATCCCAAAGTCTACCCACTTCTCTTCTCAATCACATGGCAGGGGGCCTTTCACAGACCTAACAGCAGATGTTGCCTGGGGTTGAATGTCTCAGATCTTTTGCATGCTAAGCACATGGACTAAACTTCTCCTATGGTTTCTTTTTGTCAGTAGTTGGTTCAGATCTCCAGCCAAAAAATACATATCAGGTTACTGCAGTGGTTAGTTTGGTCAAAGTAGACCCTTTTCAGTCCAAAGTCAGTGCACAGTTGCACACTAGTGTGGCCAGGTTTTCAAAATAGTAAAAAGGGACCGCTGAAGTTCATGACATGCAGAGTCAACAAGAAGTAGCTATTAAGTTGGTGTTCTACCTAAATAACAGATTAAATTATTTATTTCATTGAATTTAACCATGTGTTTCTCTGCAAAATTAACATACTGTCCACATTAATAAATTACATAATGCACATATTTCTGTCTTTATGAAAGGCACACCCTAAAAAAAATACAGGATTTTTTTGGATATTTTATTCAGTCTCTATAAAAGGAAAAGCTTTCCAGCCCTCAAATAGTGGACAACTCTTATAATAAGGAGCACCTGCCAGCTCTATAAGGGAAAAGCTTTCTGGCCCTCAAATAGGGGACATCTGTCATAATATGAGACATGTGGCAACCCTATAAAAATCTTCTGCTTCACCAATCATATGCAGTCACTTTGGTTTAACTTTAAAAAAAAAAAAAAAGGACCCTGCACAGGCTGTATTGGAGCTCTCCCTGCTGTTCATCCATTAGAAGTGCAGCTATACGCTTGATTTTTGCATTTTACACATTTTCAAGAGGAATGCTTTTTTTACAAACTTTGTCATGCTCCCTGTTGATTGGACTTCAAAGCAGGTATTCAGATACATTTGCACCAGAGCTTCTTCCCAGAACTAGCTTGAGTGAGATGAAGGTATGGGGTACATGGGAAATGTAGTATTCACAAAGGGACCACCCCTCAGTAAATTAAGAGACCTTATTAAGAGGTACACAGTTATAGCACTATGATCCCACTTTAACTGTCATAGCCACATCCTATGGAATCTTGAGATCTGTAGTGTGTTGAGCTGGGCTCTCTGGCTGAGAATTCTAAATGTTCTCCCCTAAACTGCAAATCCCAGAATTCCATAGAAAGGAATTTTGGCAGTTAAGTGGAATCACAGTGCTATAATTGTGTTGCTTAGAGAACATAACATTCCTTTAAATATTAGAGTTCCTTGGTTTGATTTACTTAATTCCAAATATATCAACTAAGAAAACTCTTTAAGATTTCTAAATGCAGAAACTGAGGCAAAAATTTACCCTAAGAAATGAAAAGTCATCACTTAAATGCTCCCTTTAGTAAAGATAAGCTGAAAGGCAGAAGCATAGGGAAGGGAAGAACAGCCAACTGTCAACACAGCGCTCATGCAAATTAGACCCAGGAATTAGCACAGCCACCTCCTTAGTTAAGCTTATATCCTGCCTTTTCTTAGACGAGCTCAAGGCACATACGTGGCTCCCATACCCTCCAACTGTCCTTGTCTGTAGCTGTTCTCCAGGACAATCTTCTGATTTTCCACTTTCTTAACTGCTTTGAAAATGTCCCAGTGTCTCTCTCCTCCTAGCACTTTCTCCCTTTGTCTTCTGCTTTATTTCAATTTCTATAACTGAGTTCAAACTGCAAAAATAATACCCTCTTAACCTTTCCAGTAGGGTCCTTCAAGGTTTTTTCTTTTTGTCAAGATTTACTTAACTCAGTATATCAATTCCAGAGTTTCTCTGCTTAATAACAATAGTTTTGTGTGTTTTCTCACCATGCAGGGCACATACAATCAAACTCAGCTGCTCAGGATAATGAGTTATATGTCTGTATTTATGTATTTTTCTTTAATGTGAAAACTGGTAATGCATGTGTATTGTATATACTCACGCAGCCTAACGTGCTCTTGCTGCTTGCAGGTTTTTTGCAGAAACACCTACAAGACGAGGGAGTTTCTAGTTGCACATATTTAGTTTCAAGAACATTGAATGTATTGGCTAATGTGGTATTGGTATTTAGACTACTTTGTGCAATCAATAATTAAAGTGGTGCATAAAACAACTTGATTGTTTCTGTTGGTCCATGTTTCTATCTAGTCTTGAATACTGTGTCCAGTTCTGGGCACCCCAATTCAAGAAGGACATGGTCAAGCTGGAGCAAGTCCAGAGGAGGGCAACGAAAATGGTGAGGGGCCTGGAAGCCATGCCCTATGAGGATAGACTTAGAGAGCTGGGTATGTTTAGTCTGCAGAAGAGAAGGTTAAGAGGAGACATGATAGCCATGTTTAAATATTTGAAGGGATGCCATGAAGAGGAAGGCATGGGCTTGTTTTCTGCTGCTCCAGAGACCAGGACAAGGAGCAATGGATTCAAGCTGCAGGAAAGGAGATTCCACCTGAACCTCAGGAAGAACTTCCTGACGGTCAGAGCTGTCTGGCAGTGGAATAGGCTGCCTCGGAGTGTAGTGGAGTCTCCTTCTTTGGAGGTTTTTAAGCAGAGGCTAGATGGCCATCTGTTGGGAGTGCTTTGAGGGTGTTCCTGCATGGCAGCGGGTTGGACTGGATTGCCCCTGTGGTCTCTTCCAACTCTACATTTCTATGATTCTATGATCACCTTTGCCCTCTCCTTGCCTAGCCACACCCTTTTGACCATACCCAGCCAAATGTGACCCAATTTTCATCTGTGAAACATTGGTGATTTGGGCTTTCTCCTCTCCACATTTTGTTCTTACAACAAACCTGTGAGGCAGGTCAGGCTGAAAGAGGACAACTGGTCCAAACATACCCAGCAAGCTGAAGACTTCAGCTCAGATTTCCCCAGTCCCAGTCCAGCACTCTTAACCATTATTCTATTCCAGTGTGGGTTTTTTTTTTGCCGGGGGTGGGGTTACATACTGAACTTATATTGCCTCATGCACCTACTGGGACATATCCTGCCTCTCCTCCCCCTTCTCCAAAACACTTTGTATCTGCATTGTTATATCTTCAAGATTTCCTTTTGTTATGAAATCTTTGGTGAGGTTGCACACTTTCAAGGTATTTCCAGCTTATGGCAATGCTAAGATTAACCTATCATGGGGTTTTCTGGGGCTGAGACTGTGTGACACACCCCCAGTGGGTTTCCATGGCTCAGCAGAGAATAGAACCCTGGTCTGCAGTGCTCAGATCTCTACGCCAAGCTGGCTTTCTGTGAAATCTTTGCTTTTTACATTTCTGTGGACTATTCAGCTCACATTTTTGAAATACTATCTGCACAGATCTTCAGAGATATGTTTGGCTGAACTTGGATTTTTTCATTACCCATGACTATGTTTCTCCAGCAGAGCTAGGCCAATTCTACCACATTTTCAAAGAAGTTTTGTAAAATGCCCAGTCCCTTCTCCATCAGTGTAAACTATACACCTAAATTTCCTGTGTGCTGAGTTTTGACTTAACAATTTCACAGATGACGGCAGTGCGTAATTCTAAGTAGGCAACCAAAGGTGTCCTGCAGCCCATCCTACTTCATAGGGATGGAAGTACAGATTCCTACAATGGCCAGAATCTTCATTTACTTTGCAAATGATTATCCTCTTTTTTCCTCCTTTTACCTGAGCAACACTTGGATAAAAATAGTCAGCTACTGGTAGCACATAGAGTTTTATGTGCAAACATGCACTCAGCTTCTATTTAAAGAAACAAAAAGTTTCCAGTACCTGTTACTTGTGGACAGAAGGTCAGTTATGAACTTAGGGGCTGGGGTAGGAGCCGTGCAACCCCAAAGCCATTTTTGTAGCCCTCTAAAACACATGGAGCCTCTTGTACCCATATTTTTAGAGGGAATGGAAGAATCAAACTTCCAGAAACTGTCATGGAAGAGACAATCTCAATCCAACCTCTGTTACTCCACTTCTTTAGCTGCTTTTTAAAATGTCCCAATTTGTTTCTCTTCTTCCCCTTTCCATCTTTATCTTCAGCACACTTCAGTTGCTGCAAACTGATTTCAAAGTACAAAAGCAGTTTCCCCAGAATTCAGCAAAGGGAAAAAAAGAGGAAAGGAGTGGAATCTTGCGCTTCCCAGAAGATTCAGGCAAAAGCAAATTGCTGCAGTCTCTCCTAATTTGTATGTTCTTTCTCACTTACAACTTTTGCCATCTTGGCTACATTTTGATGTTGCTTGGCTGCATGTAGCCCAGTTTTTATCTGTGGTATCTTGGGGTATATGTAATAGGCACAGGGAGGACAGAACTGAAGTTTGGAAGAGGTATAGTGTGGTCCTAATTCAGCCTAGTCTCCATACACCTGTTATTTTAAATGGGGAGAGGCGCTTTTATTTTTCAGTAGTGGAAGCTTTACTTCAAATGCAAAAGAAAGATTATTTCTGGTAGCCACAACTCCCAGATCCCCACAGCCTTGGGGATTCTGGGCATTATTGTCCTAAAAAGTAGATCTCCCAAGTTCCAGCAGAGTGGTTTTCAAAGAAGTAGCCATGTTAGTCTCTTGCAGCATAAAAAGGAGGAGGGAAGGGATAAAAACAAGTAATATAGCAGCACCTTTAAGACTAGCTGGATTTTGTTTCAGCATGATCTTTCGTGGGTAGCTCCAGAATGGCTCCACCAATCCAGATTGGGAGTACAATAAAGATCCTCTGTATGCAAGGATTTGGATTGGCCCCCTTATCTGTAATTTACTTTAGAAAACTATTACCATTGATGTGGATAGTGTTTAAGGTGGCCCTAGAAACAAAGCTGCTTGCAAAACCCACACACTAATGGTACCCTGTTCCTCGGAGAGTCTTTCCCTTCTCACCCCATCACAATACATAGTTGCAGCAGATGAGGTATGGACCAAAAAAAAATGTAAAAATGCTCTCAGTCTAGAGATACAGTTCTGTTCTGAAATCAGCAAAGTCCCTTTCTCCTTCCATGACTATACACACATGCACTTATATAGGCTCACATTGCAGATGTCTTAGTGAGCTAAGTTTAACCTGTACTGTAGCAAGCCCATTTTATCTCATACACATCCTGAAGTGGGAAGCCTTGAGCATCAGTTAAGAGATATTTCTGACTCTGCTGCCTCTCAAGAGAATTGTCAGGTTTCTCAAACAGTTGCTGCATATTAGGACTGGTCATGCAGAGGCCTTAAAACTACTGGGAAGCCCAAAAGAGGAGAGTGACAAGGCCTGGGCAGCTGCTGGCATTGCTGAGGCTATGCAGATTCTCAAAGAGTGTCCTGAGCTTTCATCGCTTTCCCAACACCCTCCATTACTACAGGCTGCTTTCAGACAAGATGTTTAATGTGCAGCCCAGACATACCCTCCAGCATTTCTCAGATGAAAACCGGGAAACATGGCACAGAGCAACTTCAGAATGGCAAAAGTTATTAATGAGGAAGAACTGACAAGCTAAGGCAAACTGCTGCAGTTTGTTTTTGCCCGAGTCTACAGGGAAGGATAAGATTCTTCCTCTTCCTCTCTTTCTCCTCTTCCCCTCCACCAACTGCTTTTGCAGATTGAACTCAATTTGTAACAATTGAAGAAAGCAAAAGACAAAAGAGGGAAAAGAAGAGGGGGAGACAAACTAGGACATTTCAAAAAGTGGTTGAAAAAGTGGGATGACAGGATTTGTGAAAAGGAGCTTCTCTGTCGGAGACTTTGGCCATTTCCACACTAGACTGTTATAGTGCTATTATTCCATGTTCAACAACCTATGGAATCCTAGGGTTTGCATTTTAGGCAGGAGCCTCCGTGAGGAAATGGCTTTTATTAACTGAGGTATGCTTGTGGGTTTTTCTGTCTCTGGTCCCAAAATGATTTGGTTTTCAAAGAGACAGCTGTGTTAGTCTATGAGAACAAAAATAACAGCATTCTTGGCACCTTGAAAGCTAATGCATTTGTTATAGGGTGAGATTTTGTGAATTACTCCTTACCTTCTCAGATGTACAAAGCACTATTCAAAACTACCAGCATCTAAACAGCACAGGTGGGTAGGGGAGGCATTGTCACTAGAGAGTTCCAAAGGAAATTAAATCCGTAAAGTACTGACTGTGACAATTGTATGAATAACATGGGCAATTAAAAAATCTGTTGCTGATAGGACAAGCCTCCTGGCATTAAATATAATCATTTGACTGACCTTCAGCACTGCATGTCCCTCACTTGGCATTTACCTCTGCGCCTCAAGCCAAAATATATTTAGGGCCAGCTCTGTGTGCTCCAAGCACAACCAAGCTATCAGTGATGGTTGAAGTGGACCAGCAGCTATCTGAAAAAAAATGAGCTCCATGGTAAAGCTCTCTTACAATGCGCTAATATGTCACTTGTACGAGAGGGTGGAAGGGAATATGAAAGGACCTCTTCACACTATAGGGTTGTTATGCTTTGATGCCACTTTAATTTCCACAGCAATATCCTGTGGAACACTGGGATTTGCAGTTTAGGGAGGATTTAGAATTCTCAGCCAGAGAGCTCCAATGCCTCACTAAGCTATAAACCCTGGGATTTCATAAGGTATAAACACAGGAGTTCAAGTAGAATCTGAATGCTATATTGTGTAATATGAAAGGGCCCCAGCATTGCTTACACCTACTTGGAAGTTTTAACCACTGAATGGGGTGAATGGGGAAACCACCTTCTTAGGACCCTTTCACACTACATAATTATTACATTTTAAGGAGCAGGATTTAGAATTCTCAGCCAGAAAGCTCCAGTGCCTCTCCAGCCTCAGGATTCCACAGGATGGAAGCAAAACATTAAAGTGGGATGGTAGTATATACTGATGTAGCATGAAAGGGCTCTTAGACCCCCATGTATAGGGCAAGGGTAGGAAACCATGTGGCCCTAAGACTGCTTTTGTGGCCCTTTATCCCATCTGGACCACTTTCCCCAACTGAAGAAATGGGGGAGGATGTGAAGAAGTAGAAGATCTAAACTGGTTTCCTGTTCAGAAATTACAATATGCTAAACCGGATTTACAATATCGTAACTGCTGGCAATTCACATTTATAAGCTTCCCCCACTTATCTGACAGGTTAGGGACTGGAGCACTGTCAGAGAATGGAATTAGCTGGAAAATGGAACCCATGTACTGTACTGTAGGGAACATGAAGGACTTATAGAGGCTCACTTGGGACTGACTACGCACACATTGCTTGCAAAATCTCTCACCCAGCTTAGTGCCTTTTTCCTACTCTTTGCAAGCAGCACATGTGTCTGAGCGGTTTCAAGCAAGCCTTTGTAGGTTAGGATAGTGGTTCTTAACCTGGGGCCTGGGGATGCCTGGGGGTACATGGAGTCCTCACAGGAGATCTGCTAAGCCCTGCTGCTGGACACCAACAGCAGTGGTAACAACAGGGATGTAGCAGTGGGGGTGGGTGGGTGCCAAAACTGCTTCTTCGTTTGCAAATGAAGGAGCAGTTTGGACTCATACTCATCATGCCTGCTGCTGTGTCCCTTTCTTCTGGGACACAATAGTAGGGGGTGTGGGCACTGAGGCACATGGCAGCAGGAGTGTGCGTGCACCCAAACTGATTCCCCATTTGCAAACAAGGAAGCAGTTTTGGTGTCCTCACCCTCTGCTGCTGTGTTCCTGATGAAAGGGACATGGCAGCAGGCATGTATGCACACCCAAGCTGCTCCCTTGTTTGCAAACTAGAGAGCATTTTCAGCACACTCCCACTGCCACATCCCTGATGAAAGGGACCCTATGGCAGGAGAGGGAGCAGTTTGACCCACGCACACACTTGCCACTGTGTTCCTTCCATCAAGGATGTGGCAACAAAGGTTGGGGGTGCCAAGGGACATGGCAGCAAGTGTGTGCATGTGCCTTTTAGCATCTGCATCCCCCACTGCCACATCCATGAAGAACGGGACACAGCAAGAGGCATGTGCATATGCCCAAATTGTGACTCCAGAGACTCAGTCATGGAAACCCACTGGGTGAGCTCAGGTAAGTCACATTCTCTCATCCTCAGAAAGACAAAGGCAACGAATCTTGCCAAGAAAATCCGCACGATAGGTTCACCTTAGTGTCATCATAAGTCAGTTTTCAAAGGGGAGAGACATGATGGCTAGAAAGAACCTCCTCCTGTCAGTAGCACTTTATGATTGAGTGCCCTCAAGTCACTTCAAATCTGACAAAATTTGTTCAGAGGGGGTTTGTCTTTGCCTTCCTATGAGGCTGAGAGAACGTGACTTGCCCAAGGTCACCCAGTGACCTACTGAGCAAGGATTTGAATCCTGGTCTCCGGAAGCCTCTCATAAATAAACATTGAATATTTAAATTAGCATTTAACATTTAAATGTTTAAGTATTCAAATTAAATATCTAAATTTAAATATTTAAAGCTTGAGTTGAGTCTTGGTGGACCCTGACAACAAGTTATATTTATAGGGGGTCCCCAGTACTGAAAAGGTTAAGAACCACTGGGCCAGAAGAACTTATGAAAGAGCAGAACCCCGTCAAATTAATAGAACTTGTCCTTAATTTGGAAGCATTAAAATAAGCAGTTGTTAGATAACAGGGTGTCAAAAGGTGGGGGCTTTCTGTACAGACATGAACGGCCAAACATAACCCCCCAAACCTCCTTCCCAGCCCCACATCACACCAGCTAAAGTATTTTTTTAAGGCACTGAAGATTGAGATATATGGAAATTGCATCCTCAGTGCACTCCTGTCATGGGGAGCTTTGTGACAAGCAGTTGTGGAAAGGCCCTGAGGGATCTTTTTCACTGCCTGTTGCCCTGTGCCAGCAGTCAGCCCAGGCTTCCAGCTTTCTAATTAGAGTCTAGTGGTTCTCAACCTGTGGGTCCCCAGATGTTTGTGGACTTCAGCTCCCAGAAGCCCCAGCCACTATGGTCAATGCTCAGGGCTTCTGGGAACTGAGGTCCACAAACATCTGGTGACCCACAGGTCGAGAACCACTGGATCAGCAGCCACGAGCAAAGTTTGTAATAGTTTGTTAGCAAGTTACCGGCCATTGTTTTGCAGTCCCAGTACACAGGAAATCCAGAGCGATGGTCCAGTGTCAAAGTCCATACACAAAACAAGGTTTAGGGTCTCCAGGAGTACAAGTAAGGGATCTGACCATGAGTATGCTGCATCCACTAATAATATCAGTTGTCTGCAATGACTTCTTCCCATCTATTCCCCTCTTTATATAGGCTAGCAGCCTCCCCCAGCTGTTTGTCTAATTGATGTGTCTTACTATGTAAACACTCCTCTCCCTTTTTCACCTATCCTGGATACCGTAAGTATTGTCCTTTTGATGTCTCTGTGTTGTGGCTGTTGGGAAGAGTCCTGTCTGAGTCCTGAGATGGGAGCATAACACCTTTTCTCAAAGCATCCCATGACCAGGAGCTTGCTGTGGACAACATCTCCCAGCAACTTGATCTCCAGTATTTCAGAAATGCTTTGGGCAGAGCACACTACCAGGCTGAAAAGATGGGTGGAGGGGTCATCAGTTGCAACTACAGTGACAGAGCTTCATCATCACAGTTATGCCATAGTTACGATGATGAGACAGGAACCAGGCCCTAATTTTTAAACAAGTTACAAGTTTAACAAATTTAAACAAGTTAAATAAATAATAGAAATAGATTAATAGATAGTTAAGATTTAGTAAAGCCAAGATATTATTAGATTGTGTTAATCAGTAGTGGTGGTAATATTGAACTATATTGTGAATTTTATTATATATGTCATTTTGATTACATGAGGTTTAATTAAAGTTTTGGAAGGTAATGTAGAGAAAATTAAACAATAAGGGAGGAAAGATATGGCAACAGGTCAAAAGAAAACAACACAGACACAAATCCAACCACAAGTTTTAGAAAGAAGAGGATCTACTGGATTTAAAACAATGGAGATGAATAGACTGTTGGAAGAATTTCAAAAAATGAGAAAAAAATAACTAAAAATGGAAATGTAAGATGTTGGAAATGTGATGAAAAGGTGGGGTCTTTTTTTCATAAGTGGTGGACCTGTAAGATAGCAAGGAAATTCTGGAAGGAAATACATGATGAAATTCAAAGAATTTATAAAGTAAATTTTGAAATGAAGCCAGAGTTTTATCTATTAAATATGCTAGGGCAAGAAAGAGAAATAAGATGTCATTAGAAGATATTGCTATATCTGGTAACTGCTGCAAGACTGATATATGTGCAATATTGGAAAGAAAGGAAATATGTTGATATAGAAGAATGGAAATTAAAAGTCCTGGATATGGTAGAGACAGAAAAGTTAACATTTTCTTTGAAAAATAAACCTATCCAGAACTTTGAAAGGGAATGGAGAGAAGTTTTGAATTGGTTAAAGATATAGAATAAGAAAGGGAAAGGAACAAAGAAAGATGTAAGCAATGTAATTTAACAATGTAATAAGGTAATGTAACAAAGCAAACATAAGGAAATGTAACAATGTAACATAATACGGTAATGAAATAAAGCAACACTGTAACGATGTAAGATGTAACAATGTAAGATCATCTTCTTTGAGTAAGCAGCAACTATGAATGGAATGAAAACAAGCAGATTGAACTGGAAAATAAGCTTGGAAGTGGGGAGGGTTGTTTTTTTTTTACTTTTAATTATACAGTTCAATAAAAATATATATTTTAAACAAGTTACAATATCCTGTAA
Organism: Iguana delicatissima; assembly: GCA_948472985.1. Taxonomy (NCBI): domain Eukaryota; kingdom Metazoa; phylum Chordata; class Lepidosauria; order Squamata; family Iguanidae; genus Iguana; species Iguana delicatissima. The sequence continues at coordinate 260,123 of CAOKZL010000774.1, forward strand.
CAAGTTACAATGCCCTGTAACTGAAGACATTTGGCCACTTTGGATTTGCGTTCTAAGTGGGTCAAGGTTCTGGCTGAGCCCTCTTGAGTCCCAGGGGTGGGAAATTAGACCCCTGGCACTGGCCCACTAGGTTACATTTCCTTACTGTGGAGGGCAGTATACACTTCATAGAGATTCTCAGTGGCATTTCCTTCTTTGCTTTCTGAATTCCTATATTCCTTTCAGGAATGACAACCAACTGCACTACGCTCCTCCTAGCATCCTGTCAAGCTGCTAGAAATCCTGTTCTCTGGAATCTAGATGATTGAGTAGTATTTCTTGGCACAGGAAATCATATACTCAACCTCTGGCCCCTGCCTCAAGCCCATACTTTTGCTCAGAAATAATGGAGGAAAAATGTGCTGCTAAGCCAACTATCGGCTGGTGCCAGACGCAGCTGAGGGCCAGTCCAGCTGAGAACCATTCAGAGAAGTTGCCCAGCTGTCGTCTACATTCACTGGGGATTATGACCCAGGGGGGGGGAAAGGAAAAGAAAAGAAGTGTAAAGGCATAGACTGTGTCCATTTCTTTATTAGTCTAACCATCAATCTCACCCTATTCCAGAGCTTGGAAAAATTAGTTTTTTTAGACTACAAGTCCCAGAATTCCCAGACAGCATGGCCTGAGGAATTCTGTGAGCTGCAGTCTAACCCCCAACTCTGCCCTATTCCTTAATATTTCATTAAGAATGACATCAAGTCTTCTAAATGTTTAATCCCTTGCAATGTTCCAGCCAGCCAGAAAGGCTCAAATCTCACTTCTGAAATAGCTTCAGATTGACATTTTGACAGGCCTTCCCAGCATGGACCAACTATGGAGAAGGCCACACACTTGCTGCTTGGCTTGGATGTAGGTCTTTTTCACACTATATAATTAGAACACTTTAACGGCATTTTGCCCAGGCTACATCCTAGGAACCTTGGGATTTGTAATTTGGCAAAAGCACTAGAAATCTCTGGCTGACAATTTGATATACCTCTTGAAACCACAAATCCCAGAATTCCATAGGATGGAACCATGGAAGTTACAGTGGCATCAAAATGCTATAATTGTGTAGTGTGAAAGAGATAATGGACAACCTTGCTGGGGTGCCCCATCCTAGTGTTAGGTAGGCCAGAGGCTAGTTTCTGATAGACATTCTATCACATCTACTTAAAGGTTGGGATTCTTGCTAAAAACACTAAACTAGGTGGACCTTAGGCTGATGATGATCCATCCTCAAGGCTCATGTTCAGTAGGGCTGCCAATTCAGGATCATCCCAAGCCCCGTTTTCTGAGCCAAAAACATGAGATCTAGATCTAAATCCAAGCATGCTGGAGGGGTGCTTGACTTTCTGTTGCTGCTTGGGGAACAAGGTCTTTGGGGCTCTGATAGACACCTGTATCTTTGATCCTGACTGCTGGTTTATGCTTTGTTTCTGACTTGGTTCTTTAATTCTGACATCCATTTTGCTTCTCATCTCTGCCTCCTAGTTTGTCTTTTGGTTTCTGACCTATTCCTTCGTCTTGGCTCCTGGGTTGCCCTTTTGGGTCCTAGGTCACCTAAGTCTGTTACCCATGCCTTGGCACATATTTCACATGCAAGGATAACCTAAACATAGAGCACCTATGCCTTAGCAGTTCAGAAATCTTTGCCTGGTATGTACAAAAGGCACAAACTGTCCAGGATCATTGTACAAAAATGGTTCTGTGGCTCAATACCTCCAGTTTTGCTGCTCCCTCTATTATTAGTAGTAATATTAGTAGCAATAGTAACATTAGGAGCACACTACATACCTCTGCATACAGGCAATTCCTTTTTCCTATCATCTTCTACCTTACATAACACTTATATATGAAATAATGTGTATTTTAAAGACTATGCATTAGAAGCCAACAGTATTAAGAACAATGAAGTTGGGGGGTTAGCTATTTGGAATGGCAGTGCAACTTGATGGCAGCTTGCTAAGGACCTCAAGAATGAAACCCAGCCAAGTGGCATGTGTGGGAGGAGCTTATGGAAGAGAGGAATTCTATGTAAGGCAAAGTTTTTGCATCTCTTAAGCCTTCAAGGAGATCTTGACCAGAGAGGGTGGCTGAGTTGTGTTTCAGCACCTGAGCAAAAGACACAGAGAACTGCTGTCTACAGCTGGGAGTTATTGGCACAGAGTGTCAGACTGTTTAATGTATCAACAGTGTACTATTCATGAACTCTAGCAAGATACTTTATTTCCAGTGGTACTATAACAGATGTTACCATTTGTTTTATAACTACTAAGTTGGCCTTAAAGTCACTGATAATGAAAAGAACATACTGTCCTATCTCCGCCCTGGCACAGTTGATAAATCAAACAAAACAAACTGAATATCTCCCAGCTTGTTACTTACTTCCAGGCAGTTAGCAAGGAGTCATAAATAAAGTCCAACATAAACAAAATCCAGCAGGGTTTCACAGCAAGGGAGTGTCCAAGATCAATCCAAGCATTTGTCAAGGCATCCAGCAAGGTAGCAGGTCAGATAAGCTCTGACAACTCCTGGAGTGGAAAGACACCAACTAAATAGGTCCTGAGCCTAGCACAGCTGAGACTTGATTGGCTGTTGCCAATTATAAATCCTAAGAGAGTGACACTGGCTCTCTCTTTGCTGCCTGTGCACTGCGAAGCTGGGTTGAGGTAAGTGTTCCTCTCTATCTGAAGAGGCAAGACTCTCTGTTGGAGCTGGCACTGCTTCCTGTTCTGTTTCCAGCACTGTAACCTCTCTCTATACAGCAGGCCCTGGCATACCTTCTGTTTCAGCCTCTGGCATGCCCTCTGTTTCAGATTCTGAGACAGAGTCCACACTCTGGAAGTAGGGCATGACACACACTACCTTAAATAAACTGTTTTGTTCTGAGTAAATACTTACACCCTAGCTTTGTTACACAAAAGCTGTGATAAAAGGGTGGAGTCAGAGCTAAGTGATATTGACAAGGTGCCTTATTAGAGTGGAACTGTCAAACCAACTTGAGGAGAAATAAGGGCCTGTCATAACTGTGTCCTTAATTCTGCAGTAAATACCTAGTGTATCTTTTACATGTCAGTATCCTTAATTTGACAATTTGGCAATTTAGATGGACACATAATTATTTGAAAAAATGAGTACTTAAGTGCATGTGTGTGTCTGTGTCTGTGTTATACAGTAGGACCTTCACATTCATTCATGAGAGATAGGTGTACAGAACCCCCGCGAAAGTAAAAAAAAAAAAACCCTGCAAATAACTCCCTCCAGTGAGCACTCCACCTTTCCTGGGTGCCCTGCCCAGGAGACTGGGGAGGATAAGATCTCCCTCCGATTTCACTCTCCCAACTGCCCCAAGTACAATTGTGTCTGCAGCACAGGGAGAGAGCACGGGAGAGGAGATTGCCCCCCCTCCAATTCACTCTCTCACCTGCCCGGGCATGATCACACCCACAGCAGTGGGGAATAGAGTGAGGTGGAGGAGATCATCCCCCCCCTTCACTCTCCCACTCGCCCCCAGTGCTATCACTCCTGCAGCAGGGAGGGGAGGGCGCAGCAGACAAGATCTTCTCCCTGCACTAGGGAATGAGAGGGGGAGAATGGGAAGGAGGCAAACCACATTGTGAACAATCAAACCCACGAGTGTCAAACCCACAAATGTGGAGGAAGAACTGTACTGGAAATTTATATTGCAGCCTTATCCAACAGAAAGCCTGTAATGTAATAATGAATAAGGTCCCTTTCACAGTGCACAATTAGAGCAGTTTGATACAATTTTAACTACCATTTTATCTACCAAACTTGCTGCCAATTTGTTTCTGGACACAATTCAAAGTGCTAGTTATGACCTATAAAGCCCTTATACAGCTCAGGTCCAGGCTATTTGGCAGACTATATCTCCCTGTATGAGCCAGCCTAGGCTCTGTAGTCATCAGGAGAGGCCCTCCTCTGAGTCCAACCACCATCATAAGCACAGTTGGTGGGGACACAAGAGAGGGCCTTCTTAGTGGCTGGCCCTAGACCCTGGAACTTCCTTCCCAGGGAGGCTGGAATGTCCACCTCCTTGTTGTCCTTCCAGAGGCAGGCTAAAAGCTTTTTATTCAGGCAGGCTTTTAATACAGACATGTTTAAAAGAGTGGGCTAGGGGGTGCTGTATTGTTTTAAATTTAATTGTTATTTTTTTATATCTTTTTAAGTTGATGTTTTAATTCTCTAACAGTTTAATTTGATTTTAATTCACACTATTAGTATGTTTTCAAATTGTATTTTTTTTTAAAGTATGAGCTGCTTTGATGCTCCAGTGGGCAAAAAAGTGGGATCATCAACATCATCACGATAAAAATAATAATGCAGTTGGTTCTCCACATTCGCCACGGTTAGGGGCCCAGGACCCCCACAAAAGTGGGAAAATTGGAAATATCAAAGTCTGGGTCAGTGTCGGTGTCTGTGGAAAGGGGGCCAAGGCATGTTGGGGAGAATGGGCACCCACAGTCCAAACCAGGACAGGAAAGGGGGTGGATTGGCATAGTGGCTCTATACTTCCTTTCTCTTGCCCATCTCCTTCCCTGGATGTATGGGGGGCATCATGAACGGGTTTGTGGCACTGGGAAATTGGATTGCATGCCATCCTTAGCTGGACAGGCAGTGGAGGAGGTGGAGGAGGAGGACCAGAGGTGGTTCTGAAAAGGGCTGAATGCTCTGATTGGAACCACCAAGAGGGAAGGTTCTCCTGAAAAAGAAGCGTTGGAGGGCAGGGACTGAGGAAACTCGCAAATACTCAAATCCGTGAAAGTTAAATCTGCAAATATGGAGTGCTGACTGTGATGATGATGATGATGATGATGATGATGATGATGATGATGATGATGATGATGATGATAATGATGATGATGCCATGGCTCCATTTTAAGGAACTGTGGGATTAGTACTTTGAGGAAGCTGTAGAGCTCTCTGACAGAGAATTCTAAATACCCCACAAAACTACAGATTCCAGGATTTCGTAGTACAGAGCCTAGCCAATTAAAGTGGAGTCAAATTCCTGCTATTTTGTAGGGGCCTCATATACCAAATTGTGAATGAGAATACCAGAATGTCAGAGTTTAAGCCAGAATCCTAAATAACTTTTTGTATAACATAATTTTGCATATTCTTAGCTAAATAGCAGAGGTGCTCAGAAACCCAGTTACTAAACTGCAAAGGTGTATAATGGAACACCAGCAAAAGTGTGTGATGTGCCCTGCTGCCCAATGCTGATCAAGACCAATGCTATGCATCTCAGGACTGATGCACAGCAGTCTCATAGCACATCTGTCCCAGTGTGCATTGGTCCCATTGTGCTTCAAGCATCGGTATACTTCAGGCGCTTTGCCATCTCTAAGAAGAGGATTCTTTTATTTTAATTTTTTGTTTTATTTTGGTATTTATGTGATTAACTGTTACACACTCTATGAGACACATCTTCAGCTTTTTCAGCTGCTTTGAAAATGTTCCAGTTTGCACTCCATTAACTCAGTGGAGGTAGAGGACAGGAAAGGGCAGCCGGTTAAGGATGGAGGGGCGATGGGGGCTGTTCGCCCTGGCGGCAATGTTTTTGGGGCATCCTGACACTTAGCCACATCCCCGTGCGTCATGGCCACACCCCCATGCCCTATGGCCATGCTCCCACGCTGTGGCCATGCCCCCCCACACACACTCCAAGCTCAGCCGCTGGGAAAGGGACAGAATTTTGCCCTTCTCAGTAAGCTCAGGCAAAAGCAAACTGCTGCAGCTTCTCCTAGCTTGTGTGTGCTTCTTTGTTAACAACTGTTGCCATCTTGGTCATATTCTGATGTTGCTTGGCCACACGTGTCAGTTTCCATCTGTGCAATGTTAGAGGGTATGCAATTTGGCATGCCTAAATACCCTAAAGGCACCAGCTATGCAGGGTCAGCAAGAGACTGTATTTCAGAAGGAACTGGCAAAACCACCTCTGAGCATTCCTTGACTAAGGAGACCCTATGAAATTCGTGAGGTTGTCATAAAAGTTAACATAAATTATTCATAGGGTTGTTGTAAGTTAACAGGTGACTTTAAGGCACATACATATGCAGACAACTAGTGTTGCACATGTAGTTTCACTTTCCTGAGTCTTGTGCAACTACTCATTTGAGCTTTCAATATAACACTTTATTCACTGGGATTGTGAAAACAGCATGCACATTTGTAGATTTGCTATTAGTTGCACAGTGTCAGTAGATAGCAAAAGGAAAGTATAATACAGGGGTGGGTAACTCCAGCCTACTGGATGCATGCAACCCTTGGTACCCCTACCTGTGGCCTTAGAAGCCATTCAAAACCTTCAGATTCACACTGAAACTTTAAAACTTCAGGGTTATTTTTCACCCCAAAAGTGACCCAAAGCATCCCCCATCCCCCACAAATGCAGCAGTTTGCTTCCCCCAACAACCCAACCCTCTACAACACTGGAAAAAATGTCCACTGAAACAGCAGCCAGAATTAATATTATGTTGCCTCCAGTGTGCTGAAACATGTTGGTGTGGCCCTCCAGGTGAATACGGGAGTGGGGGATGGCTTTTGCCTCCTTTGCAGTTGTCCTCCCTTTTGTGTAGGGCAACTGCCCTTAACTATGTGAGTGCAGAGTTACACTTCACAAGTATGATGGAAGATATGTGCTAATGTCTATGCATCTGTGGCAGACTTAACATGTAGATGTATCCCAATTTGACAGAGTGCTTTGGTGTCATGCAATTTGCAGTACCCAGTTTCAAGTAAAAAAATTAAAGTTCCTAATGGAGTGCTTCAAAGAAGCAAGAAAAGAGCAGGAGAGCAGCAGTAACTCAATGGAATGTCATGGCAGATGCCTCAAAATTTGTCAAGAGTGTTTTTGGTTGTCATACACACAGTGGCAGAGCTTGGAGTGCGTGGAGGGGTGGGGCTATGGCACGAAGGGCGTGGCCACTGTGCATGGGGGCCATGGCTGCAGTCCATGGGGGTATGGCCAGGGCGCGCAGGGGTGAGGTTATGGGCCGGGGCGCCCCAAAAACATTGCTGCCGGGGGTGATTCGTCCTCTTGCCCCCACATCCCTACGCAACTGCACACACAATTTCTTGCCAAAATTCCAGTCAAGAGACTTCCTTAAACCAAAAGGGAGGACTGCTTTAACCCACTCTGTGTCTGTGTCTGTGTGTTTTAAAGTAAGTTCTAAAAAATAGGAGAGCGCTCTCTGAGATTAGGATTTCTGAGTCAGGAAAGAAATGGGAAAACACAAAAGTGATAAAGCATGGCTGCTAATATTTCTGAGGTTTAAAAGAAGAAAGGAAAAGGGGAAACGATTCTCCAAGGTACCGCTGTTAAGGCTCCTGGAGGAATACCTTTCACTTTGTGGTGTATTGAATAAGGACAGAGGCAGCAGATGGTACATTTAGGCTAGTAGTAAATAATTAAGCCATTGTCCTTCTTACAACACCCCAAATTTGCTGCCTCAGGCAGCTGCTTTACCCTGTCTAACGGTAGAGTCCATTCTGACTTCTTAGTGAAAAGGCAAGATAGCCAAAAGCAAGAACGATAGCACAGTGAAGAGAAAGCCAAGTAAGGCTATAGGGCTGGATCAACCAGTTTAAAAAATACCAAGAGCATCTGCTGATTAAAAGCCTCGCAGTCCACTATTCCATTGGGAAAGTGTCGGCAAGTAAATCCAGCACTTAAAAGGAATCTGTGGCATTCACACTCGTAGGCTTGCCTATAAAAAGACTCACTTTGTCCCCCTTGAGTATTGGGGCAGGTTGTCCAGCAAAGCTGTTGCTTTTTTCTCTATAGAACGCTCTTGGCCAAAACCAGAAAACCTGACAGTATTTTTATATATCGTGTTCTGAACCAGCCCAGGTACACAAAAGCAGCCTCCATCCTCTATCAGAGGACACCAGGGCTGGTGTGACTCTGGGCCTTTACACTAGGGGTTGATGACAAGGGACAATTGTTGAGTGGAAAAGGCGGGGGCCGCTTTTTGGAGCGCCTTCCTTTTATAGTAAACAGCCGTCGCTCCTGGAACTCGCCCACCCCTCCAGTGTGAGACCCACAGCTGAGTATATAAGCTGTGGGAGTGACTGGTGCCTTTTGTTCGTCCCTGCCTTCATCCTGCACATTTGTCCCGGCTCTTTTATATCAACATCCCACCAAAGCATGGCCCCTAAAAAGCCAGATCCCAAGAAAGAGGCTGCCAAGCCTGCTGCAGCCCCAGCCCCAGCCCCCCCTCCTCCAGAACCACCTAAGGAACCTGCCTTTGATCCCAAGAGTGTAACCGTAAGTAAGAACCCAGGATATACCTATATGTTCTCTTTATTTGGGGCTGGAATGCAAGGCTGTGCTCCCTGCCACAGATTTCTCATATGGCCTAGGGCAGTGGTTCTTAACCTGGCGTCCTGTGACCCCTGGGGGTCCATGGAGCCCTCACAGGGAGTCCACAGAGCTCTGCCAGCTGGGCAACAGCAGCAACAGAGACATGGCAACAGGGAGGTTGCGAGTGCTGAAACTGTTTGGGCATGCACGCACATACTCTGGCTACTGCATCCTTGGTGAAAGGGACATGGTGGGAGGCAATGTGTGCATGCCCAAACTATGACTCTGGAGATCAGAATTTCAATCCCTACTCAGCCACAGAAACCCACTGGGCAAACACAGGCAAGTTACATTCTCTCATCCTCAGAGAAAGCCAAAGGCAAAAATTCTTGCCAAGAAAACCCCTATTATAGGTTTGCCTTAGGGTCGCCGTAAGTCAGCTTTCAAAGGGGAGAGACCTGGTGGCTAGAAAGAACTTCCCCTTGTTGGTGGCACTTTGTTGATGTGTGCCTTCAAGTCACTTCTGAGTCACGGCAACTCTAAGGTGAACCTATCACAGGGATTTTTTTGACAAGATTTGTTCGGAAGGGATTTGTTTTTGCCTTCTTCTGAGGCTGAATGTGACCTGCCCAAGGTCATCCAGTGCCCGAGCACAGACTGGAATCCTGGTTTTCTGAAGCCTTTAATAAATAAATATTTGAAAATGTAAATAACTATTTGAATATTTAAATCTAAACTTATTTAAATCTTGAGTTAGGGCTTGAGGCACTCTGGCATCAAATTATATTTGCACGGGGTCTCTAGTAAAGAAAAGGTTAAGAACAATGACCAAGGGTGTACTACTGCACACCCCAAGCCCTATCATTTGCAGATCTGCCTATTATTAAATGGTAAAAGACAACTCATTTTATGATTAACTCTCACAACTGATCCAATGGCCTCCAGCTTTGTTCTGCCTTCTGTCTAATTTGATCTAATTTGCTACAAAATATTTCTTTCTTAAAATCTCCATTAGATAACTTTCTCAGCAATTACAATAAGCCTCGCAAAGGCTCAGAGTGATGCCACTTTGCAAGTCTAATGCTCTGTGTGTGGATTTAAATATACCTTGCAACAGCTGAGCTGCTAGATCAAAGCCCACCTCCTTGCAAGTGTTTAACTCCTCTGCAAATTCAGAGAGAAGCAAGGAATTCTTCTAAGGAGTTTGCTTTCATAACTTGCAAGTCCTGGCTGCCTCTCTAATTTTACAGATTATTCTCTTGCGTACAAATAGTTCCTGAAAAAAGATAAATTAGCTTACCAACATGTGGGGGAAATGTGTGCACCCTGGCACCCAGCATAAAAGAATGAGAAGTGGTGGGTGGTAGGATCGCCACATGTAAAAGGGGGCAGGACTCTTGTACTTTTAACAGCTGTGTAACATACAGAAATTCAGCAGTATTAGCTTGCTGAGTTACTTGAGAGCCAGTGTGGTATAATGATTTGAGAACTGGACTATGACCCTGGAGATCAGGGTTTGATTCCCCACTTGGCCATAGAAACCCACTGGGTGACCTTGGGCTTGTCACAGGCTCTCAACCTCAGAAAATCTTGTGATAGGTTTGTCTTGGGGTTGCCATAAGTTGGAAACAACTTGGAGGCACACAACAACAACAAAAGGCTTGTGACAACCTGCAGTTACCTACTACAGTTCTCTTTTCTGTATAACTATTAAAACTGGCAAAGTCCTGTTTATCTTTACAAGTGCTGCACTTTTGATGGTATCATAGCAAAAGGTGGGCCCAGCAGAGATGCTCTGGCCTGAGAACAGAAAAGAAGCCTATGGAAAAGGGACCTAGAGCTCTGTGTATGAACTGGCAACCAGAGAATGAGCAACAGATTTGTAGTATAATCCTACACATGTCTATTCAGACATCAGCCCCATTGACTTCTATAAGTTGTATTCTGAGACAAATGTTTGAAGCCTCTGAAATGCATATGTGGATTTTAGAGATGCTGAAAAAGAACCAGAGGATTTGATGATTTATAAGTATTCATTAATTATGTGTCTGTCTACCAGATGCTCCTAAAGCAATATACAATAAAATCTGTTTTAAATTAAAAAAAAATAGATTTACAACAAATCTAATAAGTCAGTTTTGAAAACCAATGGCCATGCTTATTGATGCAGTTTTAAAGCTTATCAGGGATGGAACTTGCCTGGCTTCCAATGAGAGGAAGTTTCCACTAGCAAGGGCCTTTGGAAAGAACACTCTGTCCCATATACTTGCCAACCAGGTGCTCTACATTTGTAACGCTATAGTAATTTCTGCACTAGACTGTTACAGTGCTATTATTCCACATTCAACATCCTATGGAATCCTGGGGTTTGCAGGAGGCTGCTCCCTAAACTGCAAACCCTAGGATTCCATAGGACGTTGAAAGTGGAAAATGGCCTATGATTCTACTTTAACTGCTGTAGTTACATCCTATAGAATCCTGAGATTTGCAGCTGAAGGAGGGACATTGCATATTCTTAGCTGGGGAGTTCTAGTGTCTCACCAAGCTACAAAGCCTAGGATTCCATAGCATGAAGATATGGTGATTAAATTGGAATCAAGGTGCTATAACTGTGTAATGTGGAAAGACCCACAGCTATTCTGGGTGGTGGGCCACACAACAGAGTCTCTACTGAAGATATCATATGAAAGTAGTTTCATATGGGATTTGGAGTGTATATCAGCATGGGGTGAGATGGAGATGGAGCCTCTTCATAGACATGGCAGGTGCTGCTTCCTTCTCTTGCTTCCAAGAACCATAATAAAAATTAGCTAGGGTAGAATGCGTGGGATAGGAGACGGTACAGAGCCACAAAGTTGCATTCGAACCTTCGTAACAGGCGCTTCACAGGTACCTACCCATTGACATCAACTGGATCACTGAACCCAGTTTATGTTTTCTTGAAGCTGTTTGGAAAGAAACAGGAGGACGATTGCAGCCAGTGCATATCTCCAAATCAAAATGAAACACACATCTTTTATAATGTGTAACGTGTGTATATGAAATTTTATTTTACTTCAAAAATAGAGACACATCTAACAGAAATTGCATAACCTTCAAGAATCTTAGATGAGTGGAGTTTGTGACTGAGCCAAGCTCTCTGAGTCACAGCTCATGCAATGGAACACTGCTACCCCAGCTTTAGCCTCAGGAAGTAGGCAGTTCTAGAAGGTAGCCCAACACAACTCGCTGCCTGAGGCAAAAGTCAAAATGGTTTCTGTCCACTTCTCCACCCCCATTCTACATACAGATGCAGTACAGGCTTCGTCATTTGCACAGTTTTGTCTTCTGACACCCCAGCATCTGCTGTCTGAGGCAGCTGTCTCACTCTGCCTAATGACTGGCCCAGTCCTAAGCAAGGGGCAGTGTTGGGGAGAGGAAACTGAAAGACGAAAAATGATACACAGAAGCCAGCTCACCAAATAGATTAAAACTGGAAGGTTGTTGAACTGTGTTGTTTGTGTTTTCCCACTGCTCTTCTTCCAACCCCCTCACCTACTCATTCAAATACAATTGAAGCACTGCATTTTCCCACACACAGTTTTATGATTGCTGCCAGATATATGCATGTTACCTTCGTTCGAGGAACATATGTTGTGTTTGTTTCATGCACACAAGTGTACACACCAGCAATGTGCACATACGTTTTGTAAGGTTGGTTGGAACCAAATTCTACAACTCAAGGCTCTTCTACATTGACCTAAAGATATGTGAGTTCTTGTGATACAGCTCCTTGGATTTTGCCAGATATTGCAACGTCTTTGTCCACTCATTCAATTTCTTTGAGGGGCTGTCTGTAGCAATTTATTAGATGTACACTATCTTTCTTCCAAAGTTAAAAACAAAAACAATAAACAGGAACATGATTTGCCGAGGCAGGTCTATAGCTTGTAGAGCAAAATGTCTCCTGATTTTTATTTTTTTTTTATCAAAGTCATAATGCAGAAGTGTCATTTCACTGGTGCACTATAAATCTAGTATTTAGAAGTATACTCCCTCTCAGTATGGAGGTACCATTTAGTTACTGTGATACCACCAATAAATGTATCCTTGATGAATTTCTCTAATCGATCCAGAATATCCTATATCTCCAGCTATAATTTGCCTGACCAGAGCTCAAAAGTTGTTTTTTGAACAAAGAAGTAGCATTTCACAGTTCATTTCTTCACTACTCTCTGCTCTGCAAATTCCAAAGATCCTTTGTCTCCACAGTTATCTTGCAGCTGGGGAGGAAACTATTTGCATTCCTCTCTTTTGATACTGTTACATTCTTTCAGGACAGACTCTTGGAGGTGAAGTGGATTATTTATAGCATCAGATGAGTATGGACATGAATTAGACCACTTGCCTTTATGTCTTGGAGAGACTACCTTGAAATAAAAACATGTGCATGCACATACGCACACAAACTGCCAAATTCCCAAAGGAAAGCAGCACAGTCTGTCCCAAAGTATCTGGGTCAAGTTAACCAAATTTGGCAGCTTTTAAAGTTAAGTGCTACTTTGTGTTTTGAACATTTTTCTGATGAGATGACTGGGCCATTGAGGCCTGTTATTGCTCTGAAGCTACATTCCTGGGATCCTTTCACTCTACACAATTACAGCACTGTTGTTCTGTATTAATTACCATGGCTGCATCCTATGGAATCTTGGGATTTGTAGTTTGCTGAGGCATTAGAGCTCTCTGGTTGAGAATTCTAAATATCTCTCCCTAAACTGTGAATCTCAGGGTTCATCAGAGGTTGGCATGACAGTAAAGTGGAGTCACAGTGCTGTAACTGTATAGTGTGTATACAGTGTGCATACTATACAGTGTGTAACTGTATAGTGTGAGGGGGTCACTGGTCTGGTGGAAGTGCATAAATCCTCAACTGACACCTCTTGGGCCCCAAGTTTCGGGCCTGCAGTGGGTACACATTGTGACAAAACCTGTGATCTTGCTCACTGCCGCTGTATCCAAGCTGAGGATGTTTAGAGCAGTGTTCGAAACAACCCATCTGGTTGATCTTTATCTCCTTCAGACACAGACCGCTCCCCCATCATTGCTTAGATGAGGTCATCAGGGGTAAGCTAGAGACTGAACAAAAAAATGAGCAAGATTTTCAGCTGGCATAGGCAAAGTGAGGATGCTGACAGAAGCCAAGGGAAATATTTTTAACAAGTGAGATCCACAGCAAAAATGTTGCAGTGTGTGACATGTTGCTGTTCACTGGTCCTGTCAGCCAGCCTGCCATATCCTTCTTTGGGTTACTCCATTCCATTCAGCTACCCACTGTTTGTTTTTAATTCTTTTAATCTTAGCAGATAAATAAAATTAGCTGCTTTGAGTCTCATCTGGGGAGAAAGGTGGGACAGAAATTAAATCAATCAATCTTTTCTTTAGGTTCATTTTTTGCTCAGTTTCTATACTTCTATAAAGCTCAGGGTTTTCCCAAGCCTACTGACATCTCCCTCTAGTTTCATAGATTGTGCTGTTTTTTGGCTCCTTAATGACAGCATTCATGCCTGATCACTGAAAACAGAAGAAACCCAAGGGAACCCAAAATGCTGCCATATCCTACTCATGGTTCTAACTAGGCAATCATGATTTCTTTTTCAGGATATCCGATCCCATTCACCACTTCCATTTTCACTGCCAACCTTCCAACAATCAATGAACATCCTTTGGTGACTGAGCATGCTTAGTCCTTTCTGTGTTACATGACAGCACTGCAGGGTGTCCCCATATAAAGAGCTATGCTTAAGGTGCTTCCAGATGGGGCTTTTTAATTATGCCATTGTATTGCCTTCAAAGAAGAATTTTATGGCAGGGGTAGAAAAAGGAGATGTTTTCCATTTGTAACTTGCCAACCATGTTTTCCTACTGCCATTTCTTTCTTCTTTCTTCCCACAAAGAAAGAAGGAAGAAAAAAAAGTGTTCTTCATTGGTAACACTAGGATTTCCTATGTATGAAAGCATCTTTGCTATACAGATATATGATGATTCAACGCAAGTTTCAGAACCGGATTCCCATGACAGAACTGGAAAAAGGAGCTGAAAATCAAGTCATGATACCCTGATAATAATAAAGGTTATAGAACATATCAACAGAGCTTTCAAGTGTTACTTTATTGAGACAACAAGTCCCAGAATGTCCCAAGCAGCTAGTAGCCACGCTGGCTGAGGGATTCTGGGATCTCTGGTCTACCAAAAATTTTTTTTCAAGATCTGGAATTAAGAGTTCCATCTAATTTTCATAATCAGATGAACATTTGCTGTTGTAATCATATTTATTTACTAAGGACAATAATTTCATATGGCACTTTGCAAACAAAATGAAAAACAAATAAACCAGCCAGGTTCTTGCCCCAAAGATCTTACAGTCTAAACTATAAAACTCTTTGTGTGTATGTCTCTGTGTTAGAAACTTAGGCCATTTTTGTATTACACTGTCATAGTGCTATTATTCCACTTTCAACATCCTATGGAATCCTGGAGTTTGTAGTTTAGGGAGGAGCCTTTAGAATTCTCAGCCAGAGAGCATTTTGGCCTCAATAAACTACAAACCTCAGAATTCCACTGGATTCTGAAAATGGAATAATAGCACTATAAAAGCGTAGTGCGGAAATGACCTGAGAGAATGAGTGAGCAGGTAGTAGTGGAAGAGAGAGTGACTAAGATAACATGATAAATTGCTCCAGCTGGAGCTCAAAAGACACAAATAGCACAGTATATATCTTCTAGCAATGATTTCCAAAGACAAGGACCTGTGAGGTTAAGAAAAAAACCCCACAACCCTAGTATTTACACTAATCCAGAACAGCTGCCATACAAATGTTTCATGCTTTAAGAAACGACTTTATTTTAAAACTGATCAAATTTTCCACTGTTAAAAATAATAATGTTCCAGTCAGAAAAAACAGGAAAGGCTATTTTAAAAAAAACTAAAAGGAAGCAATTTAAAATATTCCATATATAATATTAGTATGAAGTGGGAGGGTCCTCTACAAATTCATCACAAAATCTGTACTCACTTTATTTGATGAATCTCAGTTCCCAGGTTCATTTCTTTCTTCTTTCTTGTCATGGAGGAGTTTCTGCATGTCACACATTCCTCTGTGTGAATGGAGGTCCACTTGCTTACCAGTTGTATGAATGTGTGAAATAAATAAAAACTCAATAACTTCAAAATGATTTCAGTACAAGTGTTGCATGCTCATATCATAGCTTTAGCAGTGTATTTAGCAATACACTGAAGGCATAATTTGGTAGAAAACCAACTTTTGCTAATAATTTACTACCTTAATAGAGAGTATGGCAGGTGTTTAAAAAGAATCAGGGTTAATTAATGCAGAATTAAGTGATTTTCTATGCATGCAATTTAGATATATAGTTGGAAAGCTTTCAAGTTTCCTAAAACAAATGGATGACATTTGACTCCAGCATATACATTGACTCTAGATATCAACACTGGCTCCATGTTTGTCCAAAACAACAACAACATCGGAATAGCAAATAATTAATTGTGGTCTTTTTCTTTCTCTTGTAGATTGAATTTACTTCAGACCAGATTGAAGGTAAGCAATTATTATATTTAAAAAAAACTCAATATGTATATAGTTAGGTCCAGATGTAATCACAGTAGAGCCACTGAAGTCATACAATCATAGAATCACAGAGTTGGAAGAGACCACAGTGGCCATCAAGCCCAACCCCTACTATACAGGAACAAACATTCAAAGTACCCCTAGCAAATGGTCATCCAGCCTCTGTTTAAAAACCTCCAAAGAAGGTGACTCCACTACACTCAGACAGCATATTCCATTGTGGAATGGCTCTTACCATCAGGAAGTTCTTCCTGATGTTTAGGTGAAATCTCTTTTCCTGTAGCTTGAATCCATTGCTCCATGTCTTGGTCTCTAGAGCAGCAGAAAACAAGCTTGCCCCATCCTCCATATGACATTCCTTCAAATATTTAAACGTGACTATCATGCCACCTCTTACTCTTCTTTTCATCAGATTAAATATACCTAGCTCCTTAAGCCATGCCTTGTAGGGCATGGTTTCTAGACCCTTCACCATTTTGGTTGCTCTCCTCTGGACATGTTCCAGCTTGTCAATACCCTTCTTGAACTGTGGTGCCCAGAACTGGACTGGAATTGTGGTGCCCAGGTGAGGTCTATCCAAACGAGAATAGAGTGGTATTATTACTTGCTTGATCTCAACACTATACTCCTATTGATGCAGCCTAGAATTGCATTGGCTTTTTTAGCTGCTGCATCACACTGTTGACTCATGTTCAGCTTGTGGTCCACTAAGACTCCTAGATCTCTTTCACACTTAGGGTTTCTAAGCCAGGTGTCACCCATACTATATCTGTGCATTTCATTCTTTCTTCCTTAGTGTAATACCCTTCAATGGAATGTAAGTCCCATGGACTCTAGGGACTAAATCTGAATCTGACTCAGTGTCTCTGTTTATTTGTTTCTTACCTTCCTTCCTTCTCTCTCTTTTCCCTGAGCATAGCACTACTTACTGCACTAAGTATGGTTCATAGCTGACCTTGGGGAAATTATTTCTATATTATAGTTACCAGATTTCCTCTGGCCAGCTGGCTGGGGAATTCTGGGAGCTGTAATCAAAAAATAACTTCCTCAGTTCTGGATGGAAGAATCACAAGTTGGTCACAGTATGCCTTAGGTCTAACCATAGACCTTAACTGCAAATGCCTACTGAGAGTGTTTTACTCCATCTTCCCTTCCCTGCATGAGAAAGGGACTGGAGCAAAGCCAGGCGTCTGATCAAGACCCAACATGGAGAAACTCCTGTTGGCACTTTGGTCAGAGATGTAGTGACATCATGGGTATGGTTGTAATCTTGATGTCAGCCCCATAAAAATGTCAGGGGATCTGATCCTCACTTCACAACCAAAGTTTCCCCACTTCTATCTCCATATGTGCGCATGTGCCTTCAAATCACCTGTTGACCTATGAAAGCTCCATAAATTTCATTGGGTTTTCTTAAAAGGTGGTTAGCCAGTTCCTTCCTCTGAAATATAGACTACAACATCTGGTATTTTTGGCGATCTCCAACCCATGTACTAATCTGGGCTGACCCTGTTTAGTTTCTACGATCAGACAGGATCTGATACCTTCCATGAGATCATAAATCACTTAGGATCAGTGGAAATGACCCTTTTCTTTCAAGAAATTAAGCTCTAATGAGATGCAATAGTGGGAGCCAGTGTGCACTCACACTTCAGTACAGCATAAAACCTTTCAGTATAGGATGAGTCATTGTGATGTCATGATGACCTTCCCTATATGTGGCAGCCGCCAGAGTGCATCACACTGGTATATAATAATGCTGAACAACAACAAACCAACTCGGCAGAAACATCAGCTCAAAGATTTCCATAGAAATCGAAAGGATGCCTCCTGGGGTTCCCCATCTCCAGAGCAGCACCCCTGTGCTGAGCCCTTGGCCTCTTACAACCGTGGAGACGCCTCTGTGAAGGAGGTGGTGTTGGAGATCAAGAAAAAAGTGGACCAAACTATAGAGGCAGTGAAGGCTTTTGACAGCAAAATCTCAGCCTTGAATTCACACATGGACACACTGGAAGGGCTGATCCATAACTTGGCCCAGACAACTTTAGCAAGTGATCCTACAAGTAAAAATGAGCAGGCAAAGGCTGAACCACATGATCAGGACATTCAGTGCCTAGGTGGCAAAAACAGACAGTTCTGTGATGAGAAACCACAAATTAAAGAACAAGTGTGGCCACACATTCTCAGGATCCAGGGCTTACCAGAAATGAAAGAAGGCCAAGACTTGATAGCTTTCCTGAAGAACTGGTTGCCAGATATCCTGAAGCTAGACAGGAAAGATGACCCCATTGTAGTAGAAAAGGCCTACAGAGATTGTAGCAAAGAGCAGAAGAAATGTGGAGATTTGTGCAGGACAGTAGTTGCTGAGATAGCAGTATTAAGGGATAAAGAGAAAATACTGCAGCAAGTCAAACAGCTGAAACCCATCATGTACAAAAACAGACGAATTATAATCTATCCAGATATACGCATCCCAGAAGGTAAAGAGATGAGGCTTATTTGCAACCTGATTTGGAATTGCAAGGAAGAAGCAAATGTAGTGCTTGGCAGCCAAATTACATGTTATTCATGCTTTTTATAGTGTGCTTGAACTGTCCTTCTGACTGTTGTTGGGTTTCAGCTCTCATAATCCCTAGCCAACATCACCAGGGCTAAGGAATGCTGGGGCTTGGAGTCCAACACCTGGAGGACCAGTCTTGGCTTAACTCTGTTGTGTACAGTTATCTGGGAGTAAGTCCAATTGAACTCGAAAGGCTTATACCTGTGTACAGAAGAAATTCCAGGAAGTTTTACACTGATAAGCTGCTGCCTGGTGATATTCTCCCTTTTACATCATTCGTCCAGGTGTGGAATCCTGTCTTCATATGAATATTTCTGTGTACTTTTGGCCAGAAATCGGAAAAATGGCCTTTGGGATTACAGTTCCCAAATGTGACTACAAGTCCCCAAACTCTTCAGCCAGTATACACACTCTCCTCATTGGCAGGGGGAATCTGGTACTTGTGGTCTGAAGATGTAAATTTTCCAAGCACTGCGGCTTCTATACATTTAAAAATTAATCTAGTTCTCAGGCTGTTTTGGTAGCAGATGATGATGTCCATTCCCTAGCAGAGGGTTCCCCTTTCACTTCCATTAAATATATACATTTTCTGCTTGCCTAGGAGCTTTGTATGACCACTGGGAATCCCTCATCCCACTCATGTGCCAACCATGCACCAGCCATTTACTGAATATATCTGAGTACTTGGCACCTAAATACAAAAATCAAGCTTTATTTAAAAAATGAACAAGTAGTATTAAATAAATTACAAATTCTTACCGTTCCATCCAATGTGGACTTCCAAAAGACACTCTCTCTCTCTCTCAATCTCTCTCTCTATATATATATTTGCCGTCTCTCAAGGTGGTGTAGATACCCTTCTTCTACCCCACTTTCTTGCACTCTGAGGTAGACCAGGTTGAGAGAAAAAGATGGATCAAAAGTCATCCAGTGAGTTTCATGGGTCAGTGCAGATTAGAATCCAGATCTCTCAAATCCCAGAACAATAGTCTAACCATTATATGTTACATTGCCTCTTTGTATGATCCAGTCACAGTGTTTTCACCATTTTTCTTTTTGAAAGTGGGTTAAGTATAATTTTCTTTCTAGTTGTTAGCACTCATTCTCCTGCACAAGAAAAAAAAACATATCAGATACTGGTAACAATATATCTGGGTTCTATCCTCATCTCTTTGTATTAGAATGTCATACCCTCCAACTGTCTTCATTTTGCTGGGACAGTCCTGACCAATCCTCTGCTGTCCCACTTTTTCAGCTGCTTTCAAAATGTCTCAGTTTCTTTCTCCTCCTCCTGTTTTCTGTCTTTGTCCTTAGCTTACTGCAGTTGCTGCAAACTTGAGTTCAAACTGAAAAAAAAAGTTTGCATTCAGTTAACTCAGCAGTGGGGGGAAGAAAGGAGAAGGCAGAATTTGGCCCTTCCTAGTAGGCTAAGACAAAAGCAAACTGCTGTATCCTCTTCTAGTTTGTGTGATCTTCCTCATTAATAACTTTTGCTATCTTGAACATACTCAAGTGTCACCTGGCCACACGTGTTCTGGTTTGGTTTTCATCTGTGAAATTTTGAAAGGTGTGGAATATAGTACTTCTGCACCTCTGGAAAGAAGGGTTTCAGTGGAACTTTTAACTCATCTGTGTGAGAGTTTTCAAAAAGGGTTAGAACAATAGCTTCCACACTTAGATCCCTAGGCAGTGGATCTTTCAGGAGCCCTGCTTGCATCTTTCACATTCGGTTCCATAGTCGGATCATCCAGAAGTCTTAGCAAGCAAGATTAGGGATTTTGAGAGTTGTATTCCAGCAATTTCTGGGAGCATAACCTTGAAAACTACAAGTGTTGGAAAAAGATAGAAGAAACCCAGTTTTCTTGTGCCAGTCTCTCTCTATCTCAGCAAGACCTACCTCACAGGTTGTTTTGAGGATAAAAATGGTGAGGCAAAGAACCATTGGAGGGAAAGTAAAGTGTAAATGTAATAATAAATACATACATAAATGAATTCTTTTGTTTGTACAGAGTTTAAGGAGGCCTTCATGCTGTTTGATCGGACCCCAACTGGAGAGATGAAGATTACATACAGTCAATGTGGAGATGTCATGCGAGCCCTGGGACAGAACCCAACCAACGCAGAGGTCCTGAAGGTGCTGGGGAAACCAAAACCAGAAGGCAAGTTCTTACAAAAGGAGAAAGTGGGCCTTTTCCAGCTTTTTTTCCTCAAGAGGCCCCCTGTGCAGCTTAAAATTAATACAACTGCAGGTTGAGTGATATGTTGAAGCACAATTCCTATGTATAATTCCCCTGCACCTACAGCTGAGAGAATTAACTTTTACAAACTACAACTTCTAGAATCCTCCAGCCACGATGGTCAATGGCTACGTTAGCTGGAAGATTCTGCAAGCTGTAGGCAAAAAAAAAATCAACGGCTCCAACTCTGGGTGCCACATACTTCTAACGTATCTCCCTCCTCAGAACTGAACCATCACAAAGAATGAGGCAGTCATCCGAGGGAGCAAATGGTGATGAAGGGAATGGGAAATGGTATTAGAGAGTTAGAGGACAAAGCCCTGTCTGTATCACATGGGCCATTTCGGCATGACACTCTTATAGCGCGATGATTCCACTTTCAACCTCCTACGGAATCCTGGGGTTTGCAGTTTCGGGAGGGGCTAGCCGGCTCCTCCCAAAACTGCAAACCCCAGGATTCCATAGGCGGTTGAAAGTGGAATCATCGCGCTATAAGAGTGTCATGCCGAAATGTTCTCAGACTGCCTTTTACTGCTAAAGCTGGTTTCTTGTAGGTGCCCAATTGAAACACGGCTTTTTATTAAAGCCTTTGGAACCTACTCTTGGTTTTCTTAAGTGTACATGTACTTAGTTTCAATAGTTTCAGTCTGTTCTCCTGTTTCAGAATGACCTGATTAACATGCTTTTACCCAATTTAAATTATGTTATTGTTCTGGTCTGGTATTATTTTAAATTGTTTTAACCGTATGCCACCCTGTGAGCCCAAAGTACAGGGTAGAATAGAAATATTTGAAAGAAAGAAAGGCTGGCAAGTGAAGATGCTGTCTCCCTTTCCAATGCGGAAGTAAAATTCACAACTGCCAATCTTTGGAACTGAGGGTGAAGGTACCATGTTGTATTTGACCTCAGGACCACTCCTGCCTCTTTGAGATTAGGTCCTCGTTTCATACCTCCAGTTGTTCTGATTTGTCAGAGGCAGTCCTAATTAATCTGTTGTCATCTCACTTTTTCAGCTGCTCTTAAAATGTCCCAGTTTCTTTCTTCTCTTTCCATGTTTCCTCTTTGTCCTCAGCTTACTTCAGTTGCTGCAAATTGAATTCAAACTGCAAAAATAATTTGCACTAAGTCAACTCAGCAGTGAGGAGAAGAAAGGAGAGGGCAGAATCTTGTCCTTCCCAGTAGGCAAACTTCTGTAGCCTCTTCTAGTTTGTGTGATCTTCCCATTAATGTTTTTTTTTCCATGTTGACCACACTCTGATGTTGCCTGGCCACGTAGGTCCAAGTTTTCATCTGTGAAATATTGGGGTATGTGGTTTATAGGCCTCATTTGTAAGGAACACTTGCTGAAATCAGTTTTCCAAATTGGATGTCACAAGAAAGTGGTTTTAGATATGAAGAAATCTCCATTGGAGAGAAGCACCATGAGAGGAGGAGGGAAAGGGGAGTGGGAAAATAAGAGAGATTGTTCAAGCTTATTATTTGTTCATGTCTCACCAACTGTGGTTTTTTTGGGCTGGCCTCTAATGTATTGGAACCAGTAATATTATTATCTTTTTATCATTTCTTTTTTCCTTGTCAGAAATGAATTCAAAGATGCTGGATTTTGAAACTTTCCTCCCAATGTTGCAGCATATTGCCCGATCCAAGGACCAAGGGACTTATGAGGACTTTGTGGAAGGGCTGCGTGTATTTGACAAGGAAGGAAATGGCACTGTCATGGGAGCTGAACTGCGCCACGTACTTGCGACTTTAGGTAGAGAAAAGGAAATTAAATCCAGAAGGAGAGGGCAGTGCTTATGGTGGTCAAAGTATTGCTTGGAACTTGAAAGATGCACATTTAAGTCCTCAATGAACTATTAAACTTTCTGGGTAAACTATAATGCATAATGGATAGCCCTGCATCAAAGGATTGTTTTGAGAATTAAATGAGGAGGAGTAAAATCATGTACACCAAAACTGAATACCCTGAAGGCACCACATCCTGCCCTGTCTCATCTAGGAAGCTCAGTGGGGTCAGTCTTGGAGCCTTTCCACAATGCACCTTTTTGCGGAGCTGGGCTGTGGGAATCGCACGAGCAGCCTCTAGCAAGAGGCTCTCGTGTCCTGGTTCCTTCAGTTCTGCAGCTGCCGCCTGTTCGCACGAGAGCCCTGCTTATTCCTTCCACAGTGCAGCCTGGGAGTTTCCCAGGCTGCACTGGGGCAGGAAGCATGAGTACCACAGCTCTGGAGCTCTGCACACATGGCAAGTGCGTTTGGGGCCCTGGAGCGATGTGCGATCACACACCATTTTTGGCTCACAGCCGAAAATGAAAAAGTGCACAGTCAGCACCTGCCAGCCCCTGGAGCATCATGTGATTGTGATTGCATTATGTGGACCGCTCCTCACATTCACGTGACACTCAAGGGATCCTTTTGCATGGAAAATGCCGTGAAAAGTTAATACTTCCATAGGGGACTGTCAAAGAATACCAAGTGCTGCAGATTATATTTCAAAGAAAGGCAATGGCAAATCACTTCTGAGTATTCCTTGCCCAAGAAAACCCTATGAAATTCATGGGGTCACCATAAGTCAACAGGTGATTTGAAAGAACATACACACAGAGTTTATAATGCACATCACCCAGAGGTCATAGGATGAAGGAGGGGAAAAAATGTAATAAATAAACAAATAAATAAATAAAGTGTAGGAAGGCTATGTACATATTATGATATTCATATCCATATCCATCCTACACTGTTTTTTCAAGGCGTTCACAAGACTCATTGGCCAGAATCCTATAGGACTGTTACGAATGCATAACTATTGTAATTACAGAGCCACACTGTACATTCTGGCCCAACCTTCCCAACCCCTACTTAGCAGAAAGCAAACTCTGCAGCTGACAGGAGTCTATTCCCCTCTCCCTCAGGAAGCAGTGACTGATGTTTCCACCCACTCCTTGTGCAAGCAATCTCTATTGTGACAAGCAGAAGTGGGGTCCCTGTCAGAAGTCCGCCCTGCCCCAGAGATCACTCACATGGTGGCGGTGGGGATCAGACAGCTGCATCCTGAGCAACAGCAGAAGAGACCCCTGTTGATCGTGTGGCTGCTTCCTGGTATGTGGAGATGGAGGGACTTTCGTGGTTCCTAAAGTAGGGGCTACGCAGGAATCATGAATACCACACAGTTATGAATGTGTACCTTCAGGTTACATATTTGTTACTCCCCAACAGGATTCCAGCTGTCTTTTTCAAGTAATTACCATACTATGTAGCTGGCATCTTCAGGAATGCCTTCTTCTAGGTATGCATACATAGGCTACAGACACTGGCCATTTCCACACTAGCCTGTCATAGTGCTATTATTCCACTTCCAACATCCTATGGAATCCTGGCCCCTCACTAAATCGCAAGCCCCAGGATTCCATAGAATGTTGAAAGTGGAATAATAGCACTATAATAGGCTAATGTGGAAATGGCCACTGTCAGAGCTCACAGGCTAATTTTTTTGGATAACAACTCTCAACATGTCCATGCTCACTAGAGGATTCTGGGAGTTGTAGTACAAAAGGTCACCTTTTCAAGCTCCTAAGTCCTTTCTGAAAATTCCATTTAATTTGATTCTAGCTGGTTGTGCAAGAGCAATGCCTCTTCAGTGTCAAAGAGCCTTAGTGCAGAAGCAACACAGGCATTTAAACAATTTGACATTAAAAGGGGATACACCATCCTTGAACATCTCATAATATATTTACTCACCTGATCTACCACACAGCATCTCCCTCACCTCATTCTGGCTGGTATGACAACCAATATGGACAGAGAAAACAAATCTGTACTCTCTCTGCAATTCTAAGTTTGCTCTTCTCACATTCATTTTTTTCTCTCTCTGCCTGCCCGCATTCAAAGATAACAGTGGAAAATCCATTCTCCATAAGTATTCTTCTCATCACTCTTTTAACACTCTGAGATTTGGCAGATGTTATACAGTTGTGGACATGAGTTTTTTTTAATCAATTAATATGGGGTTGTCGTACCAATCCTCATGTACAACTAGCCTTTGCACTAGCTCTATGCAGTTTGTGTATTACATTATATTCAGAGAGTTCTGTTGCTTCAAAGGATCTCTGCCTGGATGTGGATGCAAACATTGGGTGTGCTTGATAGTACTTAGCACAGTTTTCCTTAGCCGAGTGTCCTTCCAATGTGTTTAAGTATAAAAATCCCACCAGCCCCAATCATTGGGAGCTGGGAATGTTGGGAGGTGTTATGGAAACATCTTGGAAATATAAGAGTTGTAGTCCAACACATGTAGCATGTGACAGGCTGGCAAAGTGGTGACTAAGTGTTTTATGTCATTCAACACTTTAAAGGGCAAATATGAAAACAGAAAACTCCCAACATTTTATGTTTGCTTTCCATTCACAGGGGAAAAGATGACAGAAAGTGAAGTGGAACAACTAATGGCTGGGCAGGAAGATACTAACGGTTGCATCAATTATGAAGGTAAGAGAAATCTTACTTTTCCTGGTGGAAACTCAGTTCATTAAGGAGACTTGGGATTTGTTCACAACCCTGGATATTAACTGTTGGAACTCCTGCTGGATGTGCTCCTATTGCTGTATGGTACCCATTCACAATACAGAATTATAATGTTATTATTCCACTTTAACTGTAATGGTTCCCTCTTATGGAGGCCCGGGATTGGTAGTTTAGGGCGGAACTTTTAGAAATCTCAGCCAGAGCACTCTAGTGCCTTGCCAGACTAGATCCCAGGATTCTCTAGGATGAAACCATGGCAGCTAAAATGGAATAACAGTGCTATAATTGGGTAGTGTGAATGGGCCCTGTAGGTTTGCAGTCTTGGCCAGTCATAGTTGCTGCTGGAAGATCCAGATGTTGATTATATCTGTTTCCCTAGTTGTATTTGACAAGAGAGAGTTAAAATAGGAAAACAGAGTTTGTTCTGTCTTATAGGAGAAAAAGGTAGAGTGAGCTAGTGAATGTCAGAATGTTTTGTTCATCATTACTTCTTGCAAGTGACTATACAGCAGCCATTACTTCTTTTCACAGGGTGCGGGCAAACCAGAGAAGAGTAGTGGTAGTTGCAGTCATAATAAAATGGAAACATTTGCCTGATAAAATAAACTATTGCTGTCTGGAAATATTCGTGAGCTTGGAAACATTACTAATTTTGACTATGACTCCCAGAATTCCCTGGCTATTTTTTGGTTGGAGGATTCTGGAATTTATAATGTTAAAAAACAACAGCAGGCAGGCTGTTGATTGGTCTCCACTAGAGCAAACTCTTTAAATCAGTTAATGAATGGTGAATCAAGATTTAGTTAAATGAAATTGGTTCAGTAGTTGTTCTCTAATCAAGACTGACAACCGGAGTTAGAGGAACTTATAGCAACCCTTGAGAGTGACTGAGAAAAAGAAACTTACAGCATAAACTTTCCTTGACTGCAGCCTACCCGTCGGATGCATTTGATGAAGTGGACTGGAGTCCATGAAAACTTATGCTGTTTTTTTTTCTCAGTCCCAAAGGTACCATGGGATCCCTTTCTATATCTTTTGATGCAGAAACAGTTTACCATGGTAATATCTTTGAAAAGGATTTAGATCATCATTTCCAAACTCACAAGTTTAATACTCTATACTGCAGTTATATATGGCTCCTCCCATCTTACTAAGCAGGATGTTGGGTACTTTTCCTTTTTTCAAAGAGATAAAAGAATTCCCTAAATTAGTGATAAGATTTGGAATGGCATGAGAATTGAGCTCCAGTTACAACATTTCTTTGAGCAGCTGTTTGCCCTCATATTCATTAGATTTCAAACTGTTAACTCCTATATTTAGGGTCAAGAAAGCATTTCCACTACCCCAAGCCCCATAAGTTGGACCTCAGAAGCTACTTTGAGATTAGCTGTGGGCTTGTGCTTTACAAGGTGGAGTGCTGGACTTGTGTGGACAGCACGATATAGTAATTAAGTGCTGAAGCCATGATTCAATTCCCTTCTCTCCCATTAAGATTACTGGTATGCTGAACCAATCCAGTATCTTTTGATGCCTGAAGTGAAGCAGCAAATGGCACGCTCAACCAAGTCAAATAGTACACAAAGCCAGCCAAGTTGTTTTGGCATGTGGGTCAAAAATTATATTAAACTAGCACATAGACCTGATGTTGCCTGGTATTTTATTTCCTCATAGGTAATACTTGTTAGAAAGATTTGAGATCCTGTGTCTCTAATTCCTCAAACTGTCTTGTCCAGTACCTGTAACTTTTTCCCATATTCCCCAATCCAATCTGTATTGAGAGTTATTAACATACAGAGGTTGGGTTCCTAAGGGAATACACTGCCCTCCTCCTTGCTGCTAGGCCTCATCTCCATAGCAACCAGCCTATTCAAGACAGACACAACTGACTGAGACCCAAGAGCTTTCTGGCTGAGAATTCTAAAGGCCCTTCCCTAAACTGCAAACCCCAGGATTCCATAGAATCTTCTTAGGCAGCCAATCATGTGAGGTCTTCACCTGACACAGACAAACTTTGACTTTTATATATTAGATTAAAATCTACAAGCATTTCAACGCATCCTTGGGAATAAAAATACTTTGAAAATAAAATTAATATTTAATTTTTGGATATCCAAAAACTGCTACTGGATGGGACCAGCTCACCTGCCTAAGGGCAAGGCTGGGATGGCCTTGTACCAGTCACTATTTGAGAGAGCAGTTGGGGCAAGGTCATTCAGTGGGCTTAATGACTTTTATTCTAAATGAGCTAACAGAGAATAAGATAAAATTGCACTGTGGGGAAGTGCTGTTTTATGTAGGAGAGATGCAAGATAAAATTAATTATGCAAACAAGTATATGATTTATGTGTGTTTAGATCATCTACAGAGGTATGCCCTTCAAGCTTCTTTTCTGCATAGCTGCTTCTTTCTACTTTTTGTAATACACTCTGAGGTTTGGTTCATGATAATTGACCTTTGAAGGATCTGGAAGATGGTTGTTCATCTTACCCTGCAGTTGCAGCAAAAGTTTAAGGCTGCATATTTACTTAAGAGAAAGCTCCACTGAACACACTGGGACTTATTTCTAAGTAATTGTTCACAGGATTTTTCAGTTGCCTGTAATGTCATGAAAACTGATGCCATGCTGTTTCAAAATTTCTCTTTCCTGTTGTTCTCAGCTTTTGTCAAGCATATCATGTCTGGCTGAAGATGGGAGTCCTTTCAAGTGAGTCCCTTCTTCACATTTCTTTGTTTAGATCATCCCATATGAATCTGGAAGCTGTATGTGCTGCAACCATTACACAAAACTACCAACAGTGGTCATGCAAGTCAGATTTTTGGTTCTGGAAATATTAACATTATTATGCAGGTTTTATACATCATTTGTGGCTTCACAGAAATATCTGAATACAGTTTAGCATACTATAATCCACAGAAGAGATCACAGGCTCTCTACTTCATCTTTACCACTTCTGCTGGGAAGGATTGGTGAGGGATATGGAACAGGTGGATCTCCTGCCACCATAGCCATTCGTAAGGGATAACGAGAATTGTAGCCAAAAACATCTGGAAGACAAAATGTTCAAATTAGGGATTGAGGGAGGTACTATTAGCACAACACCTTCCAAGACTAGCAAATATGGAAAAAAGCAATAAGATGGAAAGTACTAAAGACCTCCATCCCTGCCAGATCTCACCTCAACAAAATAATAATAATAAAAAATAGAGACAGTGTGGAAATTATGAGATGTGACAGGATCAACAAACTTGGTGTAAAAATTGTGTGAAAGGCAGCTTGCAAGACTGTAATATAATGGCCTTTCTTTGTTAAGCTTTGGAGCAGAAAAAGATGATTTCCAAAAACACATGCTTTAAACATGCCTTGTTTTGTAAGCAATTGTTCAGTGAATGGTTATTTGCTTGACTTTTGTTTTTGTCCATTTTATTTACATATTTATTTATTTAACTTATATCCTGATTTTTCTTCAAAAATGATGTTTAAAGCCCCCAACAAAATGAAATTTCAGTAAGAATAAAATGCAAGCAAAAATATCAAGTTACTGAATTGGATACAAACCAGTAAGAGATCTTCGTTTAAAACAAGTGGACTAATATAAGCCATGACTGTACTTACTGGCAAACTATTACAAGGTTATTGCCTTGGCCAGTTAACAAAATCTACATAGAGAGACAGGCTTGCATGAGGTCAAATGCGTGTGGCTTCAAGTTGCCTTTTGACTTATGACAGGCCCATGAATTTCATGGGCTTTTCTTGGGCAAAAATGACACAGACGTGGTTTGCCATTGCCTTCCTCT
Organism: Iguana delicatissima; assembly: GCA_948472985.1. NCBI lineage: Eukaryota > Metazoa > Chordata > Lepidosauria > Squamata > Iguanidae > Iguana > Iguana delicatissima. The sequence continues at coordinate 289,208 of CAOKZL010000774.1, forward strand.
GAAATATAGCCTACAGCACCTGGCATCTTTGGCAGTCCTTCAACCAAGTACTAACCAGGCCTGACCCTGCTTAGCATCCAAGATTAGACAGGATCTGATTCTGTCAGGGCATTTAGGCCTATGAGGGTCAAATGTAGCAAGCTATATCAACTGGAGAGGAGAAACAGAAGATACCCACCAACTGAGTGAAGTATGTAGACCCTTTGTCCGTATTTCAGTTATCTTTATTTGTGTGTTCTCAGCAGAACTTGGAAACAGTATATTTGTGCTACAATTCGCAAGATGTAGCAGCCATGCTGTCCTGAAATTACAGGACTTGTAGCCCTGCAGTCTTCTGCCAATCAATGTTTTTCTTCACCTACTACAGTTATATTTTCAAATGTTGTAGATAAAATGAGGGTTTGAGTCTTCAGAATATCATAGATTGTTTAGGCTTCTAGGCATTTCTGCATAAAAGCTTGTGCCCCTTCCTTCCAGGAAACACTGAGATATTTTTCAGGACTTGATATTATTACAGATGCTTCTTCATACTTTATCAATTCTCACTGGATTAGTGAGAATTTTGGATATGCTGACAACATCCAGCTCTATATTTCTTTAGTAAAACCACTAGGAGAACAATTTGTTGAAATTGTTCAATGAAAGAAATGAACCAGTTCTAAGTCAGTGCCTAGAAGCTATATGCCATTTCCACACTACACCATTATAGTGCTATTATTCCACTTTCAACATTCTATGGAATCCTGTGGTTTGCAGTTTAGGAAGGGGCACAGCACTATAACAGTCTAGAGCAAAAATGGTGATAATCAAGCGGATAAAATTAAATAAACTGATGGATGATTTAGATGAAACAAACATGCTGGGAATTCTCACTTTTTTTAAAAAAAAATCCAAACAACATTTATGTTGTCTCAGACAATTTTCTGGCAATTCCTAACCCCAACTGGAACATTTCAGTCCCATCCTCAAGTGGGTTTCTTTTTAATTCTAAGACATATTGGAATTATGTTGCGAAAACAGTATTGTTCTCATTTCCCTTTTTAAATGCTATAGTGCATCAATGAAATACCACTTTTAGAACTTAAGAATTTTTAAAAATTTCAGAGGGAGAATATTTGTCCTTCAAAACATAGGACCACTTCTGTAAACCATATCCCAGTTTCAAGAAATTCCCCCTTGCCCAAAGAATGGAATAGCCCTATTATTCCATAACTTTGGAACTTGCAGCCTAAAGACTGACTTTTCCTAGTTCTCTCCCAAAACTGTGGTATGTCATCCACAGTAAAGGTCAAAGCTGCACGGTTTTTGTGACATTTTGGATCAGATGCAAAAAAATCAACACCATAAAAGTGCTAATGGGTGCCAAGTGGTAATAAAGCTCTTTATTATTTGCTGTAGTAAGTTACATAATTATTTAACTGTCTGTGTTGTTGTTCTTACTGTATGCCGCTTGAGCTCTGATGAAGCAGAATGCAAAGAGAGTTAAATATATTGTACAGGATTCAAGGGAGCATGCAACATTTTAAAAGTACAGTAAAATAAAATAAATAAATAAAAACCCCTCTTAGTACAAAATTTAAAACACAACTAAATGTCTGTTTTAAAAATGTAAGTTAATGCTGCAGTATTCATATGGCTAAAAGACTGGACTGACTTACAGGATACAAGAATGCTTGCACTGGAGGGAGCAGACCTGAGGATGGGATGGCATTCCTATATGTTTTATGATAAAGCAAAAATTGACAAAGATTTTTCGCATCACTATATCAGAAAATCGCTTCTGAAGATATGGAATGAGTATAAGAGTAAAAACATAAGGCAGCTACCTATGTGGGTATCCTCTCAAGAAGCTTTCTTTGGAAGGGAACAGAGAAATGGCTGAGATATGAGGATATATTAGAGAAAACAATGACAAATGCTTATAAGATCAAATCAAGAGAAAAATTGGAACAGGAAGGATTGCCATTAAGTTGGTTTCCGTACAGGCAGCTAAATGAGAGATTCCAGATGGACTTGAAAACTTATGGAATAGAATCCAAAGAAAGGACAGGAGTGATTAAATCGATCTTTGACAATCCACCGCATCTGTTAGCCCATATATATCAAGAAATGTTAACACAGGAGAGACAGGAGGAGACTGTGAAATCTGCAACGATTTTGTGGGCACAGAATATTGGGCATTCAATTCAATTAGATGAATGGGAACAGAGCTGGAAAAGGACACAAAAATTTACAATGGCTCAGAATCTCAAAGAGAACTATTTTAAAATGTTTCATAGATGGTACATGACACCAGACAAGTTAAAAAAGATTTATAATACAGGTACAGGAATGTGTTGGAAATGTCAGAAAGAGGTGGAAACAATATTTCATATGTGGTGGTCATGTCCCAAGGCAAAGAAATACTGGAGTGAAATACATAAGAAGATGTGTGAAATACTGAAGGTTCAATTTGTAAAAAAAACCTGAATTTTATTTGTTAAACATGACAAATGTTCTTGAGAATACTAACATGAAGAGGCATTGGAGATTAATATTGTACATGATAATGACAGCTCGAACTGAATATGCCAAATTGTGGAAGTCTCAGCAAATACTCACAACTGAACAATGGTGGGGGACATTTATTGAGAACAGAAATGAGGATATTGTTTCACAAAGATTAAGGGGGAAATCGGACAATCAGATAAAGGAGAATGGCAAATTGTAATGGGTAATTGCTGGGAACTGCCAAGTGAAAATGTCTGAATTATGGTTGAAATTAAAGAGGAATAACTGTAACATAACAGGAGTTGATGAGAGAAATGCAAGATCAAGTACATAAGATGAACATGGAATTGTTAGGCATAATTTTTTATATGTGAGTAGATATCTAGAAAATGAAAACTAGATCAGAGTGGAAGAACAAAAACATTACATGTAAAAGTACAATTTGAGATGATGTTTTTTATTTGTGAAACTTAATAAAAATTATTAAAAAAATTAAAATGTAAGTTAATAACAGCATTAAAAAGACATTGAAAGCACAACAAAATAGAAACACTACATCCGTCATTAAAAGCTCTGTCTGCTACAACATACTAAAAGCCAAATGCTTCCTTTAACAAAAATCTTTATCCTGCCAGCTGAGACAGCAAGGAGGAGCCCACTGGATATCCCAGGAAAGAAATACCAACTTTTGAGCAGCCACCAAGAAGGGTTACTCCTGCGCCCTCATCAAACATGCCTGTGATAGTTCAACAGAAAGCCTTCATGTAAAGATCTTAGGGCTCAAGCAGGCTCGTACAGGGAAACATGATTTTTCAGACAGCCTGGACCCAAGCCATTTAGGTCTTTAAAGGTCATAGCCAGCACTCTGAACACTTCCTGGAGCCTGATCAGAACCACTGGAGTTGTTTCAGCAAGGGGTTATATGCTCCATATAGCCTGCCCCAGTCAGCAACCTGGTTATAGCATTTTGGACCTGCTGAAGTTTCTGTACAGTTTCCAAAGGCAGCCCCATGTACAGCGTGTTACAATTATCCAAACAGGACGTAATCAAGGCATGTGTCACCAAATGAAAAGATATTTTTGAAGGAAAATGTATTTTTGATGAGGTTAGACATTAGCAAATTCAAGATATCTAGTCAATTACAGTTAATTAAAATTGTCATGTGTCTTCCTTCCAGGTTCTTCAGAGGGGGAGAAATTCCATCCATCAAAAATTTGCCTCACATCCCTTCACCCTTCATATTCCCCAGAAGATATGTATGCTACAAGCCATGTGAGAGGGACTCTCCATTACCATGGTGTAACGGCTTCTGTATATAAAAGAATATATCCTCCTATATCTGTTTTAGAATCCTAATTTATTTACTTCATCTTTCCATCTGATACCTTTGGCTCATTTAAATTAAAATATGTGTGCTTGTGCACACAGCTGCAGACTATTGTTTCTGTTTAATAGATCAATAGATATCCCATCCTTATTACAGATGTGTCTCTAATTCCTACATGCCACTGCCACAAGGTACGTATGAGAGGTCCTTTGCTACCTTATTTCTGCCCTTCCCTGTTGTCTCTGTGAACTTGGATACCTTAATTTTCTGACAGTGCTTGTGTAATACCAATAGGAAAAACTCTCTCACTCTCAATAACAGTAAACTGTACTCCTGTATCTACTTACTTTAAAGTAAAAGTGGCTTACTTCTGAATAGATATGTCCATATTGGTTCTGTAAGAGAAAGGAGAGAACATAATGGAATGGAGCTACAGACAAAAAAATCAACTTGGTGACACAGAATGTACCATGTGTTGTAGTTTGGAGAATTTACAAATTTTCATTTTTAAAATCCCCCCCCCACCAATAAACCTTCTAATTCCTAAAGGATGAAAAATACTGAAAATAAAGTGAGGAATGGCAGCTACAGCTCCTTTAAAGTTTTGTGATCTCATGGTCTGCCAAAGTATCAAAACTTGAAGGATATTGAGTTACATAGGAGGTTAGAGAAGCATTGTCTAGATGTGCTGGTCAGACACACTTTACATTGATATGATCCGTAATTTTGAGAGTATAGAATGGATGCAATTGCTGAAATGTCACCCCACCTATGTCAGAAGGCATCATAAATCATGAACAAAGGCATGGTTGCAAAATTTAGCTCGCCTAAAATACAAGACCACCTATTATCTCTTTAAAAGGTACTACAGAACAGAGTAAGAAAGAGGGAGACAGAATTTCTAACTAAATCTAGACCTTCATTTCTCAAGGTGTCAATTGAAAATGTACAGATACAAGCTAATTTCTTACACAAATCATACACATCACTAGCCAAAGACTAACAAGGAGGTTAACAGGAATTTTCAGATTATGTAATCCCTTTAGCAGGAGGTTTATGTATCACAGAGGCCTTTGAACCTAGTGGCTAACAAGAAGACAAGGCAAATCAGTTATTATTGTAAGGATACCATTAAATATTCCACAAACACTGAATGGGTAACTAAAATGTTACCTGTCAATTGTATCAAGGTGAGTCCTTCTCCCCATCTTATACTGGCAGGGTCTGAATTAGAACATGGCAGCTTACAAGAGAAGGGACAAACAGACATCTTCTACTCAGTACAGGTTTAAAGCTGGGATTTGCTCCACAAAAAGAGAAGCTAACAAAGAAATCTTCAGATTCAGATTATCATGACCTATGTGTATATATCTGAATGGACTAATTTAGGGGAGTTATAATGTTGGCAACTGGCAACACCACTTGCGGCCAGTGGCTTCCATGTCAGGGACACAATTAACCCACTGCAGGTTTTTATTGCAGACTTTCAATGAGAGATCCAAGGTGCTGAACCTTACCTCTAAAGCTGATTCTGCACCTTGGATAGGTCCCTTAAAATCTACAATAAAAATCCAGAGTGGATTTACTGTACACTGACATGGAAGCCACTGACCACTTCTTGTATACCATCTGTGCTCATCCAAAACAGTGAATAGGAACATGGACATAACCAATATTTTCCAGAGAGGAAGCGACATTACAAGGGACATAGGAGGAGTGAGAGTTCCACCAATTTAAACAGTCAAGATCTATGATAGCTCGCAGGTCATGTGCTCTGGGTTTGTATGCACAGACGTCCTTGTCTCTGGGTTTGCACTATGTTCCATCATTTTTGGCCCACCAAGCACCCCTGAGAATACTGGACTATTGTTGCATATGCACAATGTACCTGAGAAAAGGAGTATGTCCAGAGCACACATTTCCCAATACAGGAAGAAAGCCCACAGTTAAAACCACTAGAGGGTATATTTTTTATACTGCCCTTTATACAATCATTTCAAGACATCTGTGGCAGTATAACACCAGAATTATAAAAAGCAAAGGCAGCTGTATCAGTCTATTAAAAATGCAAAATATACATTCAGGTGCTACATCTATTAGAAGATACCAAAGTGTCACAGAATAGCAAGGATGCTGAACACTCAGCCTGCTAAAGACTTACAGTATTGAGTAATATATCTTGAGTTGTGTTCCAGTAAATATATTTTGCTACATTATGGTTGATCCTCATGTAGAAGTTACCAGACTATGAGTGCTGGAACTAATGGATGTTTCTATACATGAAAATGTGGAGTTTTACTACTGGCAGCATAACAGATGGGGGAGTGTGTTGCCCTTCAGCTGCAGTCCAACAACATCTGGAAAGCCACAAATTTCCCATCTTTGAGCTGTAATAGCTATTTTCTACAGCAACTATAATTAGTGTCATGCACAGTAATAGCCATATATTCACTCCCCCCTAGTAGTTACAGAAAGAAAAAAGTGGGTTATAAGAAAACTTAAGAGCACTTTCACAATACAGAATTATAGCATTATTACCATTATAGTATATGACTCTACTTTAATTGTCATGGCAACATCTTATGGAATCATCGGATCTGCAGTGTTGGGAGGTGGCTCACCAAACTACAAGCTCCAAGATTCCATAGGATGTTGCCAGGGCAGTTAAAGTGGAATCATAGCGCTATCATTATGTAGTGTGAAAGGCCCCTTAGAGTTCTGTTGGGCTGAAAAAGCATAATTCTGTACTACTGTAGCCCTTTCTTAACCCATAACAACACACCTCAGACAGCAGGAGTCAGCAGGGATGGTCTTACTGCTTGAGCAGCTGCAATGGCAGAGCTTGAAGTGCATGGAGGGGAGGCAGGCGAAGGGTGTGTGTGTGGGTATGGCACATGGGGGTGTGAGTATGGCACGTGGGGCGGGGGCTACCATGCTTGGGGGCATGGCGGGGATAGCCCTATCATTAGGCAAAGTGAAGCAGCTGCATCACGCAGCAGTGGCTAGGGAAAGGGAATGTAGCAAGATGCTCAAAGAGAGAAAACTGTGTGCACCATGCAGCCTGCTCATTATCCTGTTGGCAAGCATAATGCCCTCAGTGTGGTAGAAAATGTTGGTCTATTGCCATGGTTGAAGAACATTCAACGGGCAGTTAACTCCAATACATAGGATGAAATGGCATCTTGTCCTTTTTGCTTCTGATAGCATTAGGTTTTGTGCCAGCCCTGTTTGATGCCCCACTTTTGTGTCTTTACAGCTGCCTAAAAATCACACATTAATTCCAGTTTCTTGCTGACATACGTTCTCCTCAGAGGGTAGGTGGTCACATAAACACCCAGCAGTTTGATTTATAAAAAGCTTCCATGGACATCAGCTGTTCTCTCTTTCATCACAATCCCCCAGCCCCTGAGAAGGACTATATTGACAGTAACTTAATCAAGGCAAATCCTCCCAGGACAACGATCAATGACTGGCTGCTTCCTTTTAAAGTTTGGAAGCATTTTCTTCCATAGCTTCTAGAATAGGGCATGGCTGGTCGGGGGTTGAAGAGAGATAAAAATAGCACCCCCTTTCAAGGCGAGCTTATGGCAGTATTTCTGCTATCTGAGATTAAGAAAGCATGCAATACCAAAGAGAGTTTCAATGGTGGCAGTATCAGTGCAGGCCAGGAAAGAGGTGTGAAAAGGGCTGAGATCAGAGGCTAACGAAACCATGCTTTGCTTCCAGTTAGACAAGTCCCACCTAGATATCTGTAAGCGACAGTATGTAGTCAGCCCTCCACATTTGCGGGTTTTACTTTTGCGGATTTGATTATTCATGGATTATTTGCTGTCACCTCTGCTGCCTCCCTATACCACTTTAATAGGGACTGCAAGCCTGTAAGACTGAGAAACTGCTTGTAAGTCCCTATTAAAAATGGTGTGAGACAGCTGTGGAGGTAGCAGTGGGCCCCACCAGCTACCCACTTCCGCCTTATGAAGGAACTCTGATGCCTCAAAGAAATTCACAGTGGGTTGAATATGGTGATCATACCTTTTTGTCTGTTAAATACGGTTTGTGAGGGCTTAGAGTTATTCACGTTTTTTCACTTTCATGGGGGTCCTGTGCCCTTAACCCTAGAGAATGTGGAGGGATGAGTGTACTAGCTATACAAACCTTAAATTATATAGTGTCACTCTGTTCCCATCTAATATATCTCCATATATTTTCATAGCTTAAATATTGCCAGTGGATATGCTGGCTGGGAGATTTTGAGAGCTTGTTCCTCCACCGAGGCTTTGTATTTAATTATATCTACATGGGAACATACCAATGTGGTGCCAATTTTTTAAAAAGATCCAAAATCCAGTAATACCAACTCGACACGAAATACCATTGCTGCTTAGTTGTTACAGGAGCAAGAAATTAATCTATTTGTTCTAATAGCCAGCTGAAAATCTGCCTTCTGATTTCACCTCATATTTGCAAATTCATTTGTAGGCTAAGATAAGTTACATTTGTAGCTAGAGCCTGAGAGGAGTGGTTCAGTGAAACCTTTAACAAAATGTCATAGCAAACCCTTTCTCTTCAACAGGAGTTCCTCTTAAGAGTTCCAGCTAACTACTTCTTTTCTAGAAGAGTATTCCACTCTCTAGCCACTAGCTTATGTTCCATTTATTTAAATTTTGCTAGTATTCTTCTTCTCCCCCACAGCTACCAGCCCCATGCTCGGTATGCACTACTTTCCCCACAAATAGTTTTTTCAGATTTTTTAAAGTACTTCTTGACAAACCCTAAGGTTTCCATGAAAATGTTAATACTTTCCCCCTGGTTTTTCAGTTGTTTCTCTCTGGCAACAGACCTGTTGGCCCTTACTAGAGGAAAAGGAAGAGCAGTTTTTCATATTTTGGCCCCACCCTTACTATCAGGGGAGTTTCTAGCATAACATTAAAATATCACAAAGAATAACTGATATAATTAAAAGCAGCAGTATATTGTAAAGAATATCAGTTGTGACAGACACAGAAGCCAAGTAAAAATCTCAGTTGTGCAAAGGCCTGCCGAGAAAAGATGCCCCTGAAGGAACCAGATCCCAGCTGATTTTGGAAACCAAGCAGGGTCAGGCCCAGTTAGTATTCAGATAAGGGATCACCAAGGAAAACCACATTTTATAGTCTTTATTTCAGAGGAAGGCAATGGCAAACAACCTCTGAGTCTTCTTTGTTCAAGAAAACCCTATGACTTTCATGGAAAGTCATGCATGAAACAACAGGTGACTTGAAGGCACACACAGAAAAGTAATCAAGGATGGGATATTCTAGGTAAGAGAATTGTTCCACTGCTTATGTCAACATTGAGACTGTTTGGCAGAGGAACACTTTACACCTGTACTTTTTATTATCTTCATGCGGGAGCGGAAGAGGCTCAGGTGGGGGGTCTTTCTCAGCCCAGGGAGGTGACACTCCTACACACTTCAGGCAACACAGTAATATGTCGGGACACATCACTTGGAAAGCCCTGCTATAGCAGAATAAGCTCCACTAAATTCAGTGGAACTAACTTCTGTTTAAACTCACATAGACTTGCACTATTAAGAGTTTCTGAAGTTTCATCAGGCTAGCACAGTTTCCAAGATTTCCAATAGAATCATGAAAACTAGAAGTATGCCCCTCTGTTTTATTTCAGATTCTTTTTTGTATAATTTTTATTAAATATTATACCAAAACAAAGACAGAAAAAACAAATAAAAATACCATATACTAACAAAAGAAAAACAATACAACAATCTATAATTAAGCTACCACTAAACTACAGTGGCGGAGCTTGGAGTGTGTGCAACCGGGAGGGCGGGGTGTGTGGCCACTGGGCGGGGTGTGTGGCTGCAATGTGTGGGGTGTGGCCAGGGCACGCGGGGGCATGGCTACGAGCTGAGATGTCCTAGAAACATTGCTGCCCGAGGTGAATCACCCCCACATTCCTACGCGACTGCTAAACTAACAAACAGATAATTAAAAAAGATGGTTCGTGCCCTTACTGCAAACAACTCCTACTAAAATAATCGTACTCCTTTCTTTTAAACTCAGTAACTGAAATCTAAATGATGTATTGTTACCCATGACATTTATACCTTGAAGAATAAAAAATTACTGCTCAAGGTATGTTTATTTTATTTTTCAAGGTATTTATTGTACAAGGTGTTTTTTTCTTCAGCTTCAAATGAAAGTTAAGGACAGGAAGTCAGGCAACCAGTAGAGACTCCATCAATGTGATTTTGACCCCATCAGTATCTTCCGATGAATACATAAACACTATGCCTCTTGTTTTTCAGTGGTTTCTCTCTAGCTATAATCTTCTTGGGTATTGTGACACTGTAGGTTTATTTCCAGTCTCTTAAGAGACTTCTAGCCTTGCAAGACTAGAAATTCCCTCCCAGTGTTTTTACTAGGGTTCTTGCCAGCCTTCCAAAGCTGACTTCCACGCATGGAACGACTGGCAATCTCCCAGCTCTATATGCTGCCACCACCACCCTGAATTATGAATTACTTAGACAGAACAGGAGGGACTCTGCCTAATCCCTAAGCGTAAGGAACTTCCACCTCCCCCTTGCCCTTAGTGAGAGGTCCTATGTAGTGTGTGCCAACCCTGGCGTGGAAATGGAGAGAAACGGAGGTTTATAAAAGTGTTTTAATCAAGGCATGCAAATAAACAATATCACACTTGGGAGACCCCCTCTCCCAGGTACACTTAGTTACAAGAATTTACAAAGCAGATATAACAGCACAGATACATTCTTAAGATCAGTCAATTCCCAAAATAACAACATTAGCCCTAACGCGGCTAACTACTTATTTCTAGTTACTCACAATTAGGTTATAGGCGTAGATGGTCTAAAGGAGGAGAGAGGGGGGTCCAGGAGACAGGGTATGCTGCCAGCTCCACTGGCCCCACTCTCCTCTCTCTTTCTGTGTCTCTGTCTCTCTCTGGCCACATGGCCTCTCAGAAGTTTTATTTTCCTCCTTGGAAGGATCTGGAAGCCTCTCCAAGATGCCCGCCTCTTTCCTTTTTGGTTGGTCAATTCTCACCTTGTGACCTGTGATGCTGACCCTTTCTTTTTGGTTGGTCAACTCTCACCCTGTGACCCTTGATGTAATCCTAACATCTCATTAACCCTTGGTTTACCTGAAGAGGGAAGTATCTCCCTTTGATAAGCCTAGATAATGGAAAGCCCCATTATCACAGGTATTACCATTGAAGAAGGGATAATTTTTCATATTTTGACCCTACTCTTAATTCTTGGGAACTGGAAGTTCATATCTCTGAACAATTTTCATACTACTGCATGCTCCCAGCTTCCCAAAAGAACTTTCACAGGAACAAGGAATGATTAACGACCTAATAATTGGATTGATTACCAATACCCAAGAGGAGAATGGATAAGGGGGGCATGCAGCTTAACAGTCCTATCTTGCATCAGATCCCGCAGATAGCCCACGCCAGAAGTTAGCTTTCCATAGAAAAGTAAACTATCACTTCTCTTTTATTCCTTTTCAGAGCCAGGTACAGATCTAAATTACACCATCCTCATCTGGCTGCTAGAGTAGGGGAGGAGAGATGGGAGATCGCCTTTCAGAAATGTCTCCAAATATTTCTACTTACTAGTCATTTTCCTGACAATAGAGATGGTTACTAATGAGCTTGAAATAATTGCCGTGCCCTGCCTTAAGTCTTCCTTGTCCAAGCCCACTAAACGTGTAACAATATTTTCACTGCTATCTTTATGAAGGCCAAAATGCCACAAAAGTGGGCAAGCTTTCAGTTCTCCAGTACTCTTTATTAAGCTAGGTACAACCAAATAGGAGATGAGGGAAGAAACAGAAAAGCTCCAAGATAAGGCTTTGGTGATGAGGTCTTTTGTTAAATTCACACCAGAGACAGAGACTGCAGACAGAATAAATCACTTGTGCGCAGGTATCGGGTTACACCTAGCAAGGCTCTTTGTGTTAAATGGAGACCTATCAGCTCTTTGTCCCAGAAAGAATTGTCAGGTGTAATCTGACACCTGCACACATACCACTGACTCATTCAATCTGCTGTCCCCATCTTGGAACTTAAACCAACAAAGATTTAATGGCTTACACTTTTATCAATTTGATGTTGGAGCACTCCAGTTGTTATCAGAACCTACCCTTTATTTCACATAAGCCATTTCCAGCCTACACTGTTATAGTGCTGTTATGCCACTTCCAACATCCTGTGGAATTCTGGGGTTTGTAGTTTACTGAGGCCAAAGAGCTCTCTGGCTGAGAATTCTAAATGCCCCTCCCTAAACTGCAAACTCCAGGATTCCATAGGATATTGAAAGTGGAATAACAACACTGCAACAGTGTAGTGCAGAAATGGGCACATTGTTTGATGAATTATACCCAAATTGCTTGAAATTTATCTCCTTTTTATAACTGAAGTACAGTCTTTTTATGGGCTATCAGTGCTCTGGGGTCCTGGATCCAAGAGTCAATCTTAGATTTCCAGCTTTGCAAAATTAAGTATTTGGCCATCAGTGGAGCTCTGGAAAACCATTCCCCAGTATCTATTAATTCACCTTGATGGTGGGAAACCTAAAGGCCTTTTCGCATTACACCATTATAGTGCTGTTATTCCACTTTCAACATCCTATGGAATCCTGGGGTGTGCAGTTTAGGGAGGGGCCTTGAGAATTCTCAGCCAGAGAGCTCTTTGACCTCAGTAAACAAACCCCAGAATTCCACGGGATGTTGAGAGTGGAATAATAGCACTATAACTGTAGTGTGGAAAGGCCGTAAGAGAGTGATACTGTCAAAATACAATACTTCTCTCAAGGGTGTAACTATGAAGGGGCAAAATGAGGACATTGCCCCCAGTAAGAATTCTGCCTCCTCCCATGAAATTTCCGCTAATTTCTAGCTTTTGATAGAAACAGTTTAGTCCTGGTCCAGACACCAATATGAAGTAATTAGCAAAGAACATGCCCTGATCTTTGGCACACTACCTTTCCCTCAACAACTGTGTAATGGCAGCCAGCCCACACACATTCAAGAATGTTGTTTCTAGCTCAGAAGAGTCTGAAACACTCTGCATCTGGGTGGGGTGTCTGCAGGTGAAACAACCTGCTGTAAGCATAAAATCCTGCTCAGCAGGTTGTCCACTCAAACCTCCCATACTCATGGCAAAGCGTATCAAAAATTCTTAAGAGACCAATTCGGTATTTTCAGCTTTGTCCACTGCATCTATTATTTCTGCAGAAGAAGCTGAGTTCCTTTGTTAGTTCTGCGTATTCTCATTTCCCACTGTATACATTTGTTTTTACTGCAGACTGGTGTATATAACCGACGTTGCCCAAGATTTTATTTCCTAATAGGTAGTATTTGTTAGAAAGATTTGAGATCCTGTGTCTCTAATTCCCCAAACTGTCTTGTCCAGTACCTGTAACTTTTCCCCATATTCCCCAATCCAGTCTGTATTCACATGCAGAGGTTGGGTTCTTGAGAGAATGCACTGCCCTCCTTGCTGCTAGGCCTCATCTCCATAGCAACTGGCCAGGCCCAAGAGCTCTCTGGCTGATAATTCTAAAGCCCCTCCCTAAACTGCAAATCCCAGGATTCCATAGAACTTTCTTAGGGAGCCAATCATATGAGGTCTTTGCCTGACACAGTAAAATATATTGTACCTTTCAGATCACACATCACAGACATTTTCACAACACCCTATTATAGTGCTATTATTCTTTCAACATCCTCTGGAATTCTGGGGTTTGTAGTTTTACTGAGGCCAAAGAGCTCGAAATGCCCCTCCCTAAACTACAAATCCCGGCATTCCATAGGATGTTGAAAACAGAATACTAGCACTATAACAACGTAATGCGAAAATGGTCAAATATACACACACACACACATATATATATATATATATGAGGCACCTATGCCTATACCTAAGTTCATGACAGAGAGTCTTTTTTTCCCCCACTTCAAAGAACGGCTCTTTCGCGCCACTTCGGTTATTTACGTCAAGCGAAGCGATGCCGTAGGACGCTACCACAGCTTGTGGGGAGCTGAGCGTGCTTTCGTCTTCTTTCGGCTCTTTCCGTGGGCAGCGAAGGAATAAGCCCCGCCTTCGAAACCGTTCGAGTCCTTTCCGTCGCCGCTCGGGAAAGAGCCGAGGAGGAGGTGTTGCCGTCGGGTCTTTTCGTCTCTTTCCGTCAGCAACTCGGGAAGACTCGGCTCCTGACGGGCCGGGGCCTTCACTGCCTTTCCTTTCCCTCCTGCACGGCCCGGTTAACGGTCGCTGCCAGTTTAAATGAGACGGGGTGCGGGTCGCCGCCGACGCTGCCACTACTGCTATTACCGCGTCACCCACTGAGGCGGAGTCTGAGTGTGGCAGGAGGAGGGGGAGAGGAGAGAGAAGGGGGCGCCCTCTCCCCACCTCCCTCATCCGGGTCCTGTCCCTGAGGGGGGAGCCGGGGCAGGATGACGGTGCTGCAGGAACCCGTCCAGGTACGGACCCCGGTGGCGATAGGCCTAGGCTGGGCAGGAGGCGAAAGGGAGGAAGGAGGGAGGGGAACGCGAGGGACGTAGGAGGCTCCCGTTCCCCTCTTTTCTGTCCTGACAGGATACGGCTCCTTTTCAAACCCCCTTTGCCTTTCCACTGGGAGAGGGGGATAGTGGGATAGTGGGGAGCGGAGAAAGGGAGGGAATCTCCTTTAATTCAACTCTTCTTATATTACTACCGCCGCGGGTGTCCATGCTCACAGTTGTGCCCCCATCTCACCTCAGAACGAACCCGCTTCTTCCTCTGGAAGGAACCATGTGGATTGTTTTAAAATTCTTCTTTCTCCCTCATGCCCTTAACCCTAACCCCAGGCGGCGAAGTTATCCGTCAGACCTTTCCCAAATCTTCAACATTATTTTCTGCTTTTCTCCTCACCTCCCATCTCCCAGTATTCACATTCTCTTAGATCATTTTCTTTCCAAGAGGAGCCCTTCCCCCACCTTTCCACTGAGGATAGCCCCCCTGCTTTGATCCAGCCCTTTTAAAAAGAGCACTAAAAGTTGCATATATCCAAATACTGCTTTTATGTGGAGAGGCCAATGATTTTTTTCCATCTGGGGGTTGCTATACCTGCTTAAGTTTTTTTTAGATATTCTGTTACCTGTTTCTTACCTCCAGGTATCATAATCCCCATCATGTATCCCATTCCCATGGAGGATCTTCTTTTACACCTACATTGGATGCCTACATATATTCTGTTCTTATCTGTGTTCCTCCACTTTGCTACCCTAGGTTATCATCATGCACCACCTGTTTGCTCTCTTCTCTCCACCCTAAACATTATGTAGGGGTCATACTTGGAGGTCTGCCCCAATACTTTTTGGTGCCTCAGCTGAAGGATAAGATGGCACCCATCCCTTGCTCTATGTACAAAAGCCTTCCGAAATGGCAGTTGAATCTTCATTGCTGGCAAAGGGAACAGCATCTTCCACTACACCTAAGGCCAAAATCCTGTCTTAGTGGGGTATATAGCTCTGTCTGACAACATCCTGTTACTGCTTTTCAATGTCTCTCCACCCTAGAATCTGCAAATTGAGATCACTCTCTCTTTTTGCCTAATGATCTCTAGGGAGATCTTGCCCACCAAATGAATACCCTCCTATTCCCTGCGTTCTGTGTAGTGCTTTTCTTATTTTCAGCTTCTCCCTTTCTGCAGCAAGAAGACTGTGATTGCAGCTGGGATAATTCTTCAGAATTCAGGAAGCCAGGATGATATTTTCAGGTGGCATCCCTGCCTAGAACTTAAAAGTTTTGCAAGTATTAAAGAGTGTCATAAAACTTTTGCAGGGCCTAACTGACCGGGTCATGGGATTTTTCCAGCCTTCTGTATAACTTGCCTTCTCCTTCTTAATTAAAATAGTGTCAACTGCCCTGTTCTCTTTATCCATCTTGTTTTCTCCCTGTTGTGATTCCCATCCCAAGCTCCTCAAAGTATCTTGTTTCATGGATTCCTTTATAATACGGGCAATTACTTCATCCATGTTCATGGATTGCACATTGACAAAAATCATCTGATGTACTTCTAGCAAGTGCTTGTCTGGCTGTTTTCATTCCATCAGGTTGTGCAGACTGTGACCACAGACAGGATTCTTGGAAGTGAGAGGTTGATTGTTTGTTTGCATTCCTTGCATGTCTTAGCTAGCTCAGGTAGCCAGGGACAACTGGCCAAGTTGAAGGGTGATTAGTGCTTTCATAAGAAAGGAAGGTATACTATCTAGCTTAGAAACTGAAGTGTGCTATCTGTTTACTACTCCTGCTACATTTGGACAACTACAGAGCAATGTCCACTGTTCCATTCTTGAGAAAAATCCTTGAGTCTGTAGTTGTGACCTAGCTTCAGGGTATCTTGTTTGATAATCTTGGCCTGTTCCAATCTGGTTTCCATCCTAGTTTTGGAACTGAAAAAGCTTTGATAAAGCTCTCAGATGACAGTGTCAGGAAATAGACAAGTTCAGTGTTGGATCTGTTGGATTTCTTACTGGTGTTTGGTGGCCCTCCAGATTGTCTTGGAAAGAGCTGCGGGCACAATGTTACAGTGGCCCCAATCTTTCCTGGAAGGCAGCTTCCAGAAGGAAGTGCTAAGGGGTATCTGCTTAGTACCTTGCCTTTTGTTATCTTGCATTCTTCCAGCTTGTCCTTTTTTCTTGTTTCCAAATACAGTTAACTCTTCACATTTACTAGGGTTAGGGGCACAGGACCCTTGCAAAAGTGGAAAAATTGCCCATATCAAAATGTGTGTGTGTGTGTGTGTGTGTGTCTGTGGGAAGGGGACCGGGTCGTGGTTGGGAGAACAGGCATCCAAGGTCTAAAATAGGTCAGGGAAAGGAGAGGAGGCAAGCATGGTGATTCTGTACTTCCTCTCTCTCATCTACTTCCTGGGGTGTAGGGGGGCATCAGGAGAAGGTTTATGATGCTGAGAAATCAGGCTGTAAGCAATCCTTAGCTGGCCAGGCAGCTAGTGGTGGTGGAGGAGGAGGAGGAGGAGGAGGGGGGGGACCAGGACAGGGTTTTAAAAGGCCGTGTGGCCTGATTGGAGCTGGTGAGAGGGAAGGTTCCTCTGGAAAAGAGGCACCTGAGGTGGGTGGACAGGGGTTGGAGAAACTCACAGATAATCAAATCTGTGAAAGTTGAACCCGCAAATGTAGAGGGCTGACCGTACATGAAACCACTTGGGCGGGTAGTCCAGATATTGGAGTTGGTTGGTACCAATATGCAAACACTGTGGAACTCTGCATGTCCTTTTACTTTTGGATTTACTTTTGAAACTGTGGAGGTCCTGAAATGTTATCCAAGGTCAGTGGTAGATTGGATGTGGGCAAGCAAGTTGGAACTCCAACTGGACTGACAGTAGTGCCCATGGCTGGTAAATCCAGTGACCCAGTGAGATGTTTTCTGCTTTCTCTGAATGGGACTGCATTCTCCATATTTTCTTTATAGATTTGTTAACATTTCTTGTTTAACATTATCATTTTATTATTGCTCTTAGGGATTTGTTGTTTATGTTGACTTGAATGCTTCTATTGCAGAGATAGAAAAGCAGGATATAAGTATCTTAATAAATGTATGCACTTCCACTTGTTTTCTTGTTGAAGAGCCAAAAGGTCTGGATTGGCCATTTTGTTTTAGACAAATATTTTGATTTGTTGTTATCCTTGTGTATGTACCATAAAACATACAATAGCTTTTGTGTATGTGTGCTGCGCTCCCTTCACTTCCATCTTTTTGGTATGCTTGTCCAAAGACAGAGAAAGGAATGTCAGCCAAGTCATCTATCTTCATGTTTCATTTCAGCTACAAAGACAGAGAAAAATTCTTCCCATGATTTTAAGTTCATTATATATGAAATGTGTGGCTCTCATTAATGTTGTTCTTGGCCACCCTAATTGCTGCTTAAAATATGTATCTAAAACCAGGATGTACTGTTGGTGGTCTTGATCTATGATGTTGCCCCTCTTGGAAATGGTGTGCCAGGTCCTAATACCTTCTATTTGTATTTTTACTTAGGACTTTGGGGGAAATGGTGATCTGCCTTTGGCTACATTACATCAGTAGCCATACCTGTAGCTTTTTATGATATCCGGTGGTAGCATTGCCAGATTTTAATTGTGCACACAGCCTCACTATAGAATGATATAGTGACTTTGCAGCTATTGAGGCAACCATTCATGATCTGTACCAGTAGAGGGCTAAATAATCACTTTTCCCTTCATAGAATGAATGATACCGTCTGTTAAGCAGCTAGTATTGAAGGCCTTTGAGATAGGTGGGTGTGCCCCTAAATGTCAGCAGCCTTGATTTTCAGAGTTATTATGTAACAACGTCAGTGAATTTTAATGTTAGATACTTTATCAGACTTAGGCAAATATTTCGGATTATGTGTTAGATCCAAACTTTAATAAGACAGTTTCAAAATTTTTAGGTACTAGCCTGAGACCTGATGGAAAAACATTAGCATCCTTTTTTTACATGTATATGCAGCCAACTTCTTGGAGTTTTTCTTATTCAGTATGTTTAAGTTTCCTGCTTGCGGGCAAAGTTGCCCCATTTCTGCCTGTGTACCATGTTTTCCAGTTAGTCCCTGCTTATGGTTCCAGCTACACTGTCTGTATCCCTTCCTTTCCTTTTCTGTCTTGTTTGAATCATATTTGAGTCTAACAGTTTTTTTCCTCTGGCCCAACAAAGTCTCCATTTGTACCTGTGATTAAGATGTAAGGCTATGTTACAAATCTGTCATGAACTCAAGGTGATTTTATAGACTACCACCATCTCTTTACCTCAGCCCTCAGAAGATAAGGGTGATGTGTTCACATTTCACTGTGGCTGAACTATGTGATTGTGTATGCAGCCTGCTCATTCTCGCTTGTCTTCTCTGCAAATGCAAGTAGCTAAAGAAATGGAAATGATGAATTTGGTACTGGTGTCCAAACCAGCTGGTGTTACCGTTTACAAGCCAAGATTACAAACCATGGTGTTTGTTCTCATGAATTTTACCTTGTTGAGATGCAGCATGCCAGGATCCCTGGTTCTGACAACATACTAAACGAAGAGAATGAACGAAGCTTTGTTTAATTTGTTTCCACTCTCCCCACCCCCACCTTAACTTGTTTTATATGCTAAACATACAATTTCTGGTTTCTTAGCTGCTTCTGCTAGTGAGAGGAGTGAGGTAGGAATGAGCTGGTTGTATGCATGGGCATATACCTTGTTTATGATAAAACAGTATTCTGCAGAATGGAATGACAGAAAAAATATGTACAGTTTTCCTTCTTCAGTAGTTCTTTTGCTGGGTGGGGAGCTGGACTGTGTCAGAGCCTGGTCACTTACCCATCTCCTTATAAATGTCCTTGTTACTCTGTTGCATGCACTTTAATATTTGTAGTACAAAAATAGACAAGTATGAGCTGCTGTGTTAATACGAGCTCTTGTCATACATGTTGGATTTTGCTTTCCTTTGTTGCTGTCTTGCTTGTTTGTTCATGTATCTAGAAATCTGAGTTCATGCACAGATTACAAAATCTGGTAACTCTTGCAGAATGCTCCAAAGCTTGCCTTTTGTTGTTCTTTCTTTAAGATCAGAGGAAAATGAATTAAAATTTATTATTAAAATGATGGGGATTTGCATTGCTACAGCAGGAAGACAGATAGTGTAGTCACATGTCTTCATAAGATACGTGGCTGAAATTTGCTATATATTCTAGTCTCAGACAAACTCTGAATTATGTAATCATAAAGGTAGTAATATTCTATAAATGTGTGTGTGGTCCTTCATTTGCCTGAATGTGTTATAGTGACAGAATGAGGTTTGTTCAGGTAATTGATTACCCACAGTACTTAAATGTAGTGAAGAGCCTGATTCACTTTTACAGAGCAATGAAAGTGTTCCTGTTGACATGGATGGAAGGCTAGCCAGGCTTCAGATGCTGGTATGTTTCAGGATAATGGGTATTTGAAACAGGGAGGACTCTTTTCCCAAGGGACTGAATACTAGATAGATAGAATAGTGCTTTCTCTTGAGGCATCTTAGCTGGTGGAAGTATGTCTGTGCTTTCTGAGATGCATATGAAGAATTCTTCATAATACCATAGCTTGGGCTTTCTACTGAATCTGTAACTTGGCTTATATCTTAACTTTCTCAGAAGATGGAAACTTCCTTCTATACGGGTAGTTAACACATATCCCCAGCACAGCAATCAACTCTTGTGTATCACCATCCATCTCCTGTGCTTTCCATTTTATGTCTTTGCTAATAGCTCTTCTCTCTTCTTTCATTTCACTGTTGCTGAGAGAAGCATATATAGAATGCCAAGAGAAGAAACAACAGACTTTTCATTTGGGTGTGGAAGAAAGGGCAGTTCTTGAGGCTGAGAGAGTGTGACTTGCCAAAGGTTGCCCAGTGAGTTTCCATGGCTGAGCGGGGATTTGAACCTGGATCTCCAGAGTCATTGTCCAATGTTCATGCCATACACCATACAGTATGCTGGCTGCTTGAGAATAACTTTGCATCTCTTTTCTTCTTCTCACTTGATAGATAAATGTAGAGTGAGGGCACAGTTTAAATTTAAGTTTAAGCTGCACCATGTCAGTTTTTGTAGCAGCAGTTGCATCTTTTGCAGTATCCCCATCCACATAACATGATGTATTGTGCTGCATGTAGGAAACCTAGTACACTCTAAATGTTTTACACTCTAACTCCCATAATCTTTGACAGTTGACCCTTTTAGTTAGGCATATGGCTGCTGTAGTGCAAAACATCTGGCCAGCACCACATTTCCTGCCCCTGAACTTAACCTGTGATTGTATTTTTGCTCACCTGAAGTGAATACCTTTGTAGGCCTGCATCATTGCACCTTGTTGATTTTTTTCTCGTTTTACACAGAAAAGCTGAACATTTTTTAAAAATTCAGAAAATATCTTGAGTAGTTTTATTTTGCTTGTTGTATAACTTTATTTATTAGATTCCTGGCCTGCTTTTCTTAAAGATTGCTCCTCAGATACATCCTGCTGGCTTACAGTAACCAGAAGGAAGCAACTAGAATCAGTTGCTAAAAAAAAGGACATCATTATCTTAATTATCATTAATGGGGTGTGTTGTTTGACAAGAAAAATAATTTTGTATAAAAAAGAAGACAGCATTTTAGGCAAGTGTTGTCCTCTGAAGTTGCCAGCGACAGATGCAGGCGAAATGTCAGGAGAAAATACTGATAGAACACAGCCTCAAAACCCGGAAAACCCACAAAAACCTATAGTGTTGCTTATTGTTTTTTCCTTGTGTTTAGTTTCTCTTTATATGCTAACATTCCTTTTTTTCCTTCCCCTTTCATACAGGCTGCTATATGGCAAGCACTTAACCATTATGCTTATCGGGATGCTGTGTTTCTGGCAGAGAGACTATATGCAGAAGGTATGCTGCTGCTGTGACATTGAGTTTACAATTTATCTTAAGAAAATTTGAAAACTGCCGTGTCAACATTAGTCATAAGGTGGAGACCACCTTGTAAAAGTAAGATATGTTCAGGTCCAGAGCGCCAAAGTTGTCTTCTGGTATAGAAGTCCTATCTTAAGCTTGAAAACATTTTGATTTAATTGGGCTGTATTTCCAGAATGCTGTTTTTGAAGGTTAGGGGAGGAGTTAATATTTAAAAAGAGGATGCCAGGTTTGGGTCTGTTTGAGAGTGCTGCCATCTGACTAGAAGAAAGTCTTGCTCTTTTAATTCTGTGTATAGAGACAGAGTGTGCTGCTGAGAGGGGGAACACACTCTTATGTGTTGGTGTGCTTTTCTTTATTTTATTAAATTAATTCATGGGTCCTCCTTTTTAACAGGGACATGATGATAAATAAGAAGAAAGTTGCTAAATTAGCATGGTTAAAGGAATGAGTTTATGAGACCATATAGTTCTTGGAAAAGATTTTCCACCTCCACTATTTATGCTTTTGCTTGAGATTAGTGCACAGTTCTTAATACTAAGCAGGTGCCAGCATATTGACAGTTGTCTGTGGTAGAGCAGGTAATATTGTTCCATTTAAAGCAAAGGTGGGCAAAGTGCAGCTTATAGACTTCATGCAACCCCAGCACCTTTTATTGATGCTCTTAGCCCACTTTATTATCCCTTCAGTGCAGAAGGGAAAAAAATGGAGGTTGACACTGGTATTTTCTCTAGGAGCAGTGGTTCTGTATTCGTAGATCTTGCTAGGGGGGTGCACAAGCCTGAGTGGCCCTCTAATGCTAAAAATTGGAACCAGAAATAAATGTCTGGTCACTTCTAGTTTTGATTTCTTTAGGAGTGGCTTTTTGGGGGGGGGGCTGATCTTGCTTGCAGTAAGTGCTTGGGTGATAATTTGGCCATCAACCCTGCCTAGGTCATCCACCCCTGATATTAAAGTGTTGCTGTTTAGAGCTTTGTTATGCTTGCCAATGGAATGATTATAATTTACTTCACTAAATAAAGTAAGTGAATGATAGAAGGATGCTTAATATGTTACCTTTATACCCTATCCTATTTCTACAGTACACTCAGAAGATGCTCTGTTCTTGTTGGCAACCTGTTACTATCGCTCAGGAAAAGCATACAAGGCATACAGGCTCCTTAAGGGACACAGTTGTACCACCCCACAGTGTAAATATTTGCTTGCCAAGTGCTGTGTTGACCTCAGCAAGTAAGTTGCCCCTATAATTTGTTAGTGTTGTTGAAAGTTAAGGTTGTTTTCTTTTAAAGGCTGTTAACACCATTCATTGGCTCTTCATGTCTTGGAATGATCTCAAAGTGGAATTCAATTCACTAAATGTACTGAAGACCTTGTAAAGGCAATGGTGAAAAAATATAGAATTATTTTCCTGTATCAACTATGGGGAGAGAGAGAGAGAGAGCATATTTTTTAAAAAAGTATCCAGCCTGGGATTTTAAAATGCTGAACAAGATGAGCTGTAAATGTTAAGCATTTCCAACACTGAGAGTGCTATAAAACTGACAGATTTTTGATGTCTATCATACATGAGTTTCTCTCACCACTGACTGAGCTGCCATAATGTCATGGAAATCTCAGGTGGAATGGCTGAGGAAATAAATCATTGAGGCACTGGACAAGGAATCTGAAAACAAGGTGAATGATTGAAAGGAGTAGAACAGGAAGAGGGTTAAGGAGAGTAGAAGGAGATAAAGGCTGTTAAAAATGCCAAGGAGTTGAGGGAAAAAGGGGTCTGATGAAGCAGGCCTATGGAAAGAGAATGCAAGATTCAGGGACACAAGGGGACGTGCTTAATCTTAACATTTACAGCTCATTTTTTTGTCTGCACACTGATCAGTGCTAACATTTTAAAGTTACTTTTTTTAAAGGAGATAGATGGAATATAATGTCTAGGCCTCTATCCTGTTTCTACACCATTTCCTTAAATTTTCTCTTCCATCACTCACACTGAAGTTCTTTTTCCTTTTCCTTCTCTGCCATTGTATTGTTGGAAGGTGATGGCCCAGGCAATGAAGAAGACATTACTTAGAAAAGCAGCTCTTTCACCAGCAAGTTTGATGATTTGTAATGCATTCATATTGCTGAAATGGTTTCTGGAAGCCTTGGCTCTTGCAATGCATGCCAAATCAGGGGAAGGCACTTACACCTGTACAGATGTATCACTTGTATTCTGTATTAGTTAGCAGCAGTACAATTGATGGTGATGCACAAAGGAGTGTAGTTTTGTATTTCCTGCTTTTAGAGAGATGCACTGCATGAAATAGATTTGTCATCCTAGCTGTTGATAAAAAGCTACAGGAAGTTTTTCTTTGCAAGGCAGGTTAATTTGGCAGGCAGGATATTTACCGTAATATAAGGCACCATGCATACAACAACACATGAGAAGGCTGCTGTGCCCATTTTGTAAATGGGGAATTGCAGCTGAGGCACCCATCTTGCCTGTAACAGAGCAAGGACTTGAATTTTTATTAGTTACGCTATCAGTGCTGCCAGTTACTTTATTCCTCTACACTTTTACTTTCTTCTTTTTCTTCATCTTCTTCTTCATTGTTGTTGTGGTTGTTACTTTATCATCTTAAAACAGGCTTGCAGAAGGAGAGCAGATTTTGTCTGGTGGAGTGTTCAACAAACAGAAAAGCCATGACGACATTGTGACAGAGTTTGGTGATTCGGCATGCTTCACACTTTCGCTCCTGGGGCATGTGTACTGGTACGGCTTTATTTTCTTTTCAGGGATAAGCTATTGTTCCTTGCATTCCCCTTGCTTCGAGAATATCCTTATGTGTCTTTCTTCAGATGTGCCGCTCCTGTGCCTCAGTCTGTAGGTATTCAAATTGACCAAACAAAGAACAGTGTAATTATTTATGAATAAGTGTCTCCATTTGCAGTGTAAAGTGGCAGGCTGGATTATACTTCCTGACTAGGTCTACTTATATATTAAAAATCTAGTTCATGGTAAGAATTGTACAGCCCTCCAGATGTTATTGGTATGTAACTCCAGTAACTTTAGCCAGTGATAAGGATTGCTGGGTGCTGCAACTTAACAACAGCTAAAGGGCTGTATGGTTCCCATTTTTGTTCTGGCATGATTCATAGACTAGTGGTATATGGTACTTTCATAGTTAAGAGATGTGTATCTTCTTGCAGAATTTTGCATAATGTTGAGGAGCCCCATGGATTGAATGCACACCTTTCCTTTAGAAATTCTCATTTCCTCCAAAGAAAAGAGCTTATCTTGCACAAACCTCTTAAGCAAAGTTGCAAGTTTTTCTTTGCTAGGAGTTTCTCTTACATCACAGCAGTTTAGTAGAGTTAAACAACAGGAATTCAAAAATTTTGGGTGGCATCAAGCCAGATTGTCATCAGATTTTCCCTTTCCCACAGCTCTGGGAAGTAGCAAGGTCTCTTCCTTGATGTCTTGCCAATGTTCATAAACACTTAGGAGCAGCAAGAAGGCTGAATATTTACCTATTGACTATGGTGCCAAGCAGAAGGCCAGAGAACATCCTTGTTCTCTTCCTGGGTCTAGAGACAAGTGCAGAAAGACCTCAGAAAGCCACAGAGTGCTTCCAGAGTCCAGCAGAGGGGCAGAGAAGAACTCCCTCTCATCTCACCACTGCCAAAAACATTTGTGGACCTCTGTTAAGCATTTGTCATTGAGAAAACATCTTTCTGTGAGGTTAAAGCACAGAGATTTAGGGATATATTTCCTTTGGTTTCCTAACTTTCCTGAGTACAGAGCATTTTTCAGAAAGTCCCAGGCAATTTAGCCAATGCCATTCTTCATAGAGTAACTGTAGTCATGTTGTCTGATAGTCCGTCTGTGTTCTTTTTGATATACAATTTTATGGTCAAAATACAAGTTCCTGTAATTGGGAATTGTGCAAATCTCCCCATGTTGATGCAGCCCTTTAAAATATTGCTAACTGGATATAAGAGATATTTCTGACATTATTTATCCAAGCCATAGGAGGTTACTTGTTCTTATCTTTCTACTGAATTCCCTCTGTAGTGATTTTTTAAATTTCTTTCTCTCTCTCTCTCTCTTTCATTAACAGCAAGACAGATCGGCTCGCCAAAGGATCCGAATGTTACCAAAGGAGCCTTAGTTTAAATCCTTTCCTCTGGTCCCCTTTTGAATCATTATGTGAAATAGGTAGGTTTTTTTCTTCTTCTTTAAGAACAGGTGGGTCTTTTATTAACCTCTGATATTCATGATTTTGGCTGGATCAGAGAGAGAAGGAAAAGGAGGGGGAAATATGATTTCCTCCAGGGCTGCTGAGCCTTTGAATTTTCTTAGCAAGAATTCATTTCTTTGCAGAGGTTTTGGCATTATCATTGAATCTAGGAGTGAGTGGGAATAAGACTGACAATTTCTGTAGCTTTTTTTGTCCTCAACATATTGCCAAAGCCGTTAATGTAACATCAATGCAATCTGTGCAGGACTTCCACAGATTCTCATATATGCATATGTTTATAAGAGAATCTGTGGAAATCCTCCATAAGTCATATTCATCCAGACCCGTGCACACTTACACATTCACATATATGAGGTGTCATTGTGGTACAGAAACTTGAGTGTTGGTCTAGGACTCCAGGAAACCAGGATCTGAACCCTTGTTCTTACTGTGAAAACCCACTGGGTTGACCTTGACCTTAAACAAGGCATATTCTTTCAGTCTCTAGCAAACCTCAGCATGCCTCTTCCTGAAATTCCTGGCTCAGATATATAAGTTTGTGTATGCTTAGTGAATTGCTTTTGTTTGTGGAGGTTGTTAATTTAGGTTTATGTAAAATTTCTCCATTCTTTGATTAATCACGTATAAGATGACCATGATTGGCTCTTGATCAGTTATCCATAATTTGCGTATTCACTAATTCTGATGTTAGGCTGGATAGAATTTTGGAGGGGGAGAATTCTTCCAGCCTGCCCTTCTGAAGTCTTACAGTGTGCAGTGATGTTGGTCTTCTCAAAATAATAGCACTTTTGCTGGTGTGTACATTGAAGCCAGAGGAATGTGCAAAGTCCCAGAGAGCTTTCAAACAAAACAAAATACAATATTTGGCTTGCAAGAATTTGAAAGGTTGCAGGCCCTGTATGTGAGAGAGTACAAAAAAAGAACAAAAATGTAGCTTGCTCTCAGTGAAGGAATGTGTGCTCTTTTGAAGAGTTTGTTTGTTTGTTTTCCTTCAGATTAAGATATGTGTCAAGGGCAGCACAGTGACTATCAGTAGCATGAAACAGCATGCAACAAGTGAGGCAATCTTTTGTTTGAACTTACTAACATTTCCAGTGCTGAATGAAAGCTTTCAGGTCACATCAGACTCTACTCAGGTTATATGTGTTGTTATAGCAGGATATGTAATTTCTCTGCCAGGATATGTAGGTTGCAGGCTAGGGGAGAAAACATTCACTGGAATGAATGTTTACTTAAACAGGCCTTGATGTTAGACTTTTGTATTGTACAAAAGAAAGCCTTGGACAGAATATGGAGGGTAGCTCTTTCAGACTTATTGGTAATAATAGTTAAATAACATTTCTTTGTTTGGAGGCAAATATTTTGAGTTCCCAATACTATGGTCCAACAAGAGGAAGTGGAGTCACTGTTTTACCCACTTTTGATATTTTTCTGGGATCACCAGTCTTAGACAAAAGATGACCTGATTGTGGGGAAAAGACAGTATACAAACAATGACGATGGTGGTGATGACGATTTATACACATGAATTGGACAGGTAGGCTAGGACTTACACCTCTTTCATGAATGGAAGAGCTCCTTTCCATAAGTCAGTTAGATCCAGTGAAGACTTCCAGTTGTCTAACTAGATGTTTCCTAGTGTAGAAGTAGAGTAAGTGATACTTTCCAGTTGCCTCTTCCATCTGCAGCTTCCAACACTACTTCCATCTTTTTCCAGAGAGACTTCCAAACCATGGAAAATGTTTTGGGAAATACAGTGAGGAAGTGGAATTGATGGAAACTATTTTATCTTCCACCTACCAAAGTCTCTGACTTGCAGGATTCTACTTTGCAGTTTCACATCCAACCAAAACACTGGTGACTTTAGAAAGTATTTGGTACTAGCTAAATTATGGCCTAGTGTGGTGTAATGTGGCCATACCTCCAACCTCAGTGTAGGTAACATGTCTGGCTGGTCAGTACTGGAGACAGGCTATTTTAGATCTGGATCAAGGTGGGGAATAAAAGTACAACCCATGGACCAAGCACCCCAATCCACCTAAAAGCTCCCATGCTTTTTTTTTAAGACAAAAAGTCCCCTCCAAAATGTTCCACATAAAGAATGTCAGTTTCCCTTTTCAGTCCCCAGAATGCCGAAAAAGATCTCCCACAGAGCCACGTGGAGTGGCATTTTCCTTTGTAAAGTATCAACCCTCCAAACTGGACGGAAGAAATAAGCCAAAGCCTATGAAAGGCTACACCAGACATTTTTGACCTGCCAAAACACATTGATGTGTCCTGCTGCCAGTGCAGAAATTGGCCCCTGCTGTAATTGCCCTCTGTAGTCTTCCTGGACCTTGACCTTCTCTATCAGTGTATTCTGTATATTAGCATTCCATGGAAGAATAGAGCTCTCAGGAAGCACTGTAATCAGCACTGAGGTTCTTACATGTGTTCCACTAGAATTCCTCTGATAGTAATTTATTTCAAAAATCATCTGGTAAGTGTTGAAGAGTATATTTGTGAAGTTGTGTACCCTCATTATTGTACTTAACTAGGTTTTTTTTTAATTATTTAAACTATTGGTTGTTAATAGCAGCATGGAACAATAAGTTCCAGGCAGCAAATTTATACTGTCAATTTCAGTGAGGATAACACAAAATATTTCCTTTTTCTCCTCTGTCTCCAAACCCACTTTCTTATATCGCAGGTGAGAAGCCAGATCCTGACCAAACATTCAAATTAACATCTATACAGAACTTCAGCAGCTGCTTGCCTAACACATGCACAACAGTAGTGTCTAATCACAGCATACCCCACAGACAGCCAGAGACAGTTCTCATGGAAACACCACAAGACACACTTGTAAGTTTTTGGTAACTCTTTTTAGCTTTCATCACCACTACCACTTAGTAGTGTGCATGGTCATTAGAAAGAAAGTGTGTGTTGCTTTTTTAAAAAAATGATTCTCCATTTCAGGAATTAAACAGACTCAACCTGGAGTCCTCCAACTCTAAATATTCCTCCAACACAGATTCCTCCATCTCTTATATTGATTCAGCTGTAATTTCACCAGATGCTGTACCTCTTGGATCAGGAACTGCCTTCTTAACTAAACAGGCTCAAAACAAACCAAAAACTGGCCGGAGTCTTCTGGGTGGGCCAGCTGCTCTGAGTCCATTAACACCAAGGTAGGTAATTTGAAATCCTGTAACTATTCCTCTACCCATCCACTTAGTGCATGTAGCTTAGGTCCTGTTAGAGCACTACATTGGTGTAACTACAGCAGTGAAGGCAGTGGCAACAGGAGGAAAAAGACTGTGGGCACAGCAGCTGAAGGCAAGAGAGGCAGAGTAATTGCCAGCATCTTCAGGAAGGGGAAAATGCCAGCTCTGAGGAGTCTGTTTGTCTAGTGTCTGGCTTCTGGGTAAGATCTTGCAGCCAGAGTGTTCTGGAGAAGCCTGGTTTGAAAAATCATGTGAACCCTGAAACACTGCAACCACTAATGCAAGGGAAGGGTGGGCAATAACCCAGTATCTCTGGACCACACCTACCCCTCACCGAACCTTAAAAAGCGCCAATTATTTATTTATTTATTTATTTAGAGGAAGTTGAGGAAGGAAATGCCTATCTACATTCTATGGATATGCAGAACAATTTTTCCATGTCCTTCTGCCTCCTGGATGTTTTAGGTCCAGGAGAAACCTTTTCTGGGTCAGGGAGCCACTTCCAGTTTACTTTCCTGAGTCTGAAACATCCAAGGGAGAGGCAAAAGTATAACAGAATTGTCCTCTGTGCCCTCTGAGCATTGTTCGTTTTAAAAACTCAAAATTGTTTTTCCAGATTTTGGGGATGGGGTAGGAGGCTCTTGGTAGCCTCAAAACCATCATTGGGGATTGCATACAGCCTTTGGGCCACACTTTCCTCACTATTTTCCTAAAGCAACAGATTGTTATGTTTACATAGTGCTCCAACAAGGTTTGGACCAGCAAAGATCTATGGATCTGTAAAGATTTGCAGTGATATGCTTTCGTGGGTTAGGGTTCACTTCTTCAGATGTACGAACACACAGAGGAGGGAAACAAAAAGCTGTGAAGTACAAGCAGTGCAGTGAGTCCCTGATATCTGTATTGAAAGTTCAGGTGCATATAGGAGAACAGCAGTCCTTTACATA
The DNA here is from genome assembly GCA_948472985.1 of Iguana delicatissima. Lineage (NCBI taxonomy): Eukaryota > Metazoa > Chordata > Lepidosauria > Squamata > Iguanidae > Iguana > Iguana delicatissima. Next base: position 318,902 of record CAOKZL010000774.1, read on the forward strand.
GGAGTAATATGTGATAACCTATCATCCTTTATTTGCTATGCAAATTTTCTACCCATAGTGGGAAGCAAATCTGCAGATCCAATTCAGATCAGAATTAATGAAGCCAGTTTCATTGGTCAATTATTTCATCAGTTTCCCCTAGTATCTTCCTCTGAACATCTTTTGTTGATGGCTCCCAAGGGTCAACAGTAGAATATCTGGAGAGATGTGAAATGCACTTCCACTTTTTTCTTAACATTGCCATTTTTATATCAGAATTACATTATTCTATTTTTTTGTTTTTTACAGAGGCAGACCAGTTTGTTCTCTGGCTGCCTACATAAGAGAAACAGATCTATCTCGGTGTATACTCTTCCTGTATATAGGTATACCTCAGATAACAAAGTAGATGTGTTCCTGGGCATTGCTTCTTTAACAGAAACTTTGGTACTCAGGGCAGAAATAACATGAAAAGAATAGGGATATGTTCCTCAGCCACAAAAAACAAAAGCAACCTGAACATGTTTCCACAGACTTTTTATTCAGAACTAAAGATATTCACATCTGAAATGAAAGAAGCAGGTCAGGTAAACATTGTTTTTCCAGATTTTTGGGATGTCCAGACTTACAGATCTGTGGCTTTGTTTTGTTTTTTAACATGGTTATATGCTCTCCCCTTTTTTCTCTGTTTTACTGTTCACACATGCAAAGTAATGGATTCCTAAATCAGTTGCTGTTTACCTTGCCTGTTGTAGAAAGGCACATATGGCTATAGTTGGATCAGCTAGAGTACTGTAGAATTCTGTTTTTTTCCCTGCTCAAATTTTATTACATTGTTTACTACAGACATGCTTCTGCAACCTACCCCCAAAAGTTTGTGTTTCTCCAGCCCTTCTTCATCCTCCTCCCAATACTGATGCTACTAAAAAAAAATCTTCTAGCTCAAAATTTTGTACATTATACATTGCACATTATAAATTGTCTTAATCAATATAATAAAATTATCTTTGATGCTTATTTTATCTAAAACTCCAAACAAACAAAAATTCAAATTATCAAAAACTTTTTCAGCATTTAAAAACTTAAGCACCACATGTTTCTCATTGTTATTATCCTAATATTCCAAAATATCCAGGACACATTTGGTAGTGTCATGTAACTGTCTTTTTAGCAAAACGCCAGCTTCATCTTTATGGGTGAATTCTTGTAAGATACTCTTCAGTCTTTCTGCTAAAATTATTATGAAGATTTTATAATCATTCAAAAATAAGTCCAAATGAATTACCATGGTCATTCAATAGATCAGATCTTGACCTTCCTTGGAAGTTAAAACTATCGTTGCCTCTTTCCAACTCTCCAGTATCCTCTCCATCCATAGTATTGAATTCAATAATTTTTGTAGTAGTGAAAAATAACTGTTCCTTGAAACACTTGTAATAACCCACCAATAAGCCACCTAGACCTGGAATTTTACCAGGCTTGATTGTCTCCATGGCCTCAACAGACTCACTTGCTGTAGGAAGAGTATTTGCCATTTGCTTTTGCAGTTCTGAATTCTTTTGAAAGATCTTGTTTGTCTAGACGTTTCTCTGTGTTCTAAAGGAATCTTGTTTTTTAATATAGTGGTGTATAGTAGTGATGAAACAACTTTCTGGTATTTAAATAGTCACTTAATATGTTGCTCCCTTTTTGAATCTTAGGACTAACTTTTTTTATTTTTCAGTCTATATGCTAACTAGCTTCCAGATTTGCCAGTGAACTCAAAATTCTTGCGCTTCACATAATGTAGCTGCTTCTCCACCCTGCATACTATCATCCTAGATAGCTGTCTTTGAAGCATCTTGGGTGACATTTCCAGCTCTTCTTCTGTACTGCTTTTCTCATCTAAAAGCAACTGCATTTTTTCCTGCTCTTCTTTTCTTTTCTCTTTTTTTTCTTTTTTCTTTTTTTTTTCTTTTTTGTTCCATACTTTGTTGGATAAGGCAGCCTATCATTAATGCTTTCTTAGCATCCTGCACTACTCTAATATTGGTGCCTTTTTCCAAATTACCTTCAATATATAGTGCCAACTTTTTTTACGTATTTTAAAAACATTTTTATCTTGCAGCAAACTTCCTGCTATCTTAACCCCTCAAAGTCACAGGATTATAATCTAAAAAGGTTTTTGGTGAAGTATCCATTTTTGTTATATCATTTGCCAATGTTTTTGAGATCAAAAACATATCGATTCTCAAAAAGTTATGCGTCTCAGAAAAAAATTTAAATTCCTTAACATCCCCATACTTAAGTCTCAAGCATCTGCCACCCCCAAATTATCCTTTAAATTAAAAAAAAAAGCTTTTGGAAGTTTTCTTTTTCTAATCTCAGTATTTTTCGCTGAAGATCCGCCCATCTTTGGAGAAACATCCCTGAGAAGCATCCAACACTCAGACAAGTAACTCAAGAATTTAACCTTTAACTTCTCATAAAAGAAACCCTTGTTGTCCATAAACCCCCACCACTGACATTTTAGTCCCACAGTTATCAGTTTGAACCCCTACATCCTGACCTTTTGGTCTTCAAATGCAGTTTCTGGTGACAAGTTAGGATTCATGTAAACAACGGTTCCCTTTTTCTTCTTAGGTGACGCTACAATAAATTATTTGCCTAGTTTGGGAAACTGTAAGTGCTTAGTACCTCTTCTGACATGCATTTCTTGGAGACAAATTACATGTTGTTGGAACTTTTTCAGATAGTGGAATATTTTAGTCTTTTTTTTCCTGGTGTAAATTTATACCCAGTACATTCCATGCCGTATATATCAAATCTATGTCTAGCAGATAATTTAGCAAAGTCCACACGTGCTGTGCTTCTAGTCTTATCCTCTTCCCTATCTATTGCTTTGTCCTTGCCTGAATCTTGATCCAATGCACTTTGTTGACCTTCCTCTTGCTCTCCCAGTTCCTCCAATTCTTTTTTTTCAATATTTCTGTACAAATTCTTTGTCTTTTTGTACGAGGGTCATTACAAATCTTTTTTACATAAAATTGTAGGTGCCTTCTAGCCATTCCTACCTAAATGGCCTCTTGCTCTGCTTCAGCTTGACAATCAAAAAACCATATTCCCTTCTCTTACACAAAATCCTGATAAGTTTCTCCTTAAATACCACAACCTCAATCTCATTGATCTTCATTCTGTTCCTGAAGTGATGTTTCAACACTTGATCTCTGATCTGCTTTCAGACAAAATATACAATGACATCTCTTTGTAAATTTCTCTGCTTAGCTGTGCATGAAGAAATACAGCAAATGCACTCCAGTTCATATTCTGTGTTTTCCTTTTGCTTCTCTATTGAGTTTACTGTAGCATGCTCCATTCTTTCTCAAATATTTTTATTGGCTTGTTCAGGGATAGCTCTGAAACATAAGCAGTTCTTCCTTTCCCTCTGTTCCACTGAGGCAAAAGCATCTAGGTCATGTTTCTGTTCTTTGTCCAGTTTCTCTAGCTTGATTTCTAACTGCTCTGTTTTGTGTTCCAGGCTCTAAACACTTTCATTCATTTTTTTCCTTTTTGAATTCTGTCATAGATCTCTTCCTATCTGAGCTATCTATATTCCCATCTAAGACATCTGCATTTGTAAGGACTGGATCTCTTCCATATATTTTTGAGATATATCTGGTGACTTAAGTGGTACATCTACAGATCCTCTTCTTTCCACTCCTTTTATTTTGGATCTTGTACTGGAACTCACAGACAATATAGTTCCAAACTTGTTAAAAGGACTAAAAAGCAATTTAAATGAAATCGCAAGTAAAAGCAGGGGGAAAAATCAATTGGTTACAGTGACTTTTTTTGGCCACCAGGTGCAACTCTTTGCTCAGACAGTGTTTATAGTACACCAGCATGTACATAGCAGTCTGGCTTCTTTTGCTTTAGATTCACAGGAATGATCTTTTTACTATCTCAGTCCAAGTTAAATAAAATTCCATTCTCATAGAACTCCTATTTAATGAAGTCTTTCAGCATTATTTCAAAGTCTGTCTTTCTTCACAATCTAATCAATTCTTTAAAACTCTCAAGTCTTAGTTTTTGCTCTGTGTTATGAAGCTTTAAAAGCCTTTTGAAAATCCAGGTCAGTTACTCACAGATTCTTAGTTTTGCAGGAGAGCACTTTTGCAAAAGTTAGAAGTTGCATCCCCATAGTCAGAAACCTTCTTACAGAGTTCAGTTTTTAACTTTAAAGCTCATTATTGCAAGAAAGAGGCTTAAGCAGCACTTGTGGCTTTAGAAGCTAGCAGGAGATGCAATAAGGCTAGCTTTCCCTTTCCCCTCCATGCATGATTTTTCACCATTTATGTGGCAATTCAGATCTCCAAGAGGGAATCCCAGGACACTCCTCCATTGATCTTCCATGCCCCCAACCAATGCTTCCAATGGCCTCTCCCCTCTCAGAGAGGCTTTTGCTAAAGAGCCTGTAAGAAGCACGAATCAGGGAAAACTAGACATTCTAAAACAAGAAATGGAACTTAAAACATTGCAATACTTAGAATGAGTACACTAAAGTGAACAGGATTGGAACATCTTGAGTCAGATAATTGCACACTGTTTTTACTCAGGAAATGAAAATCTGAGAAGTAGGGTGGCATTAATACTGAGGAGAGATGTAGCAAAAGCAGTCAAAAGATATAATGCAAAATCTGATGGAATAATTTCAACAAGACTTCAGGGAAACCCATGATTCAGGTTTATGTTCCATGGGCAGAAGAAGAAATTGCGAGATTGTGTGCTGGAAGAAATTGATTTGAAATTAACCAAAACTTTGTGTTAATCATGGATGATTAGAATGCAAAAGTAGAAAACAGAGTAGAACCAAAGACGGTAGGAGAATTTGTCCGAGGATCAAAAAATGAAGCAGGAGAGTGACTGAATTTTGCAAAGCCAATAGTTTGTTCATCACAAATACTTTCTTCAAGCAACCAAAGAGGTAACTGTATATATGGGCATCACATGATAGCTAATACAGATATCAAATAGAGCGCATAGTAGGAAGCAAAAGATGGAGAAGCTTCATTCTCTCTACAAAAGCAAGACTAGGAACAGATTGTGGCCCAGACCATAAACTACTGATATCAAAAATTAGAGTAAAGCTTAAGAAAAACACTAAACCAAAAAGAGATGAAAGGATGACAGATTCATTCAGGGAAGAACCATTTGAAGATCAACTTTCAATTTTAGAAAGTGAAGGTGCACTCAAGGCACGAGAGAAATAAATCACCAGTAGCAGATGGCATGCCAGTAGAGCTGCTTCAACCTAAAGAGACAAATTCTACTTCAGTAGTAGCTAAAATCTGTCAACAAATACAGAAAACAAAACAATGGCCCACAGATTGGAAATGCTCAATATACATTCCAGTCCCCAAGAAAGGGGATACCAGGGATGGCAGTAACCAAAGGAACGTTGCATTAATCTCCTGTGCAAGCAAAGTGAAGCTCAAAAATCTACAACAAAGACCTTTACCATATATAGCAGGAGAAATGCCAGATGTCCAAGCTGGAATCAGGAAAGGAAGAGGCACTGGGGATCATATTGTAAACATACATTGGATAATGGAATGCACCAAAAATTTCAGCAGAAAATCTGCCTGTGTTTTATAGATTATAGCAAAATGTCTGATTGTGTATGTAGAACAATTAAGAGGTTCTAAATCACCCCCTTTACGCAAAGGTTATAAACAAGGAAGGCAGAGCTGTGTGGAAAAGACAGGGCAGAATGCTTTATCACATCAGGGAACTGCCATACTGGTCTGAAAGACAAAAAAGTAAGTCCTTGTCACACCATAACTCTTCCCACTTCCTCTAGCCACCCCCATGCCCTTTGCTTGCTCCCAGCATACTTTTCTTTCTGAGTGCATTGAAGAACTGAATTGCATTTGTCTGCTATATCTCAAGGGCCCCAAGATATTACTGGTAATAAAGATGGAACTGGAAAATTTTATTTTCCTTGCAGCACTATTTAAACTTAAAAAGGGTGGGGTATGGAACTTGATGGATGCTTTGGGGTGTGTCTGTTGGAATAGGTGCTTCTGGACTTCATGTTAGTTATTTACCTCATATTAGTTAGTTGCCCCTCATTAGAAATTGAAATTCTCTCTTTCCCACACGCAGCCTATAACCTTTTAGGAAGTATGCATGTTTTGAAACACTCTTGTGTTTTCTCAGCTTTGGAATCCTGCCATTAGAAACCCCTAGTCCCGGAGATGGATCCTATTTACAAAACTGCACAAATTCTTCTTCCGTAATTGATGTGCCACCTCCAGGAGCCCCTTCCAAAAAGGTATCTTGAGTTAAAAGGTGTGAATGTGAAGCTGTGAAGGCGAGATACAAACTGAAAAGTTGCAAGAGGAAAATTTCCAATTTTGTCTTGAGGAGTGTTCTGTTTCTGTGTATTTTTATCTTGTTTTTTCATAGCTAGATAGTTCACTAGATAAAGTAGTGGCAGAAATGTGTTGCTCTAAAATGTCGGACAGAAGGAGTCTTGCAGAAAACTGCAAACCCCAGGATTCCACAGGATGTTACAAGTGGAATAATAGCACTATAACAATGTAGTGAAGAAATGGCTTTAGAGTTGAAAGGGCCTTCGAGGACCATCTAGTCCAACCCACTCACTGTCAGGGAGGAATGTACAATTATAACAATCCTGAAGGATGTCCATAAAACCTCTGTTGAATGACCTCAGAAGAGAGTTAGCTACCCTCTCTTCTGCTGTTGAACAGTTCTTAGGGTAAAGAAATTGTTCCCAATGTTTAGGTTGAGTGTATTTTCTTGTAATGTGAATCAGTTGGTTTATGTTCTGGGACTCTACCAGTATGTTTTTTGAGAAATGTGACTTTGCTAATAAAATTTATTATTGCTGTTAAATCACGTTAATTGAAAACAGACTGGTTTTGACAGTTCTCTTGTTTAGTGTAAAGGTGGGCAACTTAGGCTTGGGGGTGCACATCTCACCCTCCAAATCTTTGGGCCTAGCACCTTTCCCATTCCTATCGAAGTTGCCACTTCTGTTGTTGCTGTCAAAATTTCAGGAGGGTGACGAAGTAACTGCCCACACCATAGAACCATGTGAGATTTCAGAGCAGAGTTTCTCACAGGATTCCATCCCAGCTAAAGCTAAAGGAAAGGCTGAACTGGCTTTGTCTAAAAGTGTAGAGAAAAACTGGACTGCATCTAGCTATCCACCTGCTACCTTAGCCTGTGCATCATCCTTAAAGGTTACTCATACATTTATGTGCATGCCATTTTCAGTTGATCATGAAGCTGCTTGGGTAAGACAATGACTTAATTGCATAATTGTAAATATGTTTAACAGAATCCATGCTTCCCCCTGCCATTATAAATCACTGATGGTAACAGTTGATCAATAACAGCGCATCAGTTCTGCATATATACTTCATAGATATGTGTGTGTGTATTTTTATATAGACTGTCACCAGAATAACCCAAGGTGGAACAAAGTCTGTCTTCTCACAAAGTGGCAATAGCCGAGAAGTAACGCCAATCCTTGTTGCACAAACACAAAGTTCAGGCCCACAGACAAGGTATGAAATGCCCCTCTGAACCTAGTTATAATTTTTCCTCCTGTTTCCATATACATTTTTCCCTTCATAGCCTTCTCATACTATTGTTATTCTTGCTGTACTTTTACTTGCAATGTAAAATGAGGATGGGGTGCTTCTTCAACCCAGATATGCACAGGATGAACTGAATATTTGGATGATTTCTATTTTGCCCTCTCCCTCCTCTTTTCTGTTCAGTACTACACCTCAGGTATTGAGCCCAACCATAGCTGCTCCAGCTAATGTGCTGCCTCGAAGAAGTTCACGTCTGTTCTCTAGTGACAGTTCTACAACAAAGGTAAATGGAAGTTTTGCTGCCACTGCTGCCCTTAGTGACCTCACTGTGGAGTGTTGCTAGAGGACGCGATCTATATTCTGGCAGTTTTCTTTAAAAAAATTAAAAAGATTAAAAATGGGGGTGCAAAAATATTTAAGGGGACTACAGATGGAACTGAAATGCTTCTAGCAAACATGTTACAGCATAAGCTTTAGTAAGAGAGTCCACGCTGTCCAGTGGTTTGAGCACTGGACTACAACTGTGGAGACCAGGGCCGTTTCCGCACTAGGCTGTTATAGCGCTATGATTCCACTTTAAACATCCTGTAGAATGCTGGGGTTTGGAGTTCTGGGAGGGGCCAAGTGGCCCCTCCCAAAACTGCAAACCCCAGGATTCCATAGGATGTTGAAAGTGGAATCATAGCACTATAACACTCTAGTGCAGAAATTGCCCAAGGTTCAAATTCCTGTTCAAATTCCTGTTCACTGGGTGACCATAGGCAATTTGCACACTCAGCTTCAGAGAGAGGCAAACACAAACCCTCTTTTGAACAAATCTTGCCAAGAAAACCCCATGATAGATTTACCTTAGGGTTGCCATAAGTCAGAAACAACTTGAAGGCATACAAAAACAGCAAGGAGAAGCTTTAGTGAAATGGAGTCTGTTTCAAGTGGCAATGGCTTTAAGCCATTAAAGGCCTGTGACATAAAGAAGTTTGTTGGTCTTTAAAGTGCTACTTGATTCCTTGATTTGCTGCAAAATCAATTATCACAACTGTCTTTCTATAAGTAGTTCAGATGGTAATGTTAAAAATAAGGCTTATTCAGTTGTGAAGCTTAATTTATACAGATGTTGGAAGTATCTTACATGTAGATGAACACGTGCCTTCATTTATATGTGAAGATGTTCATAATCTCATCTAAGGGATAAACAATCTTCTCAAGGGAATTTATTCATTAAAATTACCATTAAAAAAACAAAGTCTGAATCTAATGTCATTTCTACGCTACACTGTTACAATGCTATTATTCCACTTTCAATGTCCTATGGGATCCTGGGGTTTGCTGTTTAGGGAGGGGCATTTACAATTGTCAGCCAGAAAGCTCTTTGGCCTCAGTAAACTACAAACCCCAGAATTCCACAGGATGTTGAAAGTGGAATAATAGCACTATAACAGTTTATGGAAAGGCCCTAAGTCTAAATCTAAATGTACAATCTATAAATGTACAATCAACAGGAGACTGAAGGAGAGGTCTGGCCTTTTCTGCTACTCTATCTGTTTCTTCATTTCTGACTGCTTCTCTATTTGATCGATTTTTATTTGGATATTTAATGTGGCTGGTTCCCTTATAGAGAAGAATAGATAATTTGTAAAAAGCATGTATTAAACCAGACCCTCTGTGAACTACTCTTCTTTCTGTGCTACCCCTAAACATATAGTTTCTGAAATGTAATCCAAAGACAGCAATCTCCTTTGTAGCCAACCATTCCTATTGGGAAGAAATGGTTTAGTGCACAGAGCTGGACACAGAGCTGGCTGTAACACAGGGTTCTTTCATGGAAGTAAGATGGAAAACTTTTAAAGCATGATGCATTTCAGGTGTCCTAGTTAATAATGTTTTAGAAAGTGTCTTTGGTATCTGGTTTTCAGTAGTTAATCAATAAATAATAGAATAGCCGAAAGCTGTCAAATTTGATATATGACTAAGGTTCTTCTAAATGTCTTTGTATCTAAGATACCGATAAATTATATTAGCTTGATGGTAGTCTGACTCTTGCACGTTGTGTTGTGGGATTGTGTAGATAGGTGATAGGTAGGCAGGTCCTTGAAAAGCTGAATGACTTCACTTTGTAATTGTGAAGGAAGCAGTTCATTCTGTCTAACTTTGTAATTAGAAAAGGAGTAGGGAGCCTTCTGCATGTGATGGGTTTTTTACCTGTGGCAAATAATCAGCTAGTCCAAAACCAGAAGTGGGTGGATCTTGCAGGATTGTATAGTCCTTGCAGGATTGTATAGTCTTTGCTTGTTGTCCTTCTCCCTCCCTTTCACACACACACACACGCACACGCACACACACACACAAATAATCCCAGCCTATCTGCCTCTCTCTGTTTCTCCCTTTGTGCCACTTCATTTCAGATTAAGCCAGTGGTTTAGGTTTTCTACAGATGTTTTGGATATCACCAGTGAAAAGAGATTATAGGAATTTGGATCAAAATATCTAGAGAGCCAAGAGTTTTCTAGCCCTACCTTAGAGGGTTCCTCCAAATTTTGATCCTTTAATATTCTGTTTTGCTGTTTGTTTTGGGTGTGGGGTAAGAATTCTTAAAAATGTTTGTTCTTTTCTCATAGGAGAATAGTAAAAAGTTAAAAATGAAGTTTCCGCCCAAAATTGCAAACCGAAAGACAAAGTGTAAAACCAATAAGGGAGGGATCACACAGCCCAACATTAATGACAGTTTGGAAATCACCAAACTTGACTCGTCCATCATTTCAGAAGGAAAGATTGCTTCTGTAACACCGCAAATCCAGGCATTCACATTACAGAAAGCAGCAGCAGGTGTGTGGTGTGTTCCTAAGAATTCATTTAAAGTAGTTTAGCTTCTGCTGTCCCCAAAGCTGGAGAATAAGAGAAAAGCCAGAAATGAATAGAAAATCATTGCTAAAATAGAGCCTCCTTTCCTTTCTTGACCCAATTAGAATGATACCCAAAGTCATAGTATTCTGCCAAGCAAAATAAATTTTATGGGTGGTGGGGAAATAGTCAAAATGTTTCCCCTTACTGCCATTTGGCATACATGTTGGGTAATCCAAACTGTATTTGCGAGTAAAATGCAGTTTGGGCTCAGACTGTGGATTTGAGCCCAGATCCCCCAGTTCTACCCAGTAGTTTATCTACTAGTAATTTATTGGCATTATAATTATTGTATAATTAAAAAAAAACTTTTGGCATTCTTGTGTGAGGTTTTTGAGATTATATGCCATTTTTGTAGCCAGTAGGATACAAGCATTTTGAGACAGTTGCTTTCTTAACTTCCTTTGTTTCCTGTATATTTATTGCATTTTTCTCCTAGAAGGTTTGATGAGCCTTCTTCGTGACATGGGGAAAGGGTATTTAGCGTTGTGTTCTTACAACTGTAAAGAAGCAATTCATATACTGAGTCATTTGCCTTCTCACCACTACAACACGGGCTGGGTACTGTGCCATATTGGAAGAGCTTACTTTGAGCTTGCAGAATATATGCAGGTAAGTATGACTTGGCATGTTTTTCTTCATTCTGTGTTGCATATCAGCACCAATATGCTTTATAAAAATAGCCCCTCATATTTTCAGAATCAATTAACATATTCTTTATTACTCTTCACCTTTTAACAGTCCTAATTGGAGGGCTACTTCAGGCTCATAACGGCCTTTGGTATTGTTCCTTTTGTAAGTCTTCTCATGCACCAATGTACCCTCCTCCCCACTCCCAATAACAGACTTGCCCAGCATGCTGTTCCATTGATCAGTGCCATGCATGCACCATTTCTAATATGCTACAGTGTCCCAGAGCACCAAATGTACTATTACTCTAGGGCATTGTAGAAAATTTATAATAGCTGTTCACAGTTATCTGGCAAACAACTGCCCCAACTGTATGCCTTTTTAGAGTGAATGTAAATCTCTTGTCAAGAAGTATGCCTTCATAGGAAACAGTAAGTATTGCCTTCATAGGAAACAGTAAGTATTGTCTTCTCTGAAGTTGTTTGACTCCTGCGCATTACTGGAGATATGAAAAGCAATCTTCACAGGAGTTTTTGGAGTGATTGGTCTTACTGTGCTCAGGGAAAACTTACCTTTTGCTGCATCCTCCACTGGAGGGTTCATTACTTTGTCTGCTAGGAGAGAGGAAAGCCTTTGTGTTTATATCAATCCAGAAGTCTTCAATGCTTCCTCTAATTCCTTTTACAATTGTAATAGTATATTATTGCATTTGCCTGTAAGTAACGTGGAACGAGCTATTCCTACTTCGTCTTAAAATAGATTTTTAATGTTCCTTCATTTCGCACCTTATATACTTGGAGCATTTGTTTTAATTTCTAGTGTATTTTATTTCTTGTTACGAAAGGAGTTACCAGTGTGAACTAAGAAACACCAAGATGCAATGTTGTTTGTTGTAGCAGACACTGAAAACTATAAAAGCTATGCAGTGTCATAGATCTGACTATCTGCTTTAGCATAAGAAAGAGGGTTCCTAATAACTTTTTTTTTTAAAAAAAAGGAACTTCCACTTAAAACTTGTAGATATGTAGGCACAAGTGAGAGTGGTGTTTGGAGTTGTTGTTTTGGATTCAGTAGTAGTTTGCGAAATTTGTGCAATCCTATCCCATGTAGAAAAGCAACAACAATGCTCTTTGGGATAGAAGATCCATCTTGCATCCTAAAAATTAAGAAGCTTCGTAGTGGTTCAAAGCAATGATATTCCTGGAACAGAAGTTAAAATCCTATTGAGAGGCCATAGGGATGAACAGTATGTGCACACATTGTGCCCCAAACGAATCATGCAGAACTTTTTTTAAAAAAAAAAAATCTTTAGTTGCTGAGTTGCCGTTTGTTCATTTTCCTCACAGGCTGAAAGGATATTCTCTGAAGTAAGAAGAACTGAAAACTACAGAGTAGAAGGCATGGAAATCTACTCAACAACACTGTGGCATTTGCAGAAGGATGTGGCTCTTTCAGTTCTTTCAAAAGATTTAACTGATATGGATAAAAATTCTCCAGAGGTATCATTTTACTAATTTGATATGGTGGCTGATTCTTCTTTTTAAACACATTTCAGCTTCTGTTTCACTCCTTAAATCTGGAATAAGAAACTGGAGGTTAAAATTACATTTTATTGTGTTCCAGGGTATTGACTTTTTAACTAGACACTAGTGATGATAAACTAGTGATGATAAATCCAGATATGTACTTTCTCCTGTCTGTTATTATGCTATTTCATTTAAAAAAAAAAGTGGGGGGAAATATTGTGGCATGGTATATTGTCTACCAGTCTCTTTTATTTCTTCTAGGCATGGTGCGCTGCAGGAAATTGTTTCAGTTTGCAACGAGAGCATGACATTGCCATCAAATTCTTCCAGAGAGCTATTCAAGTTGATCCAAATTATGCTTATGCCTATACTCTCCTAGGCCATGAATTTGTGCTGACAGAGGAACTTGAGAAAGCATTAGCCTGCTTTAGAAATGCAATTAGGATGAATCCTAGGCACTATAATGCCTGGTAAGACATATTTCTAATTTATAAAATTAGGAACGGAGAAAGCAGGGAACAGAGCATTCCTGAAAGTATTAGTTAGAATGTCCTCTGATACATGCTTCAGGAGTCTGTCTGCTGTCTTCTCCAAATACTTCTCTTTGTATCCATCTTCTCCTCTATCTGTAACTTCAATCCAGTTGACACATATTTGCAGTGGCATGGGTACCTCTACCTACAGTGTTCCGAGGTTTCCATGTCACTGCCAGGAACTCAGGAATTGTATCATGTCAATATCTCAGTTTATGTATTTTCTAAATGATTTCTTAATGCTCAGTGCATTAAGCAAAGAGCTTAAATGAATAAGATTGTGATAAGTTTGCAAAGCACTTTGAAGGCAAAATCTCCTTCATCTGTACCAACAGGACTGAACAATTGTTGCAAGTCCTGCAAGAGTATTCAGGGTGATGCATACAATGGATGTTTGACGTTCTCATTTTAAAATTGCTAGGTATGGATTGGGAATGATTTACTACAAACAGGAGAAGTTCAGCCTTGCAGAAATGCATTTCCAGAAAGCACTTCATATCAATCCTCAGAGCTCTGTCTTGTTGTGCCACATTGGAGTTGTAAGTAAATCACACTTCCTTCTAGTCCTGACCCCAAAATATGGACACTAACCAGTCCAAACAAACAACTATAAATCCACTCTTTTCCAGGTTCAGCATGCCCTGAAGAAATCTGAAAAGGCTTTGGACACTCTGAACAAAGCCATTAATATTGACCCCAAGAACCCCCTCTGCAAATTCCATAGAGCCTCAGTATTATTTGCAAATGAAAAGTACAAGGTGAGCAATGAACTGTGGATGCTGAATTATACTTCTGAATGTCTGGAGGAGCAGCTGCCTTTTCCTGTGAAAAATAAAGTAGATGCATTTAGTCTCTGGACATATTCCACTGAGTTCACTGGGCTTTAATCCATGTCAAATGAGCTTAAATTCTTGTAGCTATAGTTTGTGAGGGCTCTGGGCATATATTCTTTATCTGTTTGTGACACTAGTCACAGCTTTGATTCATCATCAAAGCTGTGCTCCACTAATCTGGAGAGGTTGGCTTTTTTAAAGCCCCCACCACCGCCTTGTACTACTTAGAGCAAATATTCATGATGACATATCATCCACTATTTGGATGTAGGGAAACTGTGAATAAAAAACACGCTTTAATGCAGGGTGTCCTTAATTCTTATTTTCAAAATATATCAAGAACAGTGGAACAATACATATATATATAGAGAGAGAGAGTAGAAAAATAGTTTAGCCTTTAAACTACACCCTGCCATTAGCTAAGCTAACTAGATACCTAAAGCTTTTCCACTTCTTTGTGGGATCACCTTCCTCTTTCTTATAACTATATCAGCTCCTTTCTTCTGCCTACCATCTGTCTGTGCTTCTTGAGCTTTCTTACATATTCAGCTCTTTGAGTCTAGGGAAGGGGCCTATTCATATGATTTTCCTGTATTTCCTCCTTCTTTATCTGTTCCAACTAGCTATGTGAACAGTCAAACATAACCTTTGTTTTCTAGTACTGCTTAATATTTCTGATTCAAAGGCATAATATTAGGCATTTCTCAGACAAATAGCTAGAATGGGAGAAGTGGAAATGAAATTGATCATCTTGTTTTATCAAAGAAATCAGCTCTCTTTAATGTACATATTTACAATATATGACTCCCAGTACCTGAGCAAAAATACTCATTTATTTTTTTTTTCTTTTAGTATGCTTTACAAGAACTTGAAGAACTGAAGCAGATTGTTCCCAAAGAGTCTCTTGTTTACTTCTTGATAGGAAAGGTAACAGCCACTCTGAGCATGGTCTTCTAAGTGGTAGCTGTTAGCATGACTTCGTTGCCTTTTCTCATTTATGGCAGAGCACAGGGATTGTGAGTGATAATGGGACGGGTTTAGTACACAGTGCTGTGAGTATTGAATGTGCTATACCGTTTCAGCAGTTCTGTCCAGCAGTTTTATCAGGTGAATAACCTGCCTTCCTCCCAAATTTGATCCGTGCCTTCCTCTACAGCTTCATTGTTGCAGCTACACAGCAGTCCCCACCACTTTTCCAGTTCTGAAGTTGGGAGAAAAAAATACTGCAGATTGTTTTGACAGTTTCACAACCAAGCTGCCCAGGATGTTATGACAAAGCAGCCAAAGTGGCAAGGCTGCTCCTCCTGCCCCTAGTGGAACAAGATACATTGTTCTGGGGCCTTGCTTGGGTACCACTGTGCAAAGAAGAAGGCAAAAGGCTGAATAGGCCGGCTTGTTGAGTAGGGGGGCTGCAAGCTGCACTTGGCCCATACTTATGTAGATAAGCAGTTCCTCAGGTACTCTAATCCCAAGCTGTGAAGAACTTTTAAACTTAAGCACCAGCATTTTAATTGGGCCCAGAAACAGATGGCAACCCAGCATGGCTATTCAAGAATGAGTCATTTTATTAGTTTAAGTAATAAACAAATCCCAACTTCTCAACCCAGTGACCAATCTTGCATCTGTATTTGGACTAACTGCAGTTTCTGAAATAGTCTCAATCTGGAAATTACTAGAGCACAGATAATTACAGTTCTTCGTGGTCTCTGTGCCTCATACATTAGGTGCTTTCGCGCCTGCGCGGTAGCATTCGGAAGATTCTAGAGCTTAGTAGCTTGGCGGGAACCCCTCCCCCATGCCTGTACTGAGCATGCTCAGCCCGCCGAGTAACGGTCACTCCTCAGTTCTTTTTCGTCCGCCTTAGCGGACGGAAGGTTCTTAGCTTTGCAGCTGCCTACTAGGCTGTGTTTTTGGCTTTCTCTTCAAACCATCTGCTCTTCGATTGCCTTTTATCTCTACCCCCTTCTAACTCTTGCGTCCTTTTGAACGCAAGATCGGACTCCCCCTTCTTTTTCCTGAGGGAAACCCCTTCTTTTTCCTGAGGGAAACCCTAAACGTATTAGCCATGTGCTGTGTTGTGCCCTTCGGCCTGGAGAAACCTCACTACCAGGAGCCAGTAATGTTTTTCTTGGCGTGCCCAGCAGCCACGCCCTCCTTGGTACCGGATGCTGGTATCAGGTACTAGAGCACAGATAATTACAGTTCTCTGTCTGTCTCCTGTGGTTGGCGCATAAATGTGTGTGGCACAGAGGCCAATCCAGACTTAGGCAACAAAGCTGGATCTAAGAGCACCCCAAAATGACAAAGTAATTTTTTTAGGGGGAGTGCAGTCCCATCCAGAATGGGTTGAATGCTATTAGCTTGGATAGATGACAAACCAAAGAGGAATTTTGTGGTGGCCACTCCCTTACCTGAGGAAGAATAGGCTGCTTCTGTTTCTTATTATTAGGCAGTTTTTTAAATCCAGGCAGGCCTTTGGCAAGTATGGATGCTTTATCCATTAATTTATTTATATTGATGTGTTCTTCAATATTGTTTTAAATTTGTAATGCTTTTATCTCTTTCGTGTATTTGTGTGGAGAGAGAGCCAGTGTGATGTAGTAGTTTGAGTGTTGGACTAGGACTCTGGGAGACTGAGATTTGAATCCCCACTCAGCTGTGGAAACCCACTGTATGACTTTGGGCAAGTCTACACTCTCTGAGCCTCAGAGGAAGGCAAAGTCAAACCTCCTCTGAATAAATATTGATTTAAAAATCTTACGATAAGGTCACCTAAGTTAGAATTGACTGAAAGATACATAGCAACAACAATAATTTGGTGGAAGGCCATTCTCTTAGTGCCAGCACCTTCATAGGCATATCTGGTAAAAGCACAGACAAAGAACCTTTTTGGTGGTTGCTCCCAGCCTTTGGAACTCTCTAATTGAGAAGGCTAGAATGGTTCCCTCTTTTTTGTCCCTTTGTTGTCAGGCAGAAGCCTACCTATTCCAACAGATTTCTGGGAACTAACTCCAAGTTCCTTTACTGCTGATTTTCATCTTTTGCCTTTTAGCTGATTTCTTTCAAATAGTTTTAATTCTAAAAAGGGTTTGGTCACATTTTAATCATACGTTTTGTAGGTTTTTACTTTCATTCTATTTGTTTTAATATTTCTAAGTTACATTTAAGTCCCAGTTTTGGGGAAGAGGCAGGATGTAAGTGAATAAATGATGATGATGTATATGTGCTATATTAATGTATGCCACTTTGAGCTGAATGTTGTTCCACATGCTTTGGAGAAGGTAGAGTATAAATCATATGGATAAAACTAGCTACACAGAACTCTGAATATTCATATCTGGCAGTGGCAATAACTGCAGAAAATGTAATGTCTTGACACAGTCATTGATTGCTTTTGGGTTTTTTGGGTAGGTTTATAAAAAGTTGGGACAAACCCATCTCGCACTGATGAACTTTTCCTGGGCAATGGACTTGGATCCCAAGGGAGCCAACAACCAGATCAAAGAGGCCATTGATAAACGGTACCTACCTGATGATGAAGAGCCTGTAACGCAAGAGGAGCAGATCAGTGAATGTTGTCCATATGAGTCAGGTTGGTCTTTATTCATTTTTGGAAGTATGTGGGAAGGTACTATAAGAATAACTTGAAAGCACTGTAGCCAAAATATTCCTAGGCCTCAGTGAGGCTGTTCATATATGTAGCATTGGTGTTTAGTTTTTCTGTCATGGAATAGCATAGACTTTTTGTTTGCTCACATACTTAGAAATCACTACTTTAGAAAAATCAGTCTTTTCTACTGTTGTTTTAACCAAAAAGAAGAGGATTGCTTTTTCAGGGAGAAGGGGAGAGTGCTGACATTGTTGCCCTTACCATTCTTTTCTCTGCCACTGTTATTTAAAACAAATCTGTAGCTGTAATGTATTAATGCAAACCATAACTGAGATAGAAATTTAAACTTTTGGTTGCTGAAGAGGCCAGGTCACAGCTTAAGATGAGCCAAGCAAATGTTGGTACAAGACCAGAATTTGTGTGACGTGTCAAAGTTCAGGTCTCATAAAAAACAGCATTCACATAATTCTTCTTCGTGGTCTCTGTGCCTCACACAATGGGAATCTTAGTGCATGTGCAGTAGCTTTTCGAAAGTTCCAGAGCTGAGCAGCTTGGCGGGAACCCCTCCCACATCCGGTACTGAGCATGCTCAGTCCCGCCAAGTTAACGGTCTCTCCTCAGTTTCTTTCGTCCACTGACCTGTTAGCAGCTCGGAAGGCTTTCTTGCTGAGCAGTTCTTCTAATTCTTGGTTTTTCTTCGCTCTTTCATTCATTTTTCGTCTCTTTACAACAAAAAACTGTAAGAACTCTTCCCCCTCTGCCGGCTAATCGACCTTCCTCTCTCGGTCCCTTACCGACACCTCCTCCAATGCAACCTGTGACATCTACTGTTCAAGAGGAGGATGCTCCTGCCCTTTCACCGGTGCGGGATGCCGCCCAGCTCCCAGTGCTGTTGGTTCCGCCTTCTGCAGATTTTGCGTTTGACTTGGACCATCGGTCCTTGCCACCGGCCTCTCTGCCTGTTACGTCAGGCCACTCCAGAGATGGGTGTCTGCAGACTCCATTGGCGCCGGCCCTCTCTTCTGGCCGTCCCGAGTTGGACCATCCACCTGTTTCGGACTCTCCTCGGGCTATTTCCCGAGACCGGCCTCAATTTAGTGTGGCCCGCTGTCCGGCACACAGTGAAAGGGGTAGATCCCCACATCGTCGTGACTACAGCTACTGCACCGCTTACGAGCCCTCATTAGCGAGAATCAGCTCGGCCTCCTATATCGCCCGGTACGGCCACGAGCACCTCTGGAGGGAGCAACCTGACTCCTACCACTCATATTCACCTGCCTATTGTGACTGGTACTATCCCGACGTTCGTCATTGGTCTCCTTACCGCCCTCGACGTTCATGTTCCCCGTCATGTTCTCCTTCAGGATCTCATTACCAACGCTCCCCTCGGTATCGCCGCTCCAGATCCCGTTCTCAGCCCTGATCGGCCTACCAGCGCTTGCCATCTCGGTCCTGTCACTGGTCCTGAGACCCATTGCCTCATCATCGGGCCATTTCGCTTCCTCCTCGGGTGACAGCAACAGTGTACCGGCCTCTGCCAGATACTCACCCTACATCCACTCTACCAACATCTCTGTCAGCCCCGTTGTCAACGCAGTCCATCATTGCACCGATTCTGACCATCCTACCCATTTCGTCAGCATCTACCTTGGCACCGCTTTGCATTCCAACCTCGGTACTGGTGCAAATTCCAGTCTCGCTATCAACTCCAACTGTTCTACCGGTCTCTGATCCCACCCAACCGGCTGTTCTTCCTGCAATGGGACCCGCATGACATCATCACTCTCAATACCCTTGCTCTTCGTCTCCTTCTGGTTCTTATGATTCTGACGGTGATTCAACAGGTTCTACACCGCAGTCTCGTACCTCCCCACCTCTAGCGTTTGGGGACCCATCTCCTGATTCAGCTCCTGAGGATGTCAAGCAGTTCTCCGACATATTAGTCAGAATAGCCAACGCCTTGGGCCTCGGCATTCCTGGCCCTGCTCCTACAGTACAGGACCCAGTTTTCCACTGTGTTGACACTTGGCCTCCGTTGACAGCTCTGATTCCGTTTCTGCCCATCCTGGAGGAAGTTTTGAAACATCCTTGGGCCCAGCCAGCATCACTTCAACTGATCCCTCACCGCCTAGAACATCTTTACCATACCCAGGGGAAGGATGTTGATTTCTTATTCAACCATCTGACTCCTAATTTGATTGTCGTTGAGTCATCCCAAACAAAAGGGGGCAAAAGGACCCATACAACTCCACCTGATCGTGAGGGCTGCTGTCTGGATGTCTTCAGCCATCACTTCTACTCTGCCCTCCTCGTTGATCGCCAGGATTTCCGACACCCAAGCTTGCGTGGTGGCCTATCAACAAAACATCTGGGATAAGTTTTTTCCCTCTCCTTTCCCTCCTGCCGGATGACCACAGAGCTACTGCCATTCAGTATTTTAACAAGTCTGTGGCTCTCTCAAATCAACAGATTTTGTCATCCCGACACACTGTTGAAGGTGTGGCGCGCATGATGGTGGGTACGATCGCCCTCCGCCAATTCGCCTGGCTCTGGTATGCTGGGTTGACCGAGGATAGCAGAAAAAGGATTGAGGACCTGCCTTTTGATGGCCAAGAACTCTTTCATGCGACTACAGATGATGCTATGGACCATCTTATGAAAGCTCGATTGACAGCTAAGAAGATGGGCCTTCATCCAACAGCTCAGCCTAGAAGACCATCTTCATCCTGTTCTTCATGGAGGCGCCCTTCCTACTCTTATAGGTCGTGCTCTCCTCACCGCACATCTCACCAATTTTCCTTACTGGCTTCTTCCCATCACTCCTTTAGACGACATCAACCATCTTCCAAGAAATTCTCTTCGATGGCTAAGTCATGTTTTTGACTCCCCTTGCAGGTCGCCACCTCTGTCTCTCTTCCATCTGCCCAACCACCTATCCAGAACCACAGGACTGGCTCACCACCTCAACACCTGGCACAACATCACTTTGGACTCCTCGGTTTTGACCATCGTCCGTCTTGGCTACGCCATCGAGTTTCAAAATACTCCTTCTCTCGGTGTCTTCTACTCCACCCATGCCGGTCTGGCCCTCCTCTTCAAAGGGGCCATAGAGCAACTGCCACCCTCAGCCAAATCCACCAGCTTCTTCTCCCAGTACTTCACAGTACCCAAATTGGATGGCACTCTCCAACCCATCCTAGACTTCAAGGGGGTGAACTCCTTCATTTCCCACCTGAAATTCAAGATGGTCACCCTGTCCTCCGTTCTGCCCTTCCTGAGGCGTTGGGATTGGTTTGCATCCATCGACCTACAAGATGCCTACTTCCACATTTCTATTCGTCCCCACCACAGGAAGTACCAGAGGGTTTGCGGTCGACAGCATCTGTTACCAATACAAGGTCCTCCCATTTGGTCTGTCCACCACCCCCAGGGTCTTTACCAAGTGCCTAGCCCCTGTGGTATCTTACCTCCACATAAAGAACATTATGGTCTACCCCTACCTGGACGATTAGTTACTGGTGGCATCCTGCAAACAGAAACTATACGAGGACATCCATGTTGCCCTCTCCCTTCTTTCCGATCTTGGACTCAGGGTGAATCCCAAGAAATCCCACTTGGAATCTTCACGCACCCTGGACTTCATCAAGGCCACCGTGGACTCCACTTGTGCCAGGGCCTTCCTTCCCGTGAGGCGCGCTCGGACCCTGTGACAGGCCGCAGCCGCCGTCCTGCGCAGTCCGTCTGTTTCTGCCTGCAGGATCCAACAGCTTCTCGACTATATGGCAGCCACCACGGCAGTCACCTACTCGTCCCACCTTCGGGCTTGCCCCCTGCAACACTGGTTTCTCCGGTGCTTCAATCCTCTGCTTGACAATCAACGCCAGATTCTGTGGGTCCCTCATCCAGTACGGGATTCTCTTCGTTGGTAGCTGTCCCCACGCCATCTCTTGTCGGGAATGCCGTTTGTCGAGCCCCGTCTGACACTTACCATCATGACCAATGCGTCCCTCCTCAGTTGGGGAGCTCACTGTCACGGTTTCACAGTCCAGGGCCACTGGGATGGCCTGGAGATGTGTTTCCACATCAATGCATTGGAGCTCTTGGCAATCCTCAAAGCTCTTCGGGCCTTTCAGAACCTCGTTGTCGGACGGACTGTCCAGATTCTGTCAGACAACACGACAACTGTCTGTTACGTGAACTGCAGGGAGGCACTCACTCTTCCACCTTGTTCCATCTGGCTCTACGCGTCTGGGACTGGTGCATTCCACTTTGAATACATCCCATTGTGGTCCACCTAGCGGGATGGGACAACGTGACAGCAGACACGCTGACCAGGGACACAGCATGCCACCACGAATGGTCCCTCTCTGACGCCACCTGTCCCGGTGGGGCACTCCAACCGTCAATCTCTTTGCAACCGAATGGAAAAGGAAATGTCCTCTTTATTGCTCAAGAGCCGGCCTGGGCCCTGACTCTCTTGAAGATGCATTCCAGTTCCCTTGGAGCAGGGAGTTCCTTTACATCTTCTCACCGTTTCCTCTCTTGGGCCGAGTGGTGGCCAAGATTGCAGTGGACAGGGCAGATACAATCCTCGTAGCCCCTTATTGGCCAAGACAACATTGGTTCAGTCCCCTTTTCACCATCGCATGGGGCCACAGCATGAAACTTCAGAACATGCTGGACCTCCTTTCTCACTCAGACGGTCGTGTGCTGCACCCGGGCCTCCCTCTCTTCCATCTGTACGCTTGGCGGATAAAGTTCTAGACTCTCCTGCTATCCAAGCTGTCCTCATGGCTGCAAGGAAGGAATCTACTCGTAGATCCTACGAATACAAGTGGAAGAAGTTTGTGGCCTTTACTGTCTCCCGTGATGAGGCCGCTTCTCCGACCTCCCTGTCAACAATGCTTCACTTCCTCTTGACACTGTGGGACCAAGGCCTCGCTTTTCCCTCACTGAAAGTTTATCTCTCTGCAATTGTGGCTTATCAGCCACGTGGTTCTCCTTCCTCAACCTTTTTCCAGAATGCTACAGTCAAGCACTTCCTTAAAGGTCTACAACAGCTCTACCCTCCTATCACCCCACAGCTTCCTCCATGGTCACTATCGCTCGTCCTTTCTCAGCTCATGCACCATCCCTTTGAACCAATGGCCACGTCTGATGACCATCTCCTTACCATGAAGACAGCATTCTTGGTTGCTATCACTTCGGCCAGATGGGCAGGATTGCTGACTGCACTGCGTTATGATGAACCATTCCTGGTGTTCCATCGGGACAAGGTAGTCCTGCGTCCGGACCTGTCTTTTCTTCCCAAAGTCGTCTCCAACTTCCATCTGAACCAGGATTTGATTCTACCTATCTTCTATCTGGACCTTCCATTACCTCTCAAGCCCTCCCTACACTCACTTGACGTGCGCCATGCCCTCGCCTTTTACCTACAATGGACTTTGACCTTCTGTCAGACTCCCCACCTTTTTGTGTGCTATGGTGGGTGCCGGAAAGGCCACAAAGTCTCCACTCAACATTTTTCCAAATGGGTTGCCCAGACAATTCACCTTGCTTACAAGCTTGCCAGGCAACCTCCCGGCTCTGCTTCGTGCCCTTTCTACCTGGGCAGTGCATCTTCAGTGGCCCTTCTCAGGGGAGTTGACCTGCAGGAGCTTTGTCATGTGGCTGCATGATCCCGGCGTTTGACCTTCGTCCACCACTACCACCTTGATTGCAGGGCCCGGCGGGATGCTCATTTCAGTCGTGCAGTGCTGTCTTCTATCTTCTAGGACCTGACCCGCCGTCCAGCGGTAAGCTACTCAGTCTCCCATTCTGTGAGGCACAGAGACCACGAAGAAGAAAAACAGGTCGCTTACCTGTAACTGTGGTTCTTCGAGTGGTCATCTATGCCCTCACACACACACACCCCGCCTCCCCTCTTCCAGGTCCTTGCTTCGGCGGACTTTGAAACTGAGGAGAGACTGTTAGCTTGGCGGGACTGAGCATGCTCAGTACTGGATGAGGGAGGAGTTCCCGCCAAGCTGCTCAGTTCTGGAACTTTCCGAAATGCTACTGCACATGTGCGAAGATTCCCATTGTGTGAGGGCACAGATGACCACTCGAAGAACTGTTCTTCTCTCACATCACCAAACAACTAATACTCAGTCCCACCACCAGTCTGGAACATGTATATAACTGCTATTGTATGACTTCCACGTCTTTTTAAAGGCTTGAGTTCTGCTACCCCAATCTTTAAAAATTAACTAAAACTTTATCATCTAGTAGGTGTAACAGGTGTACAAGAGAAACAGCAATTGTTTGGGTTGCTTTTCCTGATGCAGTACTTGGGGTTTTGGGATTGAGTCTCACTATTCTGCTGGTGATACCCAGCTCTCTCTCTCTCTCTTTTTTAAGCAACTCCTACCAAGAAAGCTGTAAAAGTCCTAAACTGCTATCTGGATGTATTGATGGTTTGAGTGTGGGTTAACAACTTGAGGCTCAATCCAAACAAGATGAAACTAGAAAAAACACTTTGAGAGTGGGGGGTAAGGCCTGGTCTGAATGGAGTGACATTGGCATTCTTTCTGGAAGATC
The DNA here is from genome assembly GCA_948472985.1 of Iguana delicatissima. NCBI lineage: Eukaryota > Metazoa > Chordata > Lepidosauria > Squamata > Iguanidae > Iguana > Iguana delicatissima. Next base: position 343,097 of record CAOKZL010000774.1, read on the forward strand.
AGGTTTGTGGGTCCTGGAAGGTTTTCTAAATAAAACATGCCCTTCTAGAGTGAGAAAACCTAACCTTAATTGTTGTTAGCTTATTGTTGTTAGCAGGATCATTGCAGGTTATAATAGTATCTGTTTAGGGTGCATATGGAAAGAGAATTGAATGGTATTCTTGAGCCTTTCAAGGAGGGGGGATTTTAGCAAAGAAAAAATGGGGTAATAATTTGATGTGTATAAATATTGTGCATGATACTCAGGAAACTGGATTGGAGCAATCAGTAACATGCTGTTAAAGTTCCATGACAGAATGGTCTGCCAGAGTAGAACACTGCACACAGAGTTCATGAAATGTGCATCTGTTATGCAGATTTATTCATTTTTGGTTCCTTTTTCCTCCCAAAGTTGGCACAGATGAGTCCCAGGCCAGCAGCATGACTGATGCGGATGACACGCAACTCCATGCAGTAGAAAGTGATGAATTTTAACCACAAAAGGTGGATTCTGAACTTGGAGATGTGACTGACTGATACTGCTGGATTCTTTCCTTCCCTTCCTGCTGCAGAGGCAGCATCATTCTAATGCTCCACCAACACCCCAGGTGCATCATTCATAAGATTTTAATTGACAAAGAATTAATGACAGTACATTTGGGTCATTATTTGAGTCTGAATCTTTGATTGTTTTCATCTTTGTAAACATGATTCTTTGAAGAAGAAAGACTTTTTTTTAAACCTCCCTTTCATCGACAAACTTATCATGGAAGAAAGATTTGCGATGCGGGAGCTGGGAGATATAAGGAAGAAGCTGATGAAGCAATGTCTTGCTCTTTCCCAGACATGTGTCTTAGTTTTGGCTGTTTCCTCTGCAGTAAGCAGAGATGAATTTCTCCATTTTCACATCCTTCAGAGACAGTGGTGGACGTACAGGATTGGAATGTGTAAAAGACATGTCAGAATACCATTAGAGTGTAACTTAAATGTCAGAGAATGTAAATGACCTTTAAAAACAACTGTTTCTCCTGTGAACAAACACATTACAGAATATATAAAGCCCACTTGTCCCTGTTTCTAGATTTGTCGACTTGCCAGGATAGAGACTTCCATAGAATACTTTAGTATTCCAACCAGGAGTCAGCTTCCCACAATTGACTTCCAAAGCATCATTTGCCAGTGTTCATAAACAAGTTAAGCCAGTAACACGTTGCTGGCTGTTTGTCAGGTTCTCCTTACAAATGCATCTGCCACTTGAAATGCTTACTGCAGTTGTAAACTCCTAGTGAAAATAAGTGTATAGATCTGCAGAGTTAAAAGGATGCAATGAAACAAGTCCCCAATAACAGAGAATGCCAAGAAGACAATGGAAGCCTTAATCCAATCAAAACCTTACAATGGAGGGGCATCCCACACCTGTTTGCGGCAGTACCCCCTTCAAAACTATTTTGTAAAGTGTTGTCTGAATGAACAGATGCAAAAAATTGTGCAATTATCTGTCTCCTTTTTGTTTTTGTTTTGTTTTTTTAATCCTGTAAGTTTGAGTACTTCCTCTATGATGTCTTGTAGGAATTTAGACCCCAGGAGGCTACTTTTGTGAGGAAGGAGTCTGTGTTAAATAACCCAGAAATCTTCCTCCTTTGTAGCTCTCCTGTGACAAAGGTTGGTTGGCCTTTGTGCAGTGACCATCAAGAAAGTGTATGATAACCTTACAGTTTTAAAGAGCAAATTATGCACAATAAAATGGTTTAAATTTCACAAAACATGTATTGTGATTAGTTTCTACGTACGTCATATATAGGTTCCGTGAATTAATTCAATGAAAGATTGGCTCATGACGCTCAGATTTGCAAGACTTGAGCAGGGCTGTTGGTGACCAGGGCTGTTAGAAGTCTCTTATTCATAGGACCATTATAAGATGAAGCTAACATGACAGCAGGTAACAAAATAATGTGTGGCAATAATACCAGTGAGAGCCAACATAGTGTGAGTGTGGGACTAAAACTCCTGGAGATCAGAATTCAGATCCTCACTCAGCTGTGGAAACCCAATGCATGATGTTGAACAAGTTGCACACTCTTATCCTTGGAGGAAGGCAATGGCAAATCTCTCCTGAATAAAGCTTGTCCCCCCACCAAAAAAAAAACTCAGATAGGGTAACAATAAGTTGAAGTTGATGTGAGGGCATATAATACAACAAAGTAATAGCAAACTCAATGTTCCAGTTACAGGTCTTTACATAGCCAGTATAGGATGATCCTCATAATAGAGGGAGGTATTAGCACTCTGGGACAAACCCAAGATTTGTGAAAGTACAAAAAAATCTTTAGGGAAAAAAATCTCCAAGACTAGTTTTGACTGAGTGTGCTGAATGAGCATGGAGTGCAGACTGTTGTCCGGGAAGAAACCATGAAGAATCAGGGATGATTCAAGGAACAATCGCAGACGATCAGAGATGGGAGCTCAATTTAAGTATGTTTAAGGTTCATTTTTGTATAAACTGAAGTATAAGTGTTGTGATTTTATTAGAAATGAATGGAGAAATATTTAATGAATAATTATTCATTGCAGGTGATCTTTTAAAAAACCATTTAATACTTCTACCCCCGCCCCCAAAATCTGCTCCAAACTTGGGCACAAACATAACCAACCTGGCAAGTACTCTGCAGGAGTTGCCCAGCTCTGCATTACGAGATTGTCAGGGTTGGCAGGATTTGGCTTCTCTGAGCACGAGCAGAGTGCTGTCTGTGAAGCAAGGCTTTGCCGCAGCAGAGAGTCCCAGTGAAGCAGAAAAAATTCCAGAGGCTCATTAAGTGAGACTTAGAGTACTGATTTATTGCCACACTCTGAGATAAGGCTTAGCAAAAACATGCTTGCTTTCCAGCAATTAGACAAAGAGGAAAAACAGAAGATGATGGAGAAAAATTGGGGAGCATCTCCCCTTACAAACAGTATACTGCCAATGGCGTGGCAGGTCCAGCTAGAGAGTCTAACCAGCAGCTGGTGAAGGCAAACACCAGCCTTTTTATGCTACCTTGTCACCCTGGAACAAGTGGGGTGACCCAATCTGTGCTCTGGCGTGTGGCCTTCTCTAATACACAAGACATAGCCATAACAATCCTGCTGGCCTTGCACCTGGCTATCTGGCCACACTGCCTCTTTGCCGTCCACTCATAGGAAACTTCTTGAACTGAAGATCATGCAATACAAGAGTTTCAACCCAGTTATTTTACCCAGTCTATTCTTTATAGGAACACTGGCTTTAGTCCTAGAACTGTATGAAGAAAATAACTAATGTTGGTATCGTGCTGTCATTCCATTTTTAAGATAAGTACATCCTGAAAATAATTTTTACCCTGTGCACACAGGCATTTGTTATCACCAACATAGCATACAGCCAAATAGCACCACAAACAAGAGAGAAGATGCTAATTGGAAATAAGGGACTGTTATTTTGCATAAGTTTGAAGCACATGTCACGTGTAGGTGCATGGTGTGTTGTATGCACTGAAATAATGCAACAGTCATGGCTGCCTCTTAGTTTTAGAAACAACAACTTTAGGAAGGACAGCACCACTCCTCTATTTCATACTTTTCTAATTCATTAAAGTGTGTGGAAAATCTGTAAAACTCCTTTTATTCTGTGGTACTTTTTGGGTTTTGTTAACCTTTTGGGAAGCAAAAGACTTCCCTCTCTGCTTTTAGAACCATTTGCAAGCAAGTGATTGGCTAACACCTAGGTTGTACTACAGAGAAATAGTCTTTACACATTGTTGATTTTTATATGTATACAGAAAGCTGCCACCATTTCACCAGCATATAAAGCAGCTAAAAACAGGTATCAGTTCAAATATCAGGTCAGATTACTTGTTCTGTATTAGCTGCTACAGCAGGAAAAAGTTCTCCAAAGTTTCCAGGCAGAGGTCTTTTTCATCACTACCTAGCCTTTTTAACTGGGGATGGTAGAAATTGGACATGCTTATTCCATAATCAGGGCCAGCTCCAGAAGGTTGTGGATTTGTGAATTTGCCAGTTCCCTACAACTGGTAAAGAGCTCTTAATTCCATCCACATTGTCATGTTCATTTGGCATGAATCACCTAACAAGCGGCATGGAGCACATTTATGGATATGTTTTTAGTATAATAACAAAGGTATAACATTTCTGCTTAGAAAGGAACTCTTCTCAGAGGCTTCCACTATTTCTCAGCTATGGCCACCAAACGTGTTGATTTACACTAAATCCTCCACTGCCACCAAATGTGAAGGCTTCTACTTATCCTCGCCTCTGCCACAATGTGTGGATTTCCTCCTGTTCCACCACCATGGCCACCAACTGTGGAGACCTTTCAGATGATCTTGTGGTTCCCATGTGAAACTTTATTAATCTTACCTTCTCACTAGACACCCCTATCTGAATTAACTACTGCCACCACAGACACTGTGTCTGAACCAAAGCTTTCCAGTATATAATGTTCTTGGAGGCTCAACTGTGTAACACAAAATAATGATTTGTAAAATGAAACACAAGTTCAAAGATTACTTGTTTAAATATATATCCTGACTGATGCTATCTCTAATACACATTTCTGTCTCTTACTCATACTCTAACCCTGACTAACCCCACTAACTGATCCCTAAAACTCACTCTGACAGATTCTGCTTTCAGCCTCTGACTAACTGCCACAGCTGCCTTTTAAAAATCTCAGATATTCATCCAGTCACTAGTCACTCTCAACATTCCATACTCTCTTATCCTCTCAGCAGATCCTTATTCTGCTGTACACAATCTATATTACCATATCTTATCTAATAAATGAAACAGCATCCCTCCCAGTCCATACCATCACATTCCTCATCACCCAAAGTGGAAAGGTCATAACTGCAATGACTGCATTCAATTTCCTATGACTTCACTATCTGTGATCTGACCCTTTACCATATGTAGTATGTATGTAATCATAAAGCCTGGGTAGAATTTCCTGCATCTGATTAAGTACACACGATTTCATGAGAGCCAGTGTGGTATAATGGTTTGAGTCCTGGACTAGGATTTTGGAAGACTGAGGTTCGAATAACTTTGTTCAGCCCTAGAAACCCACTGGGGCAAATCGACACTCTATCAAGCCAAAGTGGAAGGCAATTGCAACTTCTGAATAAATCTTGCCGAGAAAATTCTACAGTTGGATGACCATAAATCAGAGTCAACTTGAAGGCATATAAGAAAAGCAACAATCCATGAGAGGCCATTCTATACTAAACTTTATAGTCTTAAACTGTTATAGTAGTCTTTGCTGTTCTTCCATAAGCAATACTCGAATTAAGATTAACCAAAATGGTCCCAAACTGTGCAGATTTTCAAGTTCTCTAAAATTCATCATGAGGCTGGGTGGTACCAGAAATAGGAGATGAGGAAAGAAACAGAATATTTCAAAATCGAGGCTAAATGTTTCAGCCATGCTATCTGAGCTTAAACTTAGGGCGTTTCTGCACTACATTGTTACAGTATTATTATTCCACTTTCAACATCCTTGAGAATTCTGGGGTTTGTAGTTTACTGAGGCCAAAGAGCTCTCTGGCTGAAAATTCTAAATGCCCTTCTCTAAACTGCAAACCCAGGTTTCTATAGGACGTTGAAAGTGGAATAATAGCACCATAACAGTGTAGTGCGGAAAGGCCCACAGTCCCAGGATAGAGATTGCAAACTGAATGAATCAGTAGCAAAGATTCACCGAGTTGGACCATGAAACAAGGGTATGGACCATGAAACAAGGGTACTTCTACAGTTCAAAAACTAGCTGCAACTTGAACAACTGGCATTGCCTTTGGTGAATGCAATTCTAAAGCATCATGAAACAGAAACACAGAGAAATGTGACAGTCTTTAAATAAGCAAATGTAGACTTTTAATATTAAATGGTACAAAGAAGATGATATTTCCAACCTCCTCCTGCCAGTGAGTAAGGCTGTGACAAGGACTTGCTTCTGATTGTCACAGACCCACTCACTGGTAGGAAGGAATTGGAAATTTAATTCTCCTGTGCCCCAATCACCACCTGAACAAACCTCCTGTCTTCTGTCCAGTTGCAGGATGTTAAGTTTGACAGCAGTGGGGAGGTCAGGTCAGAAGATGTTACAATTACAGAACCAAATAGCTGATGGAGAATATCAGCAAATAGTAACAATAATTATCACAGCATAGCAACTAAAGCAATTGTTATGTGACCACAACTACATATAAAAGGCCATGATAACATATTAAATAAAAACATTAATTATATAGCTAACTATATTAATTAACCATGACATATTAGATGAAAAGTAGGATATAAAATTATCTTCAATATTAACCACCAGCTTGGTCCAGTACTTATTCTAGTCATCTCTGGCATTCTAAATTCCCTTTTGTGAGAGAAATGCATGTCTACATTCCATTTGAATGTTCAGGATTCTTAGATGGTTTCAGCAAAAAGTTCTAAAAGTCGAAAAGTATTTAAAAAAGGCTCTACAAATAAAAATCCCTAAAGTATCCAAAAGTAATTAAAATGAAGAGAAAAAAAATTAAAAGATAAATGTCTTTTCCTTTTTTCTGAAAAAAAGCAAGCATATTCCCATCTTCAGAAAATAAACTTGCAATAGAAAGAAAAGCTAGTCATTTTCAGACAATAAAATTGTCCATTTTTCCATCTTAAGAGACAGTCTCAAGCCTGCGGAAAAAAGCCACTCAAAACATCAAAAAACAGACCATCCTTTGTTGCAAGCAAAGATTTAAAAGCCCACTTGCTGCAGGACCCAGCCATGCTTTGGTCAGAGATTGACCATCGCTGATTAACATTCAGTTTGACATGTTCTGGAAGATTACTCCCTGACTATTTGGGTCGCTCAAACATTCCTCATATTGCACATCAGTGTTGGGGGACATACCTCTCCCAACCTACCACCAAATGTTGCTCCCATTGGACGTCACTCACATTTGCCCTTCAAAAAGCCTTTCTCTTCCAATTTTCCCTCAGGCGGTTATCCCTTTCAGACTGACTTTTTGAATTCTCAAAAATCGTTTTTGTAAATCTCTTGCTGATCTTGAGTTAACATTTATTTGCATTCAGAGTGGCTTTGGTCTCATATAACTTCTTATGTTTTTCCCAAGGGAGAAAAAAAATCATCCGTATGAACTAAATAAATAATTGGATGGTTCTCCAAGCATCAAAAAATTAATTTTGAATATGCCATGTAACCCCAGATTGTCTCAAACATCCCCTCTTCATCTGGGAAAAATACATCCGGATGCTCATGCATAATACAGTAACAAACAGAAAAATGTATACAAATAAAACAAAGTTTTTTAAAGTGTAAGTTTTTGAACATTGTTGTTGAACAGTGTTGCTAGAGTGTTGACAATTTGATATACACATAGCCTATATTTAAAAACTGATCATTCCAAACAGACGCACCAAATGTAATGAAAATTCAGCTGAAAAATAATTGGGATGTTGTTAATTTTGTGTATACAAGTTGATTTTGTGTCCACCATATAACCTATATTTTAAGCCAGTCCATTCCAAATATATATCTCCAAATATGGTGAAAATCTGTGCAGCCATTTTTGTATTTTTGCTATGTGGTATAGATTTGTTTCCTGTATTATCACTAGCCTTCTGCACATCCTCATAGGATGTTGCATCACTCTAAATAAAAGTAACTCTGTATTGAATAACTGAATAATAATTGAATTATTACTGTACAAGAACTTACCAAACATCTTGGATGCCTCCTTTTTTCATTTTGAAGTAGCCTTTAGATTTCTGTTACCAGAACTTAAAAGACATAAATCACACAAATCATGAAGACTTTTTGGATTTCCAGCCATGTTAGCATAAGTCTGTCACGCAACCTTTCAATAAAAACAGAAACCATTGGTTATCAGCTTTAGGAATGAGGAATGAGGAATGAGGTTGAAATAAAATACAGAATCACACACACAAATATATCATACCAATAGTGATTGACATTAATTGAAAATAAAAAGTATCTTTGATTTAAAATAAACATTATTCTCATTCTGTGGTGAAGCTGGAATATTGTTGTGTGAAAAGTCACCAAACAGGAAATGAGCAATAAATGCAAAGTTTTTAACATAGTTTTTAAAGCAATTTAATTTTTATGTTTTTTTTCTTATATCATTTCATAGAGTCAGTGTTAAAAGGTAAGCTCTTATTCTTAAGGTATATTTTCCAAGGCAGAATAATGAATTTTTCCAAGGCAGAATAATGCAAGCCTTCTTTTATTTTCCAACATTCTTCACTAGCCCTGCAGAGAAAAATGGGTTATACTTACATGGCACTTTTCCTTCTTGTATATTCATCTTCCTCAGATTAATTTCCCATAGCTAACTGGTTGGTTGCTTTTGCAACCAGAATGTCCATTATAGTTCTTTGTATATTCTTATGTGTCTTAAGAAGACAAGTCCAATATAGCATCTGATTAATGAAAACTTGCCCCAGAAAGTTTCTGCAAAGATTGGAACACATTGAATGCAATCATGTTAAGGACTACATTTAAAATGGAGGGGGGGGGGACCAGCTTAACCCCACGTGTATAGTTTTCCTCAACAAAAGTCAATGTAATTTTTAGATCATTTCCCTGTTTATAAGGTTAGAGGGCTTCACTATATTGTTCTCCCCATTCATTACCTCCCTTTGCCATTATTACCAGAATTCAATCTATTGTGGCTGATGCAAAGTATAATGGACAGCATATAACAAGAAGCAAGGAGGAACTGGGCAAGTAAACCTGCAGCCTTCTACCTCAGGACACAAAGGCATGCTTGGGAAAAGAAGGCCTATACAAAAAATATTTAAAAGTATAACAAGTAAAAAATGAGGAGGAAAGTAGGACAGACAAGAGAGAAAAGAAGGAAGAGAGGAGGAGGAAAGACACAAAAAGCACAAGATACAAGTCTGGAGACCCAAGGAAGCATGCGGAAGGCATGCAGAAGAGGAAAAAGACAAAACAAAGTAGTTGGACAGGCATGGAAAACATAGAGAGTGAAAACAGATGAGGGAGAGAGGAGATAGAGTGCAGATAGAGACAAGAGAAAGAAAACACAACACAATGTGCAAATGAAGGGACGGGGAGTATTTATTTATTTATTTATTGAATTGATATGCTGCCTTTTCTCCCAAAGTGGGACACAAGGTGGCTTCCACAAAGTTAAAAAACATTTGGACTAAGGTTATAAAATTTACTTCATGCAATAATGTAAAATAAAATAAGAGGACGTATAAGATGATGTACAGATGGTACTTAACTAAAGAAAAGTTATCAAAAATGTCTAAGAATGTTTCAAATTAATGTTGTGGATCTCAGGAAGGATTTTTTTTTCATATATGCTGGATTGGCAGGAAAGCCAAGAGTTAGTAGTCTTATATGTTAATACCAAAAAAAAAATTAAAGGTAGATTTTGCAATGTCACCAAAAGTGTTTTTCTTGGGAAATCTTTATAAAGCTTGAAAGGAAATATGGACTACTTCTTCTACACATAAAAAAACCTGCAAGAATGTTCTTTGCCCAAACTTGGAAGCAGACTAATGGACCAGCAACAGAAGAATGAATTGATAAAGTTGCACATCTTGCTTTCAAAAGCTGAAAAGCTGAAAAACTGCAGTGGATTTTTTCAAAGACTTGAGACTGTTAATTGATTTTTTGAGCAATAAGAAATCAAATGATGCAATGATCTGTGATTATGACCGCAGGGGCCCCTCCACTTTTCTAAGGGTTTGGGGTGCAGAACCTTTGCAAACTCTTTCTCTGTGTTTCCCCTCCAATTCCCTTCTGGGTCTTCCCTTTCCCATTCCCTTGCCTTTTTCCCTGCACAAAGAAGGAAGGCAGGTGCGCCCAGGCAAAAGGCAAGGAAAAGGGAGGGGAAGGCACGACTGCACCTTCCTTCTCTGTGTGTGGTACTCCCCACTCTCATTCCCTTGTCTTTTGCCTGGTCCCAGAGAAGGAAGGAACAGGCAAAAGGCAAGGCAATGGGAGGAAGGGAATGGGGGAAGGCATGCATACACTTCACAGATAATCAAATTCATGAAGGTCAAATCTGTAAATGAAGAGGACTGTACTAGTAATTCTAGTAAGGATGAATGTATTTAGATCTGCAATAGCATAATAAGATGTGGGATATTAATCAAATTTTCCTTTTCATTCCAATTGGTATGGGGGCAGAGTTCCTTTGTACAGTTGGTCCTCCATATTTGCTGGGGTTAGGGGTGCAAGATCCTAGTAAAAGTGGAAAAAACACAAATATCAAAATGTGTGTGTAGGTCTGTGAGAAGTGGGCCAAAGAACAGTGGTGAGAGTAGGCACCTAGGGTCAAAAGCAGGTTAGGGAAAGGGGTGGGTCAACATGGGGGCCCTATACTTTCTCTCTCTTGCCCATGTTCTTCCTTGGGAGTAGAGGGACACTGGGAAAGGTTCATGGTGTTGTGAAATTCAGGTGTGAGCCATCTTTAGCTGGCCAGGCAGTGGCTGATGGAAGAGGAGGAGCAGGAGGAGAGGTGGATTTTTAAAGGGCTGTGCAGTCTGATCAGAGCTGCTAAGAAGGAAGGTTCCCCAAGAAAAGAAACACTTGAAGTTGGAGGAAGGGGGGCACAGGGTTGGAAAAACTTGGAACTAATCAAATCTGTGAAAGTTAAACCTATGAATGTGGAGGGCCAACTATAGTGCAGTGTAGCGTAATGTAGCTAGGATGTGTTCAACGTAAAAGATGAGTCTTTTAATGATGGGTTGTGCTTTCATTTTAGTCTAGTTCAGTGGTTCTCAACCTGTGGGTCCCCAGATGTTTGTGGACTTCAGCTCCCAGAAGCCCCAGCCACTATGGTCAATGCTCAGGGCTTCTGGGAGCTGAAGTCCAAAAACATCTGGGGACCCACAGGTTGAGAACCACTGGTCTAGTTTGATCTAGTTTAGTTTTAGTTCTGTTAGGTGCATGTGTAATGCTTGTCTGTGTGTGGTTTGCTTCTTTTTCTTTCTGTCATTATGGATTGGTCTGTTTGTATCTTCTGTTAAAACTAATAAACACCAGATATTAAAGAGACAGAGAGAAAGAGGACACTGTAAGCAGGCAGCTACCAAAACACGCGGAAAATAGGAGAGTTAATGGAGATGAAGAATATTTTGAGAGAGGTAACAGAGAGAGCCTACAGCCAGGGAGAAGTGAAGGTGAGAGACAGCCGACAGGGATGGAGTGTGGAAGAAAGGGAGGCGCAAATAAAGTTTAACCAAAAAACTATTAAATATATAACATCACGAATAACTGTGTATGTAATATAATGTGGGGCAGAAATACCAGTGAATACATAATGATAACAATTTTTACATTGGAAATATGCATATGTCTATATATGGTCATTATATTAAAGGTGGGGTAAAACATCTCATGATTGAACAATTTTTTTTCTATGACTTTTTTTTCTTCCAAAAAATCAATTAAAGGAGGATTAAAATTTTATACTACTAATTTCAAAGAAGCCCTGTCTGTCCAAATGGGGATATTAGATCTATTTAAGCTTGCTAGATCCACTTAAGAAATCAAGTATGCAAGCATGTGCGCCAATTCCAATATCAGCCAGTTAAAAAAGTGCAAATTTTTGTTTATTCTAGTACATGAGTAGATTATGAGGTTTTATAGTTTTTAAAAATGGATGAATTTAAATTGAAAACTGGTATACCTAGCTTGTCTACTTTCCCAGCTAAACTGACTTTGAAACACCTGTAAACCTAATAATCCAGAAAGGGAAAAATAATTAAAAAGTGGAACTATTGTCACCCAATTCCAAAGGCAAGTGATTCAGTGAGAACTTTCAAATTTAACATGAAGCAACATTTGAGGGTAAGGCAGGGGGACAGCAAAGTATGAGACTGGAGAAGTAGTCCCTCCAAAATGGTTCAGTACCTTGGATAGATCTTTTTTTTCTTCCACGCTCTTAATGGGATCCTCTAATATTATAGCAATATCATCTGCGAAAGCTCTAATCTTATATTCTTCACCTTTTAATTTAACATCTTTAATTTTTTTATTTGTTTTGATGCTTGTGATCAGGACTTCTATAGCTGTTAAAAATAGTAATGGGGAGATTGGACATCCTTGTCGAGTTCCTCTAGCAACTTATATTTTTTCAGTCTTCTCCCCATTTATTAGAATTTGAGCAGTCTGGTTGTGATAAATAGTTTTAATGCTTCGCATGAAGTGACATCCAACATCCATTCTTGTTAATACTTCAGACATGAAGTCCTAATTCAAACTGTCGAATGCCAGATGGTTTACCCGCACCTTATTATAAAGCTTTACAGGATCAACTACTTTTACCATTCCAGGCAACAATGAATGCAATCTTTAGAGGAATATTACCTAAATCCTGGAACGAAGCTTATATAACTTTGATCCCAAAGGAAGATCGGAATCCTCTTGTAGTTAAAAATTATAGACCGATATCATTGCTTAACATGGATTATAAAATGTTTACATCAATTATGGCAACAAGGATGAAGAAAATCTGGAAGAAATAATTAGCGATGAACAAGCAGGCTTTCTACCCAACAGATATTTAAAAGAAAATATGAGATATATTTTAAATATTATTGAGTATTTTGAGACACAACCCAGGAAGAAATTGGCATTTTTATTTCTTGATATTGACAAACATAGCTCATTTTTAAAGTTAAGACTAAAACCCAGAACAGATTCACTGCACCACTGACATCAAAGCCACCAGTCACTACTTTCTGGCAGCTTAACTGCACCCTAGTTTCAAAGTGCCCTGGCTGCAGACAGAGTAGAACATTCAGGTAACTAGATAAGGTTAGAAAATAAGTTTAGGTGGGTTATCAAACCATGGTGGGTGTGGGCTCTTGTAATCCAGCATTTTGATTTTTCCCAGCAATGATCCATTAAGATGCAACAGCAAGTTATGATCTAACCGTGTTTTTTTCTGAAATCCTTTAAGTCAGCAGCTGTGGTCTCTATAAGTGGGGTGTAATGTATTCCATGCTGAAAAAATGCAGTACTACCTTTTATTTTCTTTTTCCTAGTTTACTTTTCTCTCTCTTTCCCTCTGTCTCAGGTGCATGCTGGAAGCTTTGGTGAAGGCTGAACTAAATAGGGCAGCAGATTGCTCCCATCTTAATGGGGGAATAAATACACTCCGGGTTTTAAGCCAAGCTTTAAAGCAGTGGTTCTCAACCTGTGGGTCCCCAGATGTTTTTGGACTTCAGCTCCCAGAAGCCCTGAGCATTGACCATAGTGGCTGGGGCTTCTGGGAGCTAAAGTCCACAAACATCTGGGGACCCACAGGTTGAGAACCACTGCTTTAAAGGAATTCTGTAAGGGGCTGAACCCTGATTCTAACTAGGTTCAGCACCTTGGATAGCTCTTTAAAAGCTAACCCAAACCTGAGATGGAGTCACCACCACACTGATATGGGAGACGCCAGCAGTACTAAGGTCAGAGTGGAAAGTCCTTTGATATTCAGAGACATGCATGTTCTTTTGAATTATTTACCTGTCTCTTGTAATTAACAATTGTCCAACAGAAGTGGATTTTTCACACTGTTTTGATTGCTGAAAGATTGATATTTAATTACTGCAAAGATAATATTTCTCCATCTGGTATCCAATAGACAGAAGATCTAACAATGCTTGCAATATTGTAAGGATGGTGTGTAGACAAAACATACAAATGGACTTGTATTTTTTTTTAGATTTTGTCAGTTTTTATGGAAAACTTATGACTAATGTAGTTATTTTTCCTCCTTTTATGTTTTTATTTTCCTGCATTTGTTATACTGGAACATTAATGTATGTAACTGAGATCACTTTTGAAACTGAAAAAAAAATAAAACAATTATATTAGCTAGAAAAAGTTAAAAAAAATACTGAGGATAGAGGCAGTGATGGGTCCACAGAAGGAAAACAGTTACAAGAGAAATAAGATTTTTTCAAAAGCAGCTACAGTGATGTAGAGCTTCAGAGGAAAAAACATTAGATGAGGAAATCTCCAACGTGCATCCTTCTCTCTTTGTGAATTTCCCTGGATTCCTATGGTTTCTTTCTTAAACAGATCACAGGTGTGCCATCCATCCAGTGAACTGCATGACTCCTTCTTCAGTACTGGTAACAACTGCTTGACTGATAAGTGACATAGATTGTTCTAATCCTATTTTAGTCCCAACTAGAATAGACCCATTGAATAAGTCATATTTACCTATGTGCTGACTCACCATTCAGCAATTGAATCTACTTTAGTTTGGACTAAACAAAATGATTCCAGCTACTATCTGATAAAATGATTGAGAACCTTGTTCCTTTGAGGTAGAACGGGCTCTGATGGAATCAGAGATTAAGCTTTCAGAAATAGTTTCTAACCATTGGTTGCTCTATCACTATTTCTTTAAAAACAATCTGATATTTATCTTTGTGGAGTATTATTCAGGGGCTGGACCTGAGTGGCTCTGATTCACTGTTTATATTTATAGGAAAAGGTTTTTGTTCTCTGCAACCTTCATGTGTGTGTATATATTTCTTTGTAACCTCATTCATTTCTTTTCAGTAGGTGGGTGGGTGGGTGAGCAAGTGAGACTTTTTTTTTTCAAAACCCATGCAGCTGTTTTTCTTCTTTCCAATGATGGAAAGGAAGCAATATATCATGGATGGGATTTTTTATATGGTAAGATTTTTAGTGTGGTAAAATAATGTAATATTAAAGATGATTAAAAATCAGCTTAAGTGCAATAAATGTCCCCCTTTCAATTTAAACATAATTAACATAGTGTTAAGGAAGAAAGTACAAAAGCAGGGGTTGAGTTTAATAGGAAGAAAACAAAAATAATTACCATAGATTATTTACATAAAAAATTTAAGTTAGCTGTGTTGATTAATGTCTACAGCAGAGCTTTCCAAACTTTTCATGTTGGTGACACATGTTTTTAGATATATGCAGCCTCGGAGTGTGGTAGTGTCTCCTTCTTTGGAGGTTTTTAAGCACAGGCTACATGGCTGTCTGTTGAGAATGCTTTGATGGGTGTTGCTGCATAGCAGGGGGTTGGACTCGATGGCCCCTGGGGTCTCTTCCAACTCTATGATTCTATGATTCATGACACAGGAATTCAGTTTTACTAGCAAACCAGAGGTTAAACTAACCCCTTATAAGAGATATAGACACATACATAAATTGTAATAACAAAATGTATGGGGACACAACATATCTCATGAAAACCTTTCGTATATTTTTAAAAATATATGATTTATAAATAGTAACATACATTTCCAAGATTGTAGGTGACACACCTACACACTTCAGACAACACACTAACGTGTCACGGCGCATCATCTGGAAAGCCCTGCTCTACAGTTATATATGTTTGTCCTATATCTGCATTCTCTCTCTCTCTCTCTCTCTCACACACACACACACACACACACACACACACCATGATTTTCTAGTAATTTCTTATCTCAACACCCGGGTGAAACACTTTGCCCTTAGCTGATGTGCGGACAGCAGCTAAGTTAATGGGAGGAGGGAGACTATACCACTAGGAAAGATGAACAGCTTGCATAGGTACTATCAATGGTGTCTAATTCTTATGTGTCTTTAGAGGTCTGTCAATGGTTTTACTGGATGGCATCATACCTATGTATCTGGCAATATATCTGCAAAATGTGAGTCTACATATCTCTGAAAGGGAAGAAACCTTGGGTCTGAGCTTTATTCAGCAATTGTTATTTTATTTCTCTTATTAAATCTTGCTGTGATCCTAACACGATTTTAAGAGGTCCAATGCAGTGTTCACATCCATTACAGATGGGGCTATCCCTTCTCTTAGTTGCATTAACTGTGCCAGCTAAATTGCTAAGATGTTAGCAGGATGCCAGAACATTTTCCTCCATGGAAAATTAAATGACAGAATTACAGAATTACCCATGTCTTTGGTCTCCCAACATTAATTTCCTAAGTTTGAGTCCAAATTGTGGCATGGGTCCTGGGCTTGCAGAAGCAGTCTTCCCTGTCATATCTCCCATTGTAGCCACTGTGAAAATGCTATAGAGTGCATCGGGGAGCTGCTCAATGGGCAAGATTGTAGTATACTAGGGCTCAGGGAAAGAGGGAGGTTCATTACTTCTGCTTGATTTTCAGGGATCCCTTCTTCAGCATCATCCTGCACTGCAAGCTGCTACAATAGGGCCTTTCAGCAATTTGTGTGTCATTTTCAGCAGTCCGAAGGGGGTCCTATGGACCAGGGGTGGGATGTGTGGAACTCTGCTTCCACCAGTCTTGTTGCACTCTGGATCTAAACCTATTGTTCTGCAGCCAGTGCACTTCAGTTTATAGTAGACCATTAAAACCATTGAGCAGAGTGAGGTATCTATGCCAGGCAGTAGATCTGGGCTGTCAGGAGAGAGCAGCAAATTGCTAGTTATTTGATTTCCCATTGTATTTTTACTGTCAGGGAGAGTGAGAGGTGTGTGTGTGATTTTCTGCCTCATATGCCAGAATAATTTGGCAGGCTTTAGGCGCGATGTATTTTCACTTTGGTGACTTGCGGGGGGCAGAGACAGAGGAAGGATATTGTTTACTGGTCTCCCTCAAGCAGCAAAATACTTCGGGCTGGCAAGTGTACAATTTAATTCCATTGCCAACCTTGCACCAGTTGCTTTTTTGTTTGTTTGTTTGTTTGTTTAGAGTCTACTATAGCTGCCTTGAGTCTCATGACAGAGAGAAAGTAGAGTATAAATGTTGTTGTTGATGATGATGATGATGAAAATAATAATAATAGGAAGCTTTCAACATATTTAATGCTGAAATGGAAGAAAAGGGAAGCAATCTTTCCTTATGACAATCTGTTGCTACATAACTACACTTGGTACATCCCAATCAACTGAATTCTACTTGTATGCCAAAACAGGCTGTATACTTTACTCACCAGGTATTGACATCTCATAACCAGAATCTGGAAAGTTACTTTTGGGACCACAGGTCCTAGAATCCCCCACTCCATATAACCAGTCTAAAATGAAATGGCTACAAGTTCTGCCCACAAATGTCGACAATCCAGCAACGTGGCAAAGATAAAACTTGTAGAATTGCTTGCCCGGTGCAATAAACAGCTCCATGTCTCATCTCGTGTCCAAGCTTTCGTATCTACATAAAATGACGAATCCACTTTTAACGTGTTTAAATTAATTTGTTGAATAGCTAGCCACTTTTTTTTCTTCTTCCTCAAGAGAATTTTGGAGGGCCTGTCCTATGTGTGCTTTTTGTCCTGAGTGTATACATTGGGAAATTCAAGATCTTTGCATTTCCTGGTTGGCTTGTAAATCACCTATTAATCATTGTTTATTGCTGGTTTAAAAAACAAAAAACACGACAACCCGGCAACAAGAGTTAATATTTAAAAGCAAAGCAAATAATGAATGCTCCTCGCTTTCTCGGGTGTCTTTATTTTTGAAACACAGCAAAGGCAGGCCTAGCAAAAACCAGGATCCTCGCCACTGGAAAGGCGCAGCCGACAATACTCTCGTTGCTGGACGCCCCTCTCCCTAGCGCCCAGGTAAGCTGCCAGGGTCTCCTCCTGTGGCTGCCAACGGCGCCTCGCACCCAGCAGCCCCTTTCCCCCTCACTTTGGGCCCTCGCCCGGGCGCGATGATGGAATAGCCAACCTTTCCCCCCTGCGGAGTTTTTGTTTCCGGGGAGGTCGTTAGCTGCGTGGAAGAGGAGAAATCATGGAAGCCTCCTCTTCGTCGCCTGAGGAGAATTTCGACGCGCTCCCACGGAGCGACCCCTCCGTCCCGTTTCCTGTTTCCACTCCTCTCCCCCTTTTCCTCGCCAGAAGGCATTTTCCCCATCCCTTCTCCATCTGACAGGGTAGCCGCTCAGCCTGAGCCTATTGGAATGCGTTGCTCCTGGCTGTTGCATTTAGGGTACTCCTGCGAGGGCTCTTTCCTCAAGCAGGAGGCTGGAGCAGAGACGGGGGGCCAGGCGTAACCCCGAGTGCTTGACTTGAGGAGGGGGTGGCGGACCCTGAGGAAGCCCAGGTACTCCCGCAATCCTGCCTCCCTCCCCCACCCTGCTCCCCCAAACCTCCCCAGGAACCACTAGCAAAGGAAGGGATAAACCCGAGGTATCAGCATCAGCCCGTCCTCAAGCCCCACCCCTTCGCTTCTGACGGACACCCTCTCCTCCAACCGCGCCGACGCAGACCTTCCTCCGAGCCAATGAGAAAGGAGCAGGGCGGAAGACTTCCCACCCCCTCCACCCCACTTCAAGGCTGGTTGAGCTGTGCAGGTAGGTGTTAGGGGCTATGGGAGCCGCTTGCGAAGCGGCTGCAAAACCGAGGGCGCAAATGTGTATACAGGCATATGTCTATGTGCCCGTGCCTAGAGAGAGGGGTGCGCATTAAGGGGGTGCACGGGGGAGAAGGTGCAGCGGCAGAGATGGCAGGGAAAGGGGGGCTGGGGGCGTGACGTTGCAGATGCATGCTACCGGGTGGTGGTGGCGGTGGTGGTGGTGGTGGTGGTGAAGGAGGAGGCGGAATGAAGCTGAGGAAGGGGGACCCCCCCCCCACCGCCACCCACCGCAACTCTTCCCCGCAGCCAGCCAGGCACACTCGGTCCTGCGACCGGAGAGCCCAGGCCAAGTAGACGGAGAAGCCCCCCTCTTCGCAACTTTGAGCGGGAGGAAAGGAAACGGGGTGGCCAGGAGAAGGGGAGGAAAGTCGCCCTCAGACCCTTAGCAACCCGCTTTCCTAGAGACGGACTGGACAGGCCGGGGACGGGCGGTGTGTGTGTGTGGGGGGTAGTAGGGGCACATGGTGGTCGTGGAATAATAGCCCTTCCGGCCCCCGCCCCAAATATCCCCAAAGTGAACGGCGAACTGGTGGGGGTGTAAGGCAAGGCAAGGGCGGGCGGGTGAGGAACTTTGTGAAGTTGTCCACCTTTGGACGCGACTGGCAAGACGGTAAGGCGAGCGGCTCTGTCCGTCCTTCCACTCACGGTGTCTGTCTGGGAACTGAAAACCATGGCTGGTCAGGCAGGGCGAGTAGGGGGAACTTGGTGGCTACCGTACCACCGGCCAGGGCTGAGGAGGAGCGAGGCAAAATCCCCGGGGCCCAGGCCTCCGTGGGCCTGGACGGCGAAAAGACGAACAGTCCCTTACAAAATTAAAATTAGGAGCGGGGAAGCAGGCCCTGTTGTTCATCGTGGCCAGGGCCCAGCTCTCAGGGGCCTTCCACTCGTGTGGCTCTTGGGATCCCCAGAAGATTGGGGCTCTCCCATAGTGCTTTTCGGGGGCGTCCATTTCTGGTGGACTGGACCAGACTTCATTTGAGGCAGGGCTCTCAGACCTAAAACCACACACGCCCCTTACCACTTCCTCTTTCTCATATTCCCTACTTGAAAAGGTTAATTTTTTTTATCATACATGATTTGGAGTGTATGGGTAAACAAGCATGGTTCTATAATGTCTACTCAGAAACAAGTCTCTCATTGAGTTCAGTGGGGCTTGTGGCCAGGTAAGTGGGTCTATAGGACTCCAGCTGAAATATCCTTTATCTCTAAGCAACTGAAGAATTCATTGTTTAAATCTGTGGGTTAGATCTGGGTCTTTGAGCATCTTATTTTTAGACAGGTCTGGATTTCAGCTTTTTTCCTATGGAAGTTACTGTAGCTGGGGCATCCTTTTATTGTTTTTTTAAACTCTAGGTCGGGGAGTGGGTAAAGGGCAGCCATGGGGCTCTACACAGATCCCTGTTTGTCCAGCCTGCCGTTCATCCAAACTGTTTTAACATCAAAATTACATTTTTTCCCTAAACCAGAAGTAGAGTTCCAGCCACTTTTGGTTTGAGATGAGGGGGCATTTTTGAGGGCTAGTCTGTGCTACCCCCAGAAGGCCTGAGGGATAGAACATTGGTTCCCCTGACCCATTGCTGGTCAAAGGGAGGAATATTAATAGGACATCATGGAGGTAGAAATAAGCAATCTGCCATTTGAGTCCTTTTATAGTTGTGATTTTCTGGAATAACAGCACGGAACTAAAGATTCCTTAAAAATCTTTGAAATAATGTAATTCTAAGAAGATTAACAGCCTATATGTCAGTCTGTGGGTTTTGTGCATTTTTAAAAAATTTGTTAATTGTGTATACATAGAGACACATGCATTTAGGATAAGGCTTAAATATGTATTTTTTAAAAAACCAAAAGATACTTGAGGCCATTCAGTGTGATAAATACTGGCCAGTTCCAAAAACCAAAATTTCTACCATTGTAAAAGTGAGTCTGTGGAGATGATGGTACACTTCTATGCATATTTACTCAGAAGTAGGGATCATTTTTGTTTTATGGGACCTACTTCTATATGTATGTATTAGAACTGTAATTTAAAGTAATTTGTATAAGCAAGGACACCCCTCTCCATTATTGAGGCAGGGCAATGGAGCAGTGCCCCCCTATCTTTTGCCATGGATGTGCTTCTGACAGGAGCTTTGTAACAGCCAGAGAGAACTCAAACTGCTATGTATTATGAGGGTCCTTTTATTTTTCTCATTAGCTGCTAAGATTTTAGGTTTGTTTTTTGAGGAAACAGAATGACCATAGATATATCCACATAACACTGTGAGCCAAGAGGAATTAACAGGAGTGAAGTTAAATTTGTAAAAGTGGTAATTTGAGTGGTCAAGGTAGATTTTATTCCAGAATGTTTAGGACTCCTTCAGAATTTTTTACCTGCAGGTATTGAGCTCTATAAAGAGTCTGTACTGTACATGCAAACCTTATGTTTATCATCTTGGTATAGCTGGTTTCTAATAACACATGTCTGTGGTTAAACCAGCATATAAATTAGAGGTTTTATATTAGGAAGTACTAATAAAATAATAAAATGGACTGATGCTGGTCTATTGAAATCTTGCTTTCCTAGCTTTCATTCTCATAAAAGAATCATAGTCTATGTGGCTACAAACCATAGCACAGGGAATATGAAGAAGGTAGACAATAGGAGTATTTCTAATTTATTGTTAGCCAGTCAATGACATAGAAATAATTTTAACTGTGTGTGAATAATCCTGACCCTCATGGAAAAGAGCAATCTTCTTTTTAAATGTGAAATTTTCACAGGCAAAAGTTACTGCCCACTATTAGAAGGAAAGATAACTTTTCACATCCACTTTTTATTCAAACCAATGGCAGATACCTGGAATATAAATGTTTCTAATTCTATTTGTGTGCCAAAGCAAAAATGTCTTTCCCACATGCTCACACAGAACCTAAAGACAAATACAATACCTATCAGAATCTGGAAGATTCAGGTCTAAAAAGCACTGATTCTAATTTCAAATGTTCTGTCTGACTCTATCTGTTTAAAGAAAAAGATTGGTAGCTTTTCTCAGAAAGCCAACTGTATACTAGCTTTGGACATAATCTACCAATAAAAATTGTTCTTGCATTTTATGAAGAAGCCAGCAGCTTGTAGGCTGGTAGATCCTGCAGAAATTCTTAGCTTTTGTTCTCTGTGTATCAATGAAGGAAACTTTTAATTGGCAGTTAAAACTTCATTTAATTACTAACTTTAAAGCTTTAAGAAACAAGAATTAACCAAAGTTGATTTAATCGGACTAGGATGACAGCTTTTGTTATCGTCCTCAATTCAGGATTGAAAATAACATACAGTATTAAGGATAAAATATTATGTTAATTTGTGGGAGGAGAGAAACAAGAGAAAATTTATTAGTTTGCTTGTAATTTATGTGTATATGTGCCTTCAGGTTATCTGTTGACTTAGGGCAATCCCTTTAATTTAGTAGGGTTTCTTAGGCATGAAATAATCAGAGGTTGTTTTGCCAATTCCTTCCTCTGAAATATAGCCTACAGAACCTGGTATTGACTGGTGATCTCCCACCCAGGTGCTAACCAGGACTCACCTTGCTTAGCTTCCAAGACCACAAGGGATCTTGTCACTTTTTTGTGGAAGGGAAATGAATAGAGGGTGTTTGCCTATTCCTTTAGTTATTCTCTTCTTTTCTGTGATCAGTGATAGGCCACCAGAGGTGAGAAGTTGTTTAAAGCCTGGGAAGATTTCTCATTGAAATTAACTCCTGTCTTAGAAGATTTTGGAACAAGACCTCTGGTGGGAAAACTGTCTATAAAAAGTAACAGTTAGTATAACAAGTAATGATTAATGCAGTTAATCCAAGTTTTTTTAACTTCAGATGTTAATAATAAGAAATTAATTTTGAGAACTTACCAACAATTAAGAAAACATTTTTTTTATTGCTAGTGTTTTGAGTTCTGCCCAAATCCCCTAAATTAGCATAGAGGGCAAGTTGTTTTTACATAAGTGTATATTGACCTTTCTTTTAACTAAGCAAGGCTTTTTGAAAAGCAGATTTCAGTTCTTCCTTTCAAGCCAGGGCAACTTGTGTGCAGCAACTCTTTATAGATATGAAGCTTATTGCATAGTGATAAGGTCTAACGCTAGGCAGTTCTTCACTTAAAAGAAAAAAAAATCCAAATGTGTTCCCTAAATGGTATAGATGAGAGAACAAAGTGATACAAAGGCAATTTTGTTCTTTCTATTTGGTTTTCCTGAGTGCTTCTTTGTGTCTTTAGTCTTCTTCCCTATTATTAATGAAAAATAGTAGTATGCTATATTAGTTTGAGTGCTGGACTGGAACTCTGGGAAAGCAGGGCTTGAATTCTCATTCAGCTGGGGAAATCCACAGGATGACCTCGGCCAGTTGCACTCTCTCAGCCTCAGAGGAAAGGCATGTCAAACTCCCTCCAAACAAATCTTGCTCATAAAGGTCTATTATAGGATTGCCATAAACTGGTGTTGACTTGAAGGCACATAACAGCAACTCTGTATATATTATGAAACTCATTTTCCCCTTCCCCTAAATACTTGTGCTTTGCAAAAGTTCATTCTCCCCAGATCTCTCAAAATGTAATATCACTATTCCAAACTAAACTAAACTATGTATGTAGGTGAGGTAAGGCTACAATTTGTGAAAACACATTTCTCTATGAAGAGCAGACAAGTGACGCGTTGTAATTGCAGTGTACTTCTTTACACAATGGCCTGGTCCAAAAGCTGTCAGGTAGAGTGAGAGAACTGTACTGTGTTCTGGGGGCTAGACATAATAGAAGAAGTGTAGTTAAGAGTCATGTTGCCAGCTTCGTTCTGACCATTGAGGGATAGGTCCTGGGCACAACCAAAGGTGATAGATAGTAGAGGTAGCAGGCAAATGAAGGAAGGGATTTTTGTTTTGTTTTTTTTTGCAAAGTGGGGCGGGGAAGGTTCTGTGGAATCTTAATAAGGTATATGTCTATTCCTGCCTGTTGATTTAAAGTCTTCTTTTGCAGAGTTGAGGTTTCTTCCTTCCCAGAGTAGGAGAGATCTGCGGAACTGCTAATCTGGCTGAACAGAAGCTCGTCTTTGCTAGACCTCAAATTACTTCTGAATTATTCTGAACATGATGGATTCTGCCATAGTGTACCACTACAAGGTAAGTGTTGGTTTCTACCTTTTGTCATCTATGAATTGTGTTTCAGCTAAGAGTTAATTTTAGCCTGGATTTGACTTTGGAGCCTGTTGGAATTAATTTGAGGAAATGAATGTAAATTAAGTGATGTTTTGCTAGAGTGGAGCCAATGTCCATACCCATGCCAGTGTATTTTTCAGTCAGAAGTACAACAGGTAATATACAGAAGTACAGGTAATATAATGCAGTCTGTTTGTTCCAGATGTTGCTTACCACCTGGGAAATGTCATCTAATCGTGTTCAGGAGGCTTCATCACTTTGAGTACAGTCTACATCTTAGTGAAGTCAACTGAAAACAATTGGTTTTCATTGATGCTGATTGCATCTTGTCAGAAATACACCATAAGATGAAACAATCTTCAGCTAGTGGCCAGGCTGTCCGTGAGAGTCTAAGAACTGTAGTACCAGAATATAACTGTGATCAAATATTACAGAAGATGTTGCATGCGTCTTGGAATTTTTCCATGTCAAATATAAAATGTAGGGAGATCATTCTTATTTATATTCATTCCTCTCTGTATCCTGCATTAGGGAACAGTTTCTATAAATGAAGCCCAGAGCCATTCTCTTTTAATAAATTATACATAGTTTTCAGATCTTTTTTTAGTGCAGAGACCCATATTTTAAAAAGGAACGTAGTTGTTGCAGTCTTCATTCCTTGCCACTGTTAGGTCATACAGCAGAGACCTCTGATTTTTTCAATTCACATTTTAAGACATGTTGTAAGTTCTGTAGCATTTGTTGTATGACTTTATGGTCATATAAAAGGTTTTCCTGGTTTTTCATGCAATAATGTGATGTCACTTGGCTACTTGTATGTTATAATAGTGTCATTGTAATTTAAATAAATCTGAGAAATATATGTTTTAAAGAGCTGAGGTTTCAAATACAGGCCAGAGTACTGCTTTACTAGGGCAGAATGAACTTCTCTGTCTGTACCAGTCCACATCCCTCTTACTCCTGGAAGGCATTTTTCAAATGCAGGAGCATACTGTCATAAGCATTTATTAGCTAGGAAAGAGGGGAGAAGCAGGTGCCTGGAAAGTACTAGGCTGAAGATTTGGGAGGATTCCGGCTCTCTTCTGCCAGCTGCAGTACTGCACCCAGGTGCCTCCCCTGCTCCTGGCCGATAAATGGCTGTGGAAGTATGTTCTAGTGCTTGGAAGCTGTCCTGAGGTAACAGACATTGTGCCAGGAGGTATGGAATACTTCCTTCATAATGTCTGCAAAAGGACATAAACAGATGTAATCTTAGGTTACATGTATATGTATCACCAACAGGATTCCAGCTGGAAACCTATAGTTTATAATCTCAAATTATGATATTTCTGTCTGTGTATTTTTTTTTCTTTTTGCAATTTTCATAAATTAAATAATAAAGAATGAAGTACTGTACTATAGTAATATCTATCAGTATTTTGTTAGTGAAGGAAAGTAAAGTGAAAAGAGCAGAAATGATTGATAGAGAAAACCAAGATACTAACGGACAGGATTGGATGAGAGGAAATCCATTTCAAATGGTTCTAAAGTTCAGACTAATATCTGGAGCAGATTTATTGCTGCATAGAGATTGAAGCCGCCAGATATCCTGTTTGCCTAAATAACACAGATGTCTGGAATTAGTTTGTAATGAGGAAGACAGTAGTTATCTAAAACAGCAGGACTGTATGCAAAACAGTAGGACTGTATGCAATAAGCATTCAAATCCATGCTTGAATTTACAGTGAGACAGAGATTGTTACTGCAGGCAGGTGATTTTGGAAATCATGAAAAGATAGCAGTTGTTTGTTTATTATGTTGTTTGTTTGTTGTGGATACCAGGAAAGGGGAGAGGTACTTATGGGATTTTTTTGCTATCCAGAATAATTTGATTGGCCTTGGTATTATTCGCCTTCTGAGGCAGGGGCATTTGTTCTGCTGTGAAATGTCTTGGAGCAGCCTTAGCTTGAGTTTCTGTTTGTTTCTGCTGTGAGAGGGACCTGTCTCCTTTGAAGAAATTAAGCTGCTGATCTTAAAGGTTCTGGGCCAGTAAACTTTTGGAAGATGTGAGATAATTTAACCTCTAACTTGAGAACATGAAATCATACTAGTAAATTAGTGCTGGGCCATTAACAAATGGGTTGTCAAGAAATATTACACTGGAGGTTATACTGTGTTTTCCAAAGTACTACATGCTATCTTTCTCAAGTGCTAGCTTGTTGTGTTTATGCAAGTGTGTGTGCATGCTTGAGTGAAAGGTAGAGAATACTGTATGTTAATTTAACACTATAGAATGATTTTATTCAGATTAGGGGGATATGCAGACCAAAGCATTTTCTCTGATTTGTTTGCTACTACGTTCCTGATTTACAGAGAAAGAAACAGTAGGAAAGTGAGTGTGTGATGTTGTGGATGTAAGAGCATCTGAGCTTTTAGACTAGAGGAAGGAATTGTGTTATGCATATGTGCATGCATGGCTGAATGTAGCTTTTTCTTCTTCTCTCAGAATTACAAGAGGTAAGTGAATGATAACCTATTACTCTACACAGATTGTATTTGCTGGAATGAGGTCAGTGTGCCATAGTAGTTAGACAGTAGGAGATTGAGGAGATCTAGTTTCATGTTCCTACTGAGCCATGATGTTCCTTGGGTAATTTTGGGTCAATCTCTGTGCCCTAGTCTGTCTGATCTACCTCACAGCATCATTGTGAGGTTAAAGTAGGAAAGAGGAGAGAAGCCATATATGTTTCTTAATGCTTAATAGAAGAATGGTGGTAAGATCAAAGCAATACAAATAAAAGGTGTTAAAATACTGGCATGGAGAAGGCTAATCCACTGTTATGTTGGTAATGTAGAAACTTTTATTAGGAGGTAATGGAATAGGAAGGCTATCCTGTACCTAAAATATCAGTGGGAATTCTAGAAAAACACCAAAAAATTCTGTGTTTTCTCAGCAACTGTTACAGTTAATAGAAGTAGTATGAATGTTGGTAGGTTTGCATCCAATACTGAAACCCCTCCTTCTGTAATTTTTGACAATTGTTTGCTCTCCTACCTTTAAATAATTTGTGACCGTTCAGAGAGTCATTTTTAGTTATACAGTAAACTTGTAGAATAGACTAGATGGAACACTAGTGAGTAGTTAAACCCATTGTCTCCTGCCAACTTAATGACTTTGTCAAACATCACTTGAAATGGGGAAATGCTGGGAAAAGGTTAAGTACATTATACCCACCAGAAGTAGTTATTTCCAGTTTACTGTTGTGAAAGGGCCATTAAGCTACTATTTTGTGTGTGATGGCAAATTTGTGCTAGAGCACAAGTTAGATTTGGTATAGTTCCCCTCTTGCATTTTAACTCCACAGTGCTGCTAAGGTGTACTGCTCTCCTGCTATTGGTGCGCATGTGTCAAAACCATTCATTATTTTTTTCAAAAAGAATTATACACATTTGGAAATAAGTTCTTTAGCAGTATACAGGAATGTCTTTTTGGCATCTGTTGGAAGAAACTCTAGGAGATTCCACAGCTGTTCTGAGGCAGCAATTGAATGTAGCCATTGAATTTCAGCCATTGTTCTTAAAATAATGTCTCCTAGCCATGAAACTAGTCTAAAACTGGAATTTGGTGGACCCATTGTACCTTGCAACCCTAACTGTGCAGAAAAATTGGCCAAAAAGACAAAATGAAATGACACAGAGTGTTGCTCAAAATTCACCACTCACTCCAAAGAACCGGCGCACGAGATTTTGCTGTCTGAGCCCCATCCTCACCCAAAGTCATGGTACACTGTACCTAAGGCTGAATGAGTCATTTTGGGGCCTGAAACCAAAAAATCCCTTAAGCATTACCCCTTGCAAATAAAACAATTTATAATGCTAATACATTAAATGATATATAATACAATATTTATTAATGTGTAGACCAAAGGCTGTTTGCATACAAAGTATTAAAAGCAATACAATACAGAATATTAACATAAAATACTATAAAATGCATATATAAAAACAGCATAGCAAAAATACATCATGCATTAAGTTGCATAATAGACATGTATGAGAAAAATTTAAAATCTGGTTTAGTTAAAACATAAACAAGCCCACTGGGTGACCTTAGGTATGTCACGCACTCTCAATCCCAGAAAATTCTGTGGTAGGTTTGCCTTAGAGTCAGCATAAGTTCGAAATGACTTGAAGGCACACATTTGTTTATTTGTTGCCCTTTCATGATACCCCAATTGTCTGTCTTTGGCAGCAGTCTCTTCTGCCTTTTGGAATTGTTGGCATTGCTTTCCTAATAATCTTTCATTTGCAATTTACTTATGATATGGTTCCATTTATATTGGGACCCTTTATAATTGTCTCTGCTGTCTCTTTTCTCAGTTTGTTCTAATCCTCAATCTAGAAAAAGCTGACCATCAACTAATGACACTACAGAACTGACCCAGCAGGCTCTGTGATGTGGAAACTGTGCATGCTAGTGCTGGAAATGCTATTTGTGGTTGCGTACCTTTAAGTTGTTTCCAGCTTAGGCAAAAACTCTCTAAGGGAAAGAGTTTTCTTGGCAAGATTTCTTCAGGGGAGGTTGCCCCCCAGTGCCTCCCTCTGAGGCTGAAGGAGTATGACTGGCCCAAGGTTACCCAGTGGATTTTTCATGGTTGAGTACAGATTTGAACTCTGGTCTTGCAGAGCCCCTATTCCAACACTCAATCCGCTACACCCCTCTGGCTCTCTGAATCATTGATTCTGTCTTAACTTCGTAAACAGGTCCTGGTAGCAGGGGTTAGCAGAGAAAGCCTTGAACAAAGCTAGCATGGTGCTAGAATAAGGCAGTGTGCACATGTGTGTGTGAATGAGAGAATCCAAAATCCCAGAAATCATTGCACACATTTTCAAGTTCCATTTTGAGGGAGGTGATTGGGCAACCCTCCAGTTATTGCTAGAATGCAACTCACAGCATTTCTATTTACTATGGTGGCTAGGGATGATGGGAGTTGCAGTCCAAGAACAATTTCCTTTCCTGCCTATATTTATTTAGGTATCCCTTATTTCATCAAAATGGAGGTGTCCATAAGATTTATAATCAACAGAAAGCAATAAAATCAAACAGTAAAAATAGAATGTGAGAAGTAAAAGCTACAGCAATCAATACCACTCATAACATCAGGGAAAAAATTAAAATAAGCACCTAATGCCTAATAAACTACAAACATCTGAACCATTTACTTAAGCCCCTTGCTTGAATGACTCTAATATAATTTGATTGCACCAGAGTCTAGTTAAAGACCAGTACAGCCAAGCATCTGGAGTAGTTTTCCCTGCATTCCCAGGCTATCACAAGTTTGATGTGGGAAAACCCTATCTTGTGAATGGTGGCAAATAGTGTGGTAAATGAATGGGAGATTATTTCTGAATTATAATTAAAGCACAATAAAATGTATGTATGATTTTGGGCTATGTGGAGACAGAGTGGAATCTGGGAATAGAGGAACCTTTCTTGTTAATTATTACAGTTTGCCATTATTTTTCAAAACTGTGTTTCTGTCTTTCTATTATGTTATATTTCTGTTGATGCTGCATTATCTATCTGTCCAGCCATCTTTTTAAAGCTGTTGTGATGGAATTTAAGTATAATAGGGTGGTATTTTAAACATTATATTTATAATTATTAAGTGCTATTTCAACAGTAAACAAGTAGAATGGTATTCAATATATATATATATGTATATAGGGAAATATAGGGAAAAATAGTTATTACAGTAGGGATTTTATGAATTTTATAATATGACCTTGGGAAAGTAACACTTTCTCAGCCTTAGAGGAAGACAAAAGCAAATGCTTTACGAACAAATCTTGTAAAGAAAACTCAATGATAGGTTCCCCTTAGGGTCACAGTAAGTCAGAAATGACTTACAACAACAGCAATGAAGTATGTGCTATTAATATTAAAAAGATAGGATGTTCAGTAAACACTGATAATTTAAAAAGAGGCGTGCTCTTTAGTCTTTGAAAAAGGAGGGTTAAAAATCTTTGGGTAGATTTCTGCCTTTTTTGTTGTGCCTGCTCATGGAATAGAAAGCCTTTTAATAGTTAATATGTTTCCACAAAAACACAGCTCCATGGTGGAAGCTTGCCGGGCCCTTTAAATTTAAGCTGGACGACATTTTAGGAGTCCCTTCTGTGATTGCAGCTGTCATGTTTGCCCTGGTGATGGCGATAGAGCCTGTGCAAACCACTGACTCTTTAGAATCATATGATCTCCTTAGTGAACTACATTTCCCAGCAGGTCTTGCAGTGACTGCATTGTTTTCCTCCCCTGCTTTTACTTCTTGGAGTGTGGACTTGCTAAGGCCTGCGTATTAGGAAGAGTACAGGGAGGTGTTCTGGGGACAGCTGTGCCGCCTTGTGGCTGCCTGGAACTGTGCAGTTGCAATGTTAAATGGAGGCAGAACACAAAACTTTGTTATTGCTATAATTCATTCCAGGTTTAAGATGACAGCTTCTCTGTTATTGAGTCACCTTAAATGTAAGGATTCTTTGCAGTTTCCTATGTTCTTACTTGCTGGTATTAGTCAGTGTACAAAAAATTGATGTACCCTATACTTAACCTTGTGTCTTTTTGAGCACTTGTTAAAAACTAGGGTCCTGAGGTGAAGTAATTTTCCAAATTGAAGGCCAAACTGACATTGTCAAGCAGTAAACTACAGCTGGAAAAGAGACTGATTGATTAGTTGCTCCTTTAGATTACTTGATAACCAGAGATCTCTGGGCAGTCTACAGTATATTAAAAAGGCAAACAAGAAAAGTATTTGTATGAAATACATACAAGAAAACAGTTAGAGACTACACACAACAAAATAAAGAAGCAGCAAAAACAGAGAAATACTGCAGTGTCTAAAATCAAAGTAAACTGAGTAACAAAACAGAAGAATACTAAGGACTAAAACCAGTTCTTTAAGTGAATGGGACAATGTCTTCACTTAAAAGGAAATAACCATAATGTAGGTGCTGAATGAATTTATGAGGAAGGTATTCACCAGGCAGTGCGCCACCACTGAAAAGGCCCTTTCTCTTGTGGCCAGTCACTTTGCTTTGTGTGTTAGATACAACTGGAGGAGAGCCTTAGTTAATGACTTTAGGATGTAGGTGGAAAGATAGTAGTTATCCTCCAGCCATTTTGGACTTGAAAGGTTAAAACCAGAACTTGATCAAAGAGTTGATGAAAAGGTTATATTCAATTGATTTAGTAAATCTTGCAGCTCTTGTTTAGTCCATTTTAAATGAATGGGCTTAAGCGTGTTTAACTGCATGTTGGATTATTACTGGATGTACTTTTGAATGAATTGCATCTTGGTTTCAGCATGTGCATGCATTTTTAAGTTCTGGCTGTGATACACAAATATGTTTTTGTTCCTTCATTTTCAGAATACAGAGTGTGATAGGAACATTATGAGTTTCAGGCCTTTTCTTGTGTTCCAGCTATTAAGAGGAGGTATAGAGACATTAATGTAGCTTGTCCAGTATGTACCTAATTTTGATTCCACATAAAAGTTTGCAAATGTTTAAGTAATTATCGATTATCTTCTTCTGACCGACTCCCAAATTGTATTTACCTACACAGTGTGGTGGTGGTGAAGCTGCCTTATATAGCCCTATGCTGCATACATGGAAGCCAGGCAGCACACCCTGGTGTCTTGTGTCTTCCTTTATGGATAAAATGGGCTGTTCTATTGTCTGCCTGGTATCCAGGGCTTCCAGATGCCTTTTGGACAATGGTGAGGAGTGGTGAACTGCTACTTCTGCCTGCCTCTATTTCACAGAGTCTTCTCTTACAGAAGTGGTGGTCGTGATTAACCTCAATTTAAGCCCAATTCAGTATATATACATCTTATCTCTACATTTCATTGTATTTTCTCCTTAGCATTTTTGGTACTCCTTTTAGAACTTCATGTGTCACAATGCAGAGAGTAGGCAACCATGCTGCCCTGCGGGGGGGCCACATATGTGATACAACCTGGAGATTCCTTTTCTACTTTTGCATCAGAGGTGTTGGTTAACCTTCAGATGTTGTTTGACTCCAGTTTCCATAGCCACCAGCCATCCTGGTCACTGTTCAGTGATGATGACAGTTATATAACTTTCATAACTCTCATAATCTTGAAAGCTGTAGTTGCTGTAAGGCTATCGTTTCCCCATCCCTACAATCATTGTTGACAGGGGGAGTCATTGTTTCTTCTACTACCCATTGTTATTATCTCCTCCCTAACACTAGGCAGAATGAGGCAGCAACCTCAGGCAGCAGATTTTGGGTATTATTGAAAAGGCAGCAAATTGTTATTGTGTTGTAGTTGTGTTTTTACTACCACACCTCTCGATGTGAGGCACTGGACACATTCACACTCTGGAGAACCACATCAGATACCACAGTAGGATTGGATTCAGAACAGTTCTTTGTGATTGACCTCAGAGGAATGGTTATGGTGAGTCATGAGCAGAACCATGTTTCAAAGAGCTATGCTGGCCACTCTCTTCCTGTAGTAAATGCCATCATGTCTCTCCAGAGAGCCCCTCAATGAAATGCTTTGCTCTGAGAGAGGGACCTCCTTTCTTAGAGTATTATAAGTGAGGTGACCTTGAAAATCACCCATGCTGCAGTGCACAGGCAGTTTTACTGGCAACTTGACCCACAGTGTCTTTCTCTCAGGAACATTGTCCTGCAAAGTGAGGCAATGAAAGGGAAAGGGGAGGGGGTGAGAAAACAAATGGCACGGCACATGTCTTTCAACCCAAGTAGTGGGCCATCCAGTGTTAACTGTAGATGCCAGAAATTTAACCAGTGATGTTTTGCATGCAAAGAATATGCTCTATCACCTTTCCTTACTCTCTCTTTGGACTTCCATGATAGTGTTTTTTTCCCATTGAACATTTCATCCCACTCATGCATTGTTATGGAGAAAAATCTCCTCCCCTTTCTTGTTTTCTTCTATAAAAACGGAAGTCTGTTTCAAGACACCATCTCATAACCCAATCCATATGTATCTAGGCTGGGCTCATAGGCTGTTCCTTATCTAAACAGAACATTTGCTTATCTAAAAACTTTTGGCTTCTTCACAATAACAAAACCCATCAAGCAATAGTTATACTTCTAGCTACTTTAAAAAGTGCAAGGAATGCAGAATTTTCAGTTATTAAACTGTTCCATCTCTCCTCTTTAAATGTTGGGTACTGCAAAAAATTAGCAAGATTTTTTTTGGCAAATTTTCTTTAGTTTTCTCCATACACCACCAACACTTTGATAGTATAGTTCTGTGCATGTTTACTTAGAAGTAAGTTACACTTTCTTGGGTGGAGCTTATTCTTTTTAAATACATTCAGGATTTCAGCCTAGTGGTATGCCTCAATGTAATTTTTCCATTATAGCGTGTTCATATCTACTTATTAACACAATGACCTGATTTTCTGTGGAAGTCCAGAGACTTCCAGAGAAGATTACACAGATTTAGAAACATTTGTAACAGTAATATAAGTGAAAACCAGTAGCATAACAAGGGTTCTCACCAAAGCAGTGGAAGAAAAATAAGTGAAATATCTAAAAAGCCTAGGCATCTAAGAATAACTGGAAGACATTTAAGGGCACCACAGACATGTTATTCTTGAAGAAAATAATATCTGTTTTCCTAGCCAAAAAAACCCAAAACTGGAATAAATACAACTGAAAGATCTAAATGGGTATCAGTGCATGCTAAAACATCTCCTCAGCCCATGTCAGAAGAGAGCTGCTTTGGGGATATTGTCCCAAAGTCAGGGTATCAACACAGAAAAGCTCTATCCCCAGTCACCCATCTCCTCATATCTGAAGGCAGGGGGAGCCAGAGTAGGATATGAATCCTTTAGAACAGTGGTGTCCTCCAGGTGTTTTGGACTTCAGCTCCCAGAATTCCTGATGTTAACCAAGTAGCTAGGATTTCTGGGAGTTGAAGTCCCAAACACCTGGAGGACCAAAGGTTGGACACCACTGCTCTAGGGAAGGAAAGTAAAATGGAGCAGTATTGTGAACTGTGCTTATGAATGCAGAGTTTGCCAGTATAGTTGTTTCAAAATGGATGTGACGTGTTTCCCCTGACTGCTTCCAGTCAGTATTCCTGTTACTGTAATTTGGAATAACTGGTGGTTTCTCAGTAGCCTTCAAAAGTAACCCATATACAAAGTGGTGTGGTAATTTAGGTGACTACAAAAACTTTGGTGCAGGATAATGCATCTTGTGTCAGTCCTGTGTAGCTGTAAGTGCTGACACGCAGGCCTTTGTCATAGCAGATCCTACAATGACATCTCCTAAATCTGATCTACAGAAAAATCATTCTATGAGTTTTCATGTCTTCTAAAAGGAAGTCATTTGTAAAGCTAACAAGTTTTACCCACTCAAGGCCAAGGCACTCCAAAATATTTTGGATTACAACAGGGATGTTACTTGCCTAAGAAAACGATATGAAATTCATGAGATTGCCATAAGTTGATAGGCAATTTGAAGGCACATACACATGTTATTCATAACAAGACCCTCTTGCTGGAAAATTCCATTTTCTTTTCCAGCTACTGTGGTGATTTCAGAGAGAACAGGTTTGGGTTATTATGTCATGTTCCCTGCTGATTAAAATGGTGTTGGGCTTCGACTCTGCAAACTGTGATTCCACTACACTATTGGTTGTATGAGAGGCACTTGCATGTGTTATTTGGCAGTTTTTTCTTTCTGGATATAAATGACCAGAAGAGAAAAGTTTTGGGCTTCTGCTTGTAAATATATGTCCCGGCATCTGCTTTAGCCAGGGAAATTGAATCATAGAATTGGAGGGGGCTTTATGTGCCATCGAGTCCAACTCACTGAACAATGTAGGATCCCCAGCTGAAGCTTCCCCAGCAGGTAGCTATCCAAGTTTTGAAGATGTTCAGAGAAGGAAACCCCACCAACACTTGAGGCCATTGTTTCCATTGCCAAACTGTTCTCTACTGTCAAGAAGTTCCTTCTAATGTTGAATCAAAATCTGTCCTCCTGTAACTTTAAACCATCAGACCTGATCCTACTCTCTGGTGCAGCAGAGAACTGTATGGAAAGACTATAATTTACATCTATCAGTGCAAAACAGACTGCACACATGCTTCTTGAAATACTCTAATAAACTGTTTGAGGGCCTAGTGGGGAATACTAGGTCTTTCCCCATTTCTGTAAATGAAAGTCAGAGTGCTTGAATGGATGGAAAATTGGAGCTGGATGTGGGGGAGCCAAAATTGTTCTACATCAGTTATGGGTTTATTATCCAAGTTCCTATTCCTTGGCCTCAGCTGAAAAATGAGAGTAACTCTAGCCTACCCTACAGAATTATTTGTACTGTGATGTACTTTGGAAATTAAAAGTATTGTATCAAGCGACAAATTACCAGTGAATAGTCACAAGAAAACAAAATTCTAATTTGTGCTCAATCTTTAGGTAGTATTTAGAAAAGTGAACAGAAATAAAAAGCAGAAGTTGTTAAACTTGATAGAAAACTACGCCACCTCTGGTAGGTCTGGCAGGAAATAATGGTATTGAGCATGATCAGTAGGCTACAGATCTTAAGAATAAAAAGTCTGTTTTTCTGCAGTGAGCCTTCCCTCCCACCCAAAAGTATGTATTCCTTTATTTGATTTATATTCTTTCTTTCTTCTGGACTTTGGACCCAAGGTGACTCAAACAAGATTTCTTCTTTAAGGGCAGAAAAAGTATAGAAATACTATGGTATTAAACCCCACTCCCACTCTCACATTAAAGGCTCCTTTCATTTCCAACCAATGCCCAGACTTTGAAAAGGAATGGAAATTATTTTGACATGATAAAAACTTATGACTGCATTTGCCTGTCACTGGTGGTGGTGGTGGTGGTGGTAGTGGGGAGGCTTTGTGGAATTACAAACACTATTGATTCCCAGAGCTGATGTTTGAGAGGCATTCAGATGTCTCAACTTCACTTTCCAAAGTCTGTCTGGATTGGGAGTTTCCTTCTGAGACTGAGGGCAGCTTGGTGTTTATATTGCATTATTTGGCACTGCATAAGCCACCTTTGTATACAGGACTTGATTAGACCCATCACCTAATGTACCCTAGGAAAAGTTACTGTATGGCAGAGCCTGGAACTAATGCATTGCAAGCAATGACAATATCCAGAACACAATGACCATTTCTGCAGTACACTATTTTATTGCTATTATTCCACTTTCAACATCCTATGGAATTCTGGGATTTGCAGTTTAGGGAGGGGCATTTGGAATTCTCAGCCAGAGAGTTCTTTGGGCTCAGTAAACTAGAGACCCCAGAATTCCACAGGATGTTGAAAATAGAATAATAGTACTCTAAGTATAGGGTAGAAATGGCCAATATTTGGGGATATTATGAGGAAGCAACAATGTTATTTTTTAAAAGGAACATAACAGTATCACAGTTACTTTTTAGTTTAATGAGTAACAATTTAGTATTATTACTGGTTTCACAGTCTGCCAGATGTTGCATACTGAAGTTTTGGACCATCAGTGATTTATATTCTATGCAAGCATCTAGGAGCCAGGGAGATGTTGCTGGATACTGTGGCATGTTCCAAGTACAGTTGCTATTTGTAACTGTGCTATTGTGATCCTATCTATGGTGGTTTCATTTAGATGCTTTGTCAGTCCATTTGGATTTGCTCCCAGAACACTTATCACTACTGGAACCAATGTTTTTTTCTTTTCCCAGAGGTGCTGAACCTCAGTTTGTAGCTCTCAATATTTCATCATCATTTCCCTTTTTTTTTTGTCTTCAATTCTGCTGTTCCCCCACCCCAGGATTGACACATTTATAATCTAAGCTTTTTCTCAACCACTGTGTGTGTGTGTATTTCTGTTACCTTTCTGGTTAAGTGGATATGTTTTGAACTGGGAGATTCTTTCCTAGTCTGTTTAATTTCACTCCACATGGCTATCTTAATCTTCTTGGTCTAGTTGTTAGTATAGTAGGGTGGTTTCTCATTTATTCCAGTTAGGACGCTTAGGGGCAGAGTTCATTCTTTGTAGCCAGAAGGTCTCAGGTTCAGTGTTTGGTGTTTCTTGGGAAGACTGGAAGGATTCCTACCTAAAACCTTGCATCCAGCCCCCAGAGTTGGAGAGAACTTGGCTGCATCTTGACTTCCAATTGGAAGTTAAGTTCCAGGTGGAGGAATTTTACCGTTATCTCCTATCTCAGGTAAGAGACAACAGTTACTTTCACCAGCACACTTTGCTTTCACTGCTGCTTGGGACTGCACATGAGGTAGGAGAAAATCCCACCTCTGTCTCTGAATTCAAGTAACAGATAATGGAGAATTCTCAGTTCTTTTCTTTGCCTGGAGAAATAAATGGATGTCTGGGAGGGGCAAGGGCAGAAGACATCAGAGGAGGGATGCCCGCCTCCTTGTGATACCACCCAGCCAACCATCTTGGTCTTGGAATAATCTCCCCTCCCCCAGCAATCTTCTTCCCTATCCTTGTGATAGACCAGTGGTTCTCAACCTGTGGGTCCCCAGATGTTTGTGGACTTCAGCTCCCAGAAGCCCCAGCCACTATGGTCAATGCTCAGGGCTTCTGGGAGCTGAAGTCCAAAAACATCTGGGGACCCACAGGTTGAGAACCACTGTGATAGTACTTAGGTGAACTAAGGAATATCTTAGTTTGAGGCAGCTTCTTGCCTCTCTAGACCTCTCTCCTCATAATACTTGAAAAGTTCTGCCACTATGTTAACTTGGTAAATGGTGGCAACAAGTAGTTCTTTTAACTGTATTAGGGTGGATTTATTTTATTCCCAGTTGTAAAAACGGAACAAATAAGATACACTGATACTTGAATAAGCAGAATTAAATGTGTAAGAGGTGGAGTAAGGATACTGACAATTTCCTAACAAGTTACAGAATTTAGTAGCATAGTGTTTGAGCTGTGAGACAGGAATCCCTGACTTGAACAGGAATCCTTTTTGATGGGAGTGTGGTGGTGTAGAAGCTGGTCCACAGTCCTTTGTTTGGTAATATAGGAAGCCTCAGATGATGTGGGAATTTCTGGTTTCTGTCTCCTTCCTGTACTATCCTCACCTTCACCCAAAAGTTAAGTAGGAGAGGAGTCACACTGAAGGCTTTTTCCACATGACCTAGAGAGTCTTATATTACAGGAGCAGGAATGACACAAACTGCAGTGGCTTCCAAATTGGTAAGGTAATGTTAGAAAAAACCTCAAGATAGCCTTAGAGAAACCACTATCTCTAGTGTTGCCAAGTTTTTTAAGCTTCAAGTCTTGCAATGCATGGGGTAGAATATGAACCCTACGGGGTGGTACCTGACAATTCAGAGCGTTGGTGAAATGGGAGAAAGCCCCACAGACAAACTGAAAATAAGATTTTATGTAAGTTGAAAATGCAGTGTTTTTCCCCTGTATTTCCCAATTCAGTGAACAACTAGGTCATTGGGATTGGAGATTTAGGTAATTAGGTTGTGGAGAAAGCAGTAAAACAGAGTAGGAGAAATTCTTCCTATGCTCAGGCAGGGAGTCTGAACCCTCTTCTTAAGGAATTTTTATTAGGATGTGTTTAAATAAGTGTTTGCTCTCTTCTGTAAGAATTTCTAATAGTAATTGTAGCATTTCAAAAGTGAGCAAGTTTCTTTTTTCTTCTGAGCAAATATTTTCTTATAGCCATTGCAAGAAAATGGATAATACAAGTATAATTGAGGCCAATAGAGTGTTTGTTTCTTTTTTCTAGATATATGAAGGTAATGCAATATTTTTGTAAGGCATTAATTTTTGCAAAGCTTGCCTTAATTGTGATAATTTTGTTAAAATGCAAAGTTTCCAGTGAGGCAGCTTTGGTCAACCATAATTAGTGTTTAATAAAGGGAACATGCTGGAGCTTCATCAGTGTTGCAGTAGAAAGCATAGTGGTACTCTTGCTTAGTGATGCTGTTATTGCAGGCAGATAGTGTTTTGCAACTGCGGTGCTGAACAATCCTAACTTCTAAAGAACAGGAATGAAAAGGTGCAGAATCTTTTTCAGTAATGCTCACTTCAAAGGGCAAAGTTTCAAACTGGGATGTATAAATAATCAGATTGATAACAGACACCAACGTGGTAGAATAATATACAGAGGGGTAGGATGAGGCTGTTACCATGAGGAAAAACAAGGTGAAATATCTGGAACAGAGCCTGGGAAAATAATTTGTTATTGTTGTTGTTATTTGCTGTCAAGTTGATTTTTACTTATGGGGACCCTATTAATGAGACATCCAAGAACCCCATCATCAACTGCCTTGCTTAGGTCTTGCAAACTAAGGGTTGTAGCTTCCTTGTTTGAACCAGTCCGCCTGTAACATGGTCTTTCTCTTTTCGTACTGCCTTTGACTTTACTGAGTAGTATCACCTTTTTCTAATTATGTCATCTCATGATAACTCCAAAGTAAGATACCTCTATTTAGTTATTTTGGCTTCCAGTGAGAGTTCAGGCCTGATTTGCTCTCAGAGCCACTTCTTTGTTGTTTTGGTTGTTCATTTTGGCAAACTTTTTTTTTATAGCAACACATTTTCTGTTAGCTTTCTTCACTAACCAGCTTTTGGAACTGTATATAGGCACATTAAAAAAAAAGTTACTTACGTTCATTATACCCCCTAGAAGTCTGCAGTGAACATGGCCACTTTAGCAAGCTGTTGGCTTGGAAGACTTGGGTTCAAATCTCTTTTCAGTGAGGCAGTTCTGAATGCGTATATCACATCTGAGACTGCTTTTTGTGTGTTGATAACTGCCCATAGAAAAGTACACCTGAATATTCATGATGAGGTGTCAAATTTTAAGAGCAGTATTTAATTGCTGCTCTTAAGTAGTAGTAGGACTAGGTGCACACAAACTTGCTGAATGGGAGAAAGCTGACCATACCTAGAAGCAAAAAAATTAGGGATGGGTAAAGTATGACCTTCCAGATGTTGGTGAATTGCAGTTCCCATCAGGCTGAGGCACTGAGGAGTGTTGGAAGCTGATGCCCACCAACATCTTTAGGGCCAAATTATGCAAAGACCTACCAAAAAGATCTCAGAAAAGAGGTAGCATTTTGACTTGGGTTATTCTTTTGTAGATCCGAGTGATAACTCTCCCCCTCTAATACTGGGACAAAAGATGAACCTGTTTGACTTGGTTCTTGTAATGACTGTCTAGCCCCCATGTTGTTGGATAAACAAATCTAAACTGCCTTATTCAATATAGGCCAGGGTTTGCAACCAAGCTGGTCCTTCAATTCTGGTTGAACTGCAAGTGGAGTTGCCAGGTGTTCCTTACTATGGGGAATACCCATTATTTGAAGGCTGGAAAGCTTGTCCCTTAAGGCCTAGCAGTTACTCCTTATTATGAGGGATGCACCCTATTTGAGGATCAGAAAACTTTTCCTTTCATATAGACTGAATGAGATACCAAAAAACCAAGTATTTTTGGGTATGGGCTCTTCATAAGGAAGGAAGTTTAGGCATCATTTAATTTACAAATGTGGTCAATATGTTTATTTTACAGTGAAATACAGGACTGAAATCAATACTTTCATTTGGTATTTAGGCAGAACACAAACTACCTAAATACCAACAACTACTTATCATAAATTTCACCTGTCTTTTGTTGTTTTGAAAATTTGGCAACACTGCCTGTAAGATTCAGCAGCCTTAACCAGCACAGACAATGGCAAGGAATTCTGGGAGTTGCAGTCCAACATTTGGAGGCCCATACAGCTTGCATCTCAGATACAAGCTAATATGCTCATGTCTTTAGTTGTTGGAGTGAATGATATTATTTGCCCTGCCACTGTATATTGCCAGATACAGGAGAAGGCCCAATATTTCTGCTGCATACAAGGCAGCCTTAAGCAGTGATGTGTCTGGTCAGTGGTTGTTTCTGAAAGAAAATGTAATGTGCACCCCACCCCTGCATTTATAAATGTTATTAATTGACAAATGTTATTAATCTGACAAAATATCAGTATAATGATAATCAGGGCTGCCCCTAAAACCGAGAGATAATCTGACAGATCTTCCAACCCTTCCTGGCTTCCCCAGGCCTAAATGGCCTTTCACAAAGTGTAGCTGCAGTAAAATAGGTGAAGAAAGGTACAGTTGGTTGTGTTCTGATTTAGTCATACTTAAATGACACCTTCTGATATTATTGGATCTTAAATTTATCATACTGAAAGAGTATTGCTGTTGATTCCAGTACGATTATGCTCCAAATGTGTCTAAACCTATATTTTAGACTTTCAATGTAAATTTTAAGGTGTAAATAGGAAACTAGCCCGTAGTTTTTTAAAGCCTTGAGGTGTGTGTGTGTGTGTGTGTCAATTTATGCGTGGAAGGGAGAGGAATTACAGGAGGGCTAAAACTTAATTTTGCTCTTCCCGGGCGTGCGAATGTCCTGTTTTCCACACCTATTTATATTCTGCAATTTATTCCCAGTATTTATTTACTTGCCTTCTGCAAATACTGTGTTCTGATGCTGACTGAAAGTCGGCAGTTTATTCGGTCCCGTACAATTGCCGGGCTATCCAATTTCCATAGGGGTGGGTGTGTGTGTGTGTGTGTGTGTCTCTCTCTCCCCCCCCTTGCGCGCGCTTGCCTATGCGCGGGCATGGCCTTCTTTCAAGTCGTCCGTCCATTCACTTATCCCGCTCCCGTTTGCTCGGGTGTACGCGCCTTTTTGTAACTTGGCTCTTTTTTTCTTGCTCGCGCGCAGCAAGACTTTTTTTTTCTTTTTTAGCTGCATAGCTGGGGAGGCGCAGTGCGCTCGAGAAACCGGCGGTGGCGCTAGCGCCTCCCCTTTCTCTCTTCTTTTATTACATATCCTCTCCGTCTCTCTCCTCTTTTTGCTTTCCCTTCCCTTCCCCCTGCCTTGCCTGCCCGGTGCATTCTCCGATTAAAGGGAGGAGGGAGGGAGGAGGAGGAGGAGGGCAGAGAGAAGGAGCCTGGCCGCCATTTTTTCCCCGAACAGAATTTAGCAGCAGAAAAAAACAGCAGCAGCAGCGCCACCTCCGCGGCTGCTGCTGCGGCTGCCCTGCCTGTCCTACCCGGGCGGAGCGGGTAGGGCACGAAGGGAAAAACGGGGGGCCTTGAAGGCGGGGAGAAGGCGGAAGCACCGCAGAGGTTGTTGCACACTGTGTCCCACTTTGAAGAAGAGCGAGCGAGACCCTCCTTTGCAGTAGGAGGAGGAGGCACCGCAACAGCCGCCGCCGCCGCCACTGGGGGGAGGAAGGCAGGAGCACCCTTTCCCCCCACCGCCGCCTCTTCTTGTCCTCCTTCTCCTCTCTCCCCCTTTCTTCAGGGTGTGTGGGGGTGGTTGAAAAAGAGAAGACAACCTTTCCTCTTCCCCCGCCCCAAATCCCTTCCTTCCCCCAGCCCTTTTCCTGCCCGCCCGCCCTCCTTGCCCGCAGAAGAGCAAGGAGCAGGCGGGCAGGGAAAGGGGAGCCAGGACTGGAAGGAACGGGGGGGAAAGGGGAAGGGAGGGGGAGAGAGAGAGAGAGAGAAAGAAAAGGGGAAAAGCCGCGGCGAGGAGACGACTACGGTGGTACCACTAACACCAGCGGCGGCAGGGAAAGAAGACTCGGGCTGGTGTGTCTGCCCCTCGCTCGCCTTGTTTGCAAACTGCGCCCTTTTTATTTTTTTAAATTTTCCATATTTTTTTTCATACCGGGCCGGATCCGCCCGGACTCTGCTCTCGGCTCCATCACGTGGTAGGTGCCGCCGCCTGCTTCGCCTTTTTGTGTGTGTGTGTGTGTGTGTATGAAAGAGAGTGCGCCTCTGCCTGCCCTGCTCGATGGCTGGCTTGCTTGGCTTTCCCCGTTGCCCTTGCTCGGCTCTTCTTGCCTTGCCTTTGTTAGCGCGCCTGGCTGCACCCCCGTAGGAAGCCCGCGGCGGGCAGAAAACAACTTCTTTGACCCCTTTCTCTCTTCCCCCCACCTTTGCTCCGGATTTCTTACTCGCCGTGTCTTTTAATTTCTGATCCCAAAACGTAGCCGTTATTTAATTTTGGAGGAATTACTCTCTTCTTTTCGAAAACCACAACAATATTTGCTTAAACTTCACTGCCCCGGTGTCTTTCTCTCCCGCTCTCAGTGCCAGGCACGGCTAGGTTCTTGATCCTCCATGATGATGATGATTATTTATTCTCTTTCCCTGTCCCCCCCCCCGGCGCTACTTTTCTTCGTTCTTGTGGGCTTGCAACAGTCCGAGTCATTTGCGGTGTCCTGCAGTTGAAATGCCGTCGTTCCTTTTTTTTTTCCCACCCCCACCGCTTTAAAAAGGCCGCGCAAGGGGTGAAATCGCGCTTCATCAGGTTGTAAAACTGCTTCCAGTCCTTAGAATTGATCACGGTTGAATGTGGGACGGGACGGGAAGGAAAGTAG
Organism: Iguana delicatissima; assembly: GCA_948472985.1. NCBI lineage: Eukaryota > Metazoa > Chordata > Lepidosauria > Squamata > Iguanidae > Iguana > Iguana delicatissima. The sequence continues at coordinate 386,077 of CAOKZL010000774.1, forward strand.
TGGAGGGGGGCACAGAACTCTACCCGGTCCTCGATACTTGGCGTGGTGGAGGGGGAGAAGAAGAGGAAGAGAAACGGAGTGAGGGTTGACTTTGTTTAACGTTTGGCAATAGAGGCGACCGACCACTCCCGCACTGTTCACTTTTCCAGTCGTTTAAGAAATATTTTCGACGGCTGGAACGGCTTGTTTATATCATCTACGAGAAAAGCTGCGTCTTCCTCTCTTTAGTTTTTTGTTTGTCTTTTTTAAAAAGTGCTTTTTTTTTAAAAAAAGGAGTCTGACTCTGAAGCTGGTGTTTGTTATGTACGTGTGCGCGCTTCGGCGAAGTGTTGCGGCTCCATTGCAAAGCATAGGAGGAGGGGGAGGAGGAGAGTGGCTGGTTTCTGGTGGCGCCACTTTAAATTGAAGGTTTCCCCCTTCTTCGGTCACAGGCAGACCTGTCTTTCTTTTCTCTTTGTGTTAGTTTCCCCTCCCTGTACCTATTCATAAAATACCCACGCCTTCCAATTTACTACTTCTCACTCACACTTCGAATGCCGGCGCGCCCCGAACTTCCATCACAGCCTTCCAAACCCTTCCCCAGTTTCCCTTCTGAAAGGTCTTATTTAGATGTGTGTGTGTTAGCATGCGCGTCGGTGTTGGCGATCTCGCCATCACGTGTCTGCTTGGCAGTCATTTTTTTGTGCTTGTGCGAGTTGTGTTGGCTGCTTGGTGGTGGTGGTGAATGACTATCGTCATTATAATCAACATCAATGAATTTAGGTCCGCCCTCCGCCTGATATTATTATTATTATTATTACTTTTTTTTTAAAAATTACAAATATGGCCGGTAGGGGTTGTTTCTAAACTAGCTCCCCTGATTATGAGGGAGGGGCGTGGGTTGGGCTACTTCACCCAAACAAACTCTTAAGTAAGGTTCTGAGGAAGCCGGCACAAATTGCATAACACTTGTTTTGCATAATCTTTATGGTGTGGGATTTCCCTCTTTATTATAATAGGGCCTGAAATTAGTGGATTGGGGTGTAGACTTAGATCACTGTGTAATAAGTACTAGGCTAGTTATGCCTGTAAACGTGGCGTCTGTCACCTTCTTGCTGATTGTCCAGTATTGGTTTCTTATTTCTGAAACCTTTGTGTTGTGTGCAGGTACTTTCCTCCTCCCGCTTTTGATTGAGGTATACAATAGTTGTCTCATTTACCAGTATGGATTTGTCTCTGTAAGCCTTTTTAATGTCGCCCAACTGCATGGATTCAGAACTGGTGGAAGTGTTTTTATTCTTATAGCAAACAGTTCCAGTCCACTTTGAGGGTTTTTTTTCTTGAAGATGGCAAATTAAAGAGAACTTTGTAGATAGTGTTCCTTAGAGGGTTGTTTTTCGCTGCTTATTCATCATAGAAGGAAAATGTCATTAAGAATATATACCCCTTGTTCAGCTGGGGGAGTGTGAAGTGGCTTTTGATTTAAAACATATCTGGTGTTACATACTTTTATTTGTTGATGATGATGTGAGAAGAATCTTATTCTGAAGTTAAATCAGGAATAATTTGGGTCTCTTTCTCTCAAGCAGTTGCATCATGACATGTGATGCTTACTCTGTCTGATACATTATTCTAAAAATAAGACCTAGGTAAAAAAGCTCTGTGTCAGAACTTAAGATGTGTTGTGAAAGTAGGAGAGAGTACTTTGGTTGTGACACACTGAAATTTTAGAACCAGTTTATCCCTGTGTAGCTTGTTGATCCAACTTCCTGTAAGAGTTTTTTAAGGAAAATACCCAACTCTAAAAAAAGGAAAAAAGATAGTGCTGCAGTCTTGCACACTCTGAACAGAATACTAGAGAGTAAGTCCCATATTACTGTGTATGGCATGATTCAGTGTAAACATGCATGGGATTCAGTCAATTACAGTGGGTGTTCATACTCAGAAGCAATTTGTGAGTGGTGACACTTAATACAAGGCAGGCATATATTTAATAAAATCATGTTTTAAGACTGTTCGAAGATTATTTAACTGAGGCTGCCATCGTATGCTTCTTTATCTCATTGTAAGGCCCTGTAAACTTAGTACTTCCTTCTGAATAGAAAAGTGTAGGATTGTATTGTTAAGTTTTTTTGTAGCTTAGAACCAAATGCATAAAGTGGGATCTAGTACACAAAATCTTCTGCCACAATAAATTTGTTCAAAAAGTCAACAGATTGCTTCCCAATTGGAATTTGTTAACAATATAACATTGTCTTTAGACATAAAGCTTTGCTGCTCAGTATCTAGTCAAAATTAAAAGGGCTAAAATGGACACATATGGTTAGTTGTGGAAGAACAATGAGAAGAAAATAGAGCAAAACTTTTCCATGTTTACAGTAGTGTATGAATTTTTCCAAAAGGGTTAAAGGATGCTTCTTCATTGCCCATCTTGTTAGAATATGAAAGGTGCTTTGATCTATTGAAGTGGTCATACAGTTCATTTATTAGCATGGTTAAGTTTCTTTGTTGATGCTATTGTTTGCTAAACAATGTTCTTTATAATTGTCTTTCCCACAAAAGGCCTCCAGCCTCTTTTGAATTTGAAATTTTCATTTTTTGAAAAAATCTTCATAAAGTAGGTTGCCTTCCCCATTTTATATTGTACTACGTTCCCCTGTTCTCTTAGCATGAGTTATAGTCATGGCAGCTAGGAATGATGGGAGTTGTAGTCCAACAATGTGGAGACCATCGGCTTGAGGAAGGCTAGAACAGATAATGTAACTGTTGCATATCTTAGCTGCAAAGATTCATTGGTTTCCTTCATTTACCATTCTAGCTGCTATGACAATGCTTTTTATGCAGTTGGGTAGAAGTACATTTTAAAAATACTTAAAGCAGCATCTAAATGGTAACTTGCATGGTAAATTATTACTGCATTGCATTTGACTTCTTGTCAGATGGCAAAATCTGTGGACTTAATGTTTATTTTTGTGTGTATGTGCCTTCAAGTCACCTGTTGATTTATGGTGACCCCATGAATTTCATAAGGTTTTATTAGACAAGAAATAGCACACACAAATTGTGGCTCACATCTTGATTTTTACCCCATTGAAAAAAGGGCTTTGTAACATTTGTATAAGGAATCTGAGATGGTAACTGTCCAGAAAAAGAAAGCTTTTCTGCTTTCTTAAAAAGATTTTTAAAAAATCATGTTTTAATGTAAGCATAGACAACTGGCAGTCCAGGAGCCCAGTCCAGCTTTGGGCAAGGCCTTCCATGTCACCTGTAGCACAACTTCTTGTTGCAGTGACCTTCCTTTTCTATCAGGCATTTTTGGTTACTTATTCCGAAGCTAAGGGCCCTCTTTTAATTTGGTCCTCTCCAGTGTGATCAGAAACTGAAGATTTGGCAGGGCTGTTCTCTTTGTTATGTACCTCATCTGTTGATTTTCCTTTTGGGGAGGTGCAGGTACATGGTAGCAAGCAACCAAAACACCGTTCTACGGAAACCTCCGCAATATGAATAGCAGCAGAGGAAGAAGGTTTTAAAGAGCCCTTTGGCCGTGTCTCTGATACAGTAGAGTAAGTCAGTGAGGGGGACTCGTACCTCCAAACAGGAGATTTGCCTCAGAAGGCAGGATACACCTTCAGCCACAGGAGGGTAGATTTCAGTTGACCACTAGAAGACATGTTTTGATGGTGAGAGCAACCGGTTGTTCATTGAGCCAGATGCCTTGAGGACAGGTGATGGTGGACCCTTATTTTCTGTAGGCCTTCAGAAAGGATGAAAAACACTGATGGAAATGCTCTAGCCCAGTGCTTCTCAGGCTATCTAATGTAGGGAGCAGGATTTGTGTGTGTGTGTGTGCACGCGCATGCCAAGAACTCATGCTGTGTTTGTGCCCATTGGTTACTGTTGTTTCCACCTTGGAATCTTGCCAAGGGCTAGCAGCCTGTGGCTGTGGACCAGCATTAGTTCAGGGACCACCACTTTGAGTAGCATGCACAAGCAAGTGATGGGTTTCTAGAAGACTTTCTTCAAGTCTTGTGTGTTTCCTTGATTAATTGAAAATAAGCTTCCTGTGAGAGTTTCTTGATGAGCAAGGCTTTACAAAAGTTAAACATATACATGTATGTTTTAAAATTTACCAGCTGTCTTTCCAAAGAGAATTCTGTGCAGCAGAGATGTGTAATGCTGTTAAAATTTAATCCATAGAATTAAAATGTCAAGCGGATAATAACTAGACAAAAAGCAAAGCAGAATTTTTTTTTTAAATGAGCATATAGTCGAAATGCCACACGAGAGGAAGAAGTTTTCAGTAGCCCTTTGAAATACAGGTGAGAAGGGAATTGTGACAATTGTAGAGGACAAGCAGTGCAACAGAATGATCTAGACAGGTCACTATCAATGTAATGTCCCAAATACATCTTGAATAGAAGTGGCAGAATGAAGCATATTTGGAATGAAGAATGAAAAATGGGTTGTAGTTCTTGTTGTAATAACTTAGGCCCGACCTTCACTTGTAGAGTGAATCGAATTGCTCTTAGTGTGAAGATGCCATTTTTAAAATGTCCTCTCAGATTAAAATCTACCTTCAAGTGACTTTAGCACATGGCGCTCTCTGATGTATTTTTCTTTGAAGGGAGCTTTTTGTGCGAAGGAACCTTAAACCGCTCCCCGAATATATATATATATGCAGGTCAGGTTTTATGATGGTACAGGCCTTCTTGGTCTTCATTTCAGATATAAGACTTCTCAGGTTGTTCTGTTATTTCTAAATTAATAATTCTCCATTTTTCTGCAGAAAAGATGATGTGTTTTTTGTGGGGGAAATTGCTGCTTGTTCTTTCTTAATTTTATATGAAGAGTGATCATTAATATGGATAGAATATACCCACTGGTTAGAATACTGTTGTGTCAAACTCACTTTGGTTTATGTTGAAAAATTGTTTATATGGGCCATTCCTGATTTGTTGTGATTATGGCTCTATTTTTATAGTGGTTGCTGGATTATTTTTAGCAATATTGTAAATACTTTATATGATACAAACCATTTAGATATTTTATTAATCAAGTGCTATATAAACACTACAGATAAATACTACAAGTAATATTTTTATCACAAGATTCCCTGAAGACTATATATATGATTGAAAGGCAAGGGGCTTAAATAGTACTTAAGTTATAACTTCAGTATGTATCTTGTGTGCTTTGTCTTCTGTATGATTTTTGTGTTTATTCAAGTATTTATCTCTAAATTCCATGTATATATAAAAATATCCCTAAATTATGTGTATGATTTGTAGGTTAATCTTCTGTATTGGTACCAGTTCCTTAAAAGACCATACTGTCAATGCTGGCAGTTAATAGATGCCTTTGTCTTAAAGCAGGAGTTGGAAGCATATGACTCAGATATATTTTGGACTTCACTTTACGCAAGTGCTAGGCAACATGGTTGTTGGCCAGTGTTAAAGAATTCTTGTTGTGTGCCTTCAAGTCATTTCCAACTTATGGTGACCTTAAGGTGACGCTATCACATAGTTATCCAGGGCTGAGAGTATGTGACACACCCAAGGTCACCTAGTGGGTTTCCATGGCTGAGTGGAGAATCAAACCTTGGTCTCCAGGATCATAGTCCAATGCTCAAACCACTGCACCATACTGGTTTTCATTAGATAATAATGGGACCTTTATTCCAAAGTAACCTGGAATTTTCCTAAAAGTTTGTTGTAGTTCCTTCTTTAAAGAAGTTGTTATCCTTTCCTCACCTGTCATTCATGATGATTAATTTTCTGACTTTCAGCCAGTAAATTTATCTAAGTTAAAGTAGCCTCAGACTTTTGGAGAATAATAATGTGCTGAACTTACTGTATCAAGAATCTTTGAGGATGGAACATTTAAGAAGTTGTGTGTTTTTCAGCATGGCCACTTCCAGTTAAAGAATGAATGCATATAATAGTTGTGAGTTAAAGGACTTGGTTTTTTAGTTCTTAAGGAGCATGTTTTGGCATTATCCAAATCCTAAAATCTTTAGGACTGTGGCCCAATTCATGGGAGCAGCAGAAAACTTCAAATACAACAGCTGCTTTTGCAAACACAGAGTGGTCTGTTGTCTCCCATCAACAAGGATTTTGCACACTCATTACAACGGATCTGAATATATAAGACTCTGCTCTTGTGAATGGTGCCTGCCATTGAGTTCTGTTCCGCAACTAATGCCTTCTTGTGGTGAGGGAGTGGGAACAGCTGTTTTGTTGGAACTAGAACTGGAATTACTTTCACCACAGAGTTTAGAGGTTCTTTCTTTGTTAAAGAAAACATTGTATGTTGCCTGGGTGGTACTTCAAACATTGCTGATGTAAATTACTAGAATGTTGTAACATAATGTACTTATAGGGTTATATTAGAGTTATCCATGCTACCCTGGAGGGGTCTGGTGTGTGATCATTCCTGAAAGGCTCTCCTTAAACCAGGAAAATTATTAGTATAATTAAACAGTTACTTAAAAAAAAAAAAAGTCATGATGCTTGGATAGAATTTTAGATCTCTGGTTTTAGGCTTGCTTGGACGATTGGGTTGTCCTAATGCAGACTTGGGGGGCCATTGGTCTGGCAGATGTTTGGCCTACAATTTTCACAACTCAGTGTGGCCAGTGGTAAGGGATTGTGGGAGTTGTGGGGAGGCACTTGCAGAGATATAAGAGGTATAAGATCCTCTAGATTTTCCTGGATCTCTCAGAGGGGTTGACATCTAGTTTAGAGCTTGACAGGAGTTTGCCTCCAGTAATGCTCAGTTCCTGAAGATTATTTGGGGTGGGTGGGCAGTGCTGGTAGGTTCCTTACCATGTATATTACAGAATCTCATAAAGTTCTCAGCTGTCGCCTCCCATTTCCTTTTTTTCTTTTAATATGTGCTTGAAAGTGCTAAGTGAGTTCATCTAAAATTTTTGAGTTGGGTGTTGCTGCTATGTGATAACATTCAGATTTTTCTGCCTTGGGTGGTGTAGGTACCAAACTGATGTCTTGGGTTAGGAATGGGTCACTATGAACAAGCACAATTCAGTGAGATGGAGGCATTCTTGGTGTGTGCATTGTTTGAAAGGGAAAGCTGTAGGTAGTCAATGCTGGTGTGTGTGTGTTGTGTGCCTTCAAGTTGTTTCTGACATAGGACAATCCTATCACAGGGTTGTCTGGGCCAGAGAGTGTGTGAAGCACCCAAGGTCATTCAGTGGGTTTCCATGGCTGAGTGGGGAATCGAACCCTGGTCTCCAGAGTCATAGTCCAGAGCTCAAACCACTGCACCATGTTGGCTCTCTTACTTAAAGGGTAAGATTTAAAACTTGTTTCCGGAAGTTATCCTTGGCTACAGTAAGATTCACTGTTCCTCAGATGTATGTCTTAAGTATATTTGTTGCTGGAGCAACTGTCAAGAGTTCTTGGTTTCCAAGTAGGCCAGTTGTTTAAAGGGGAAATGTGAACAGGCCTGGGTTTTGGAGTAGCTGCCTGTATTGTATTGTATGTTTTCAGGGGTATCGTTGTAATGCATAAAGGAATATACTGCATTATGATGAAAGCTGGGGAAGTGGATTAAAAATACAGTACAGTATAATTTCTGGGTGCTGATGATACAGAATTAAAATGTGTGATGCTTGAATGTTCAGATGAAAGTTATGTCTGCTATTCCAGTTATTCTGGATCAAGGCCATTGACTTTTATTGTACAGTGGTGTTTTGGACAGACCATATGGTTTTTATTTATTGCCTAAGTTGTTAGATGTCTCAGGGGCTCTCCCTGGAAACTGAGACCATTTGTGACATTTCCCTAGGAGGTGGTAGTAAACAACTGGGAAACTCCAAAACAGATGGGATGAAGCAGCTAAAAGTATAGCCTGGCAAGTCTATGATTCAAATCAGTCTATGAACTCACAAAGTTGTCCTGAACCTTCTGTATTCTGATTGTCCCTAAAGTTTTCACTAATCTCCCTAATTGTCCCTAAAGTGTTTTTTGGAAAACTGCTGAAACGTTCCACATTAGCCACTTCACATTCAAAAAGCATTATATAATGTCATAATCTGAATTTCTTTCCAGATATCTCTCTGCAGTAAGAGCTGTAGAATTGTAACAAGACAAATGGCCTTTTCAGTTGTGGCCCCCTGCATATGGAATCCTCGCTCCAGTGAGGCCTTCTTAACCTTATACAATTAAGTTCTTGTTTGGATGAGGTGTTCTTTTATTCCTCTGTGTACAACAGGATGTGATTATCTTGTTTTTAGGTATATATTCTCTGGCCCACTGATTATCTGCATATTTTGTAATTAGGAGAATTTTTTATATTTTTTATCTCTTAAATATTTTGTTTGTAAGGAAATAATGCACTATTTCATTTTAGGAAATAAGGCTTCTAAGTTTTGAGGAGGAGATGAAGAGGAAGAGGGAGATACAAAATATGTCTAGTGTGCTATCTAGGGCAGAAATGGGGGCAGTGGGCCTCCAGCAATTGGCCTGCACTGTTCACGGGTTTTCATAATTAAATTTGCTGACTGAGGCTAGTGGGAGCTAGCAGTCCAACAACATCTAGAGGTCCTGGTCTGGAGCACCCATATTACTTTGAAAGGGAGAGCTCCTAGGTTTCTGTTTCAGACAAGTGAGTGGCCAAGTGGATGGGGAAACCACAGCTTCAGTGATGAAGTCCTGTAGCTCCATACACAGCGCATGCTTTACATGCAGATAATTCCAGATTTAGTTGCTGGCATCTCCAAGGTGGGCTGGGCAACATTCTTAGCTGAATCCCTGGAGAACTGCTGCCAGTCAGAGCTAGACAGATCAATGGTCCAATTTGGTATAAAGCATCTCTCTCTAGTCTGAGTCCTTACTGTTATTAATTACTTCTACCTACTGCCTGAATTTCAAAATTAAAGAAGCTTATCCTTCCTACAAGTTACTTTTGCCTAATTAAGCCATTCTGCTCTTTCAAGTATAAGCCTTATTTTTTTCGTACCTCTAATACAGAATGGTCGTCTTATTTTTGTCTGTTATTAATGGCACTCACTGTTGATTTAAAAGTGCTGTGACATGCTGAATAGTGCTTCTGCAAAATACATCTTATTACAGAATGAATTGGTTACATTTCCCCCAGGTTTCATATTAAATTCTAAGTTAACTACTCTGAAATTATCCTAAACCAGGGAATCTTTTAGTTTACCAGCTGGCTTGGACTTCAACTTCCAGAATCCTTCACCAAGGGCTATGCTGGCTAGTGTTTCTGGGAGCTGAAGTTCCAGAAGCAGCTGGAGGATAAAGGCTGAGAACTACTATTTTAAGCTGCACCCTTTTGATTGGCCTAATAGTAAAGGACTTGTGCTAATAAAGGTTTCAGCATGTTCTGGGTTCTGTGATGGTGTAACATAGACCAATTTTTGCTTTACCAATTTAGCCCATTGTGTTTGTTAACCCTCCGAGCAAGTAAATACATCAAAAGAATCTATCAGCTGCCTGAGAGAAGCATACAGAACTTTGGAGCCATGAAAATGTTTGCCACAGCTCCCCAGAATTAATTGGTCTGTGTTGAATATAGGACAACCTTTCATATATGACTAGTCTGGAAGCTACTTGGTGGGGGTAGCAGCTGCATTCTTTGGCAGATGAGTGAATGACTGTGACTTTCCTATCCCGGGTTTCCTTTAAGGAGGTCAAGAGTGGGCACCTGGTCTTCCCTTGCTCCAAATTTTGTCCTTGTGTATCCTGGCAAATAAAATTAGGTTGGGAGAGGATGGCATCATGGTAGAATGGAGACTTCAGTCCAGATTTTCCTAGTTCAGTTTCTGCACTCTAATGAACGTAACAGCAGGGAAGAATCAGTTGCCCTTCAGAATCCCAGTTCCTATCAGCCCCAGCCACTGTGGCCAGTTATCAAAGGTGCTGCAAGGTAGAGTCCAGTAATCTGAAGGTTCTCTATCTATATTAGCTGTAATATTGCCCATTGTACTAGTAGATGAGGAAAGGGAAAGATTCTGGGGTTGCTGAAGTAGTAACTGGGGCCATTTCTGCACTACACTGTTATAATGCAGTTATTCCATTTTTAACATCCTGTAGAGTTCTGGGATTTGTAGTTTACTGAGGCCAAAGAACTCTCTGGATGAGAATTCTGAATGCTCCTCCCTAAACTGCAAAGCCCAGGATTCCATAGGAAAGTGGAATAATAACACTATAACAATGTAGTGTGGAAATGGTCAAAGTCTTGACAGTGGCACATCTTTCAACTTTTTTTCACTCTCAGAGTGGAAGAGCGGCAAAGCATGTAGAAATCTGCAGTTTTGAAGATATTCAGGAAGATATCTTAGTATGACAATTCATTACACAAAATGAAGTGATCTTGCAAGGTATTTGGAGAAAAAAATAGGCTGAACTCAAGGCATGAGGAAAGTGTACTGATTTGCTGCCTTTACTGCCAGATAGAATGCTTATCTTGCTAGGGGATGACAGTGCAGGTCAACAGCCAATCAAAGGAACAATTCTTACTCTTCTTTCTCACCCTATTCCCACCTCCCTGTGTTGAATGTTTATTGGGATTCATGCTGCTGCACATTACAATGTGTACGTAGAATATAAGCAGCTGCCTGGGTGTGTTTTTGTCTCAAGGAACATGTTGAGAGACTAGTGTAGACAAAGATAAATTGTTGTGCTGCTTCTTTCTGCTGTGTTCACCAAACTGTAAAATAACACTAATAGTGTTGGGTTTGGTCATTACCACTAGTTTCATTTGTGCAGGAGATGTGCCAGACCTTTGTGCTAGAAGTGGCAGATTCTTGATGTCAGCATTTTCATGAGTAAGACCTTGTTTGAACTAAATTTGCTATAAAGAAGTCTTGTTTTTTTCTTGGGTTGAGTGCTTACCTTGCTGCAGGGACCAGACTGTCTTATAAACTAAGGGCCAGGATTGCGCGCAGAACTATGAAAGGTTTAAAATAAATCTTCCACTTCCTTTATCAAGCAGGGGCGCACAAAGTTGTAGGCAAGATTTTGAAGTTGTGGGATCTTGGACAGTGGCACTCTGAGATGCACTAGCTTGTTGGAGTTTAGGATTAGGCCCAAGCCCCTCCTCCTGTCTTCTGCTAGCTAATCTCAGAGATATTCCAACAGAGCAGTCTGCCCACATAAATGCCTTTCTGGCTAGTTTCTGTTGGCAGAAAGGGTAGAGAAAAGATGAGGTGAGGGCAGAGCTAAGCTAGCACTACAGCCAGGGACATAACTAAAGTGCTTGCTCAAGCTTAGGTGAGAGCAAATCTAGTCCTAAGTAATTTCCTGAATTCCTAGGCTGAGAGAGGTTTGGACACAGCATGGCTTCAACTGGCCTGTTGTTGGCTCAGCTGGCCCTTAGCCATTTAATAATTGTGCTTGCAATCTGGGAAGATGTTTAAAATCTGTGTGAGGGAGTGTATTTTTGCTTTATGGTCATAAATTCTAATAATTGGAGTCTTACAAAATGGAAGAGATGGTGTTGCAGACAAATGGAATAAGTTCCACTAGGTGCCGTGCACATTTCAGATTACACCTGGGATTGTTGGGATAAACAAATATGTGTTGGCTAATTTCTACTACCATTTTTGAAACTGCAGTTGTTACTTGGGTTTTCTCCAGTGCAGAGTTTCCTGATAAGCAGAGACCAAAAAATAAAGTGAGACATAGCAATCTTATATTAACAGAGCTAGCAATTAATTTGTTGGGGAGTGGCAGGTAAGGAAATAAAAGAGGTCAGATTGGGGTGATGTTACCTATGGGGGTGAAGTAACCTTCGAAGATTACGCTCCATCTTCAGGTGATAGGCACTTCCTTCCACCGGTTGAAGAACCCTACAGCAGAATGTTTAAATTGACTGGTCTTCAAATTGTGCATAATGCTAACTGACCTGTCCCATAGCACCCCCCAAAAAAGTTAATGGTCAGGTATTAACTAACCCCCCCCCCCAGATCTCTTCATCAGGCAGGTTGTTAAGAAAAAAATGGATTGTGGGGATAACAAGAAGAAGGAAGGCTGACTTGATATTGAAGTCATCTGACTGAGTGGTCTTCGGTGTGTGATGAATTATACATGATGCACTGTCAGAGGTGAGATGTAGTAATAATTCTGTTGTGGAGAAGGGGTGGGAATGAAAAGTAGAATAGCAATGAAAGAATGTTTGAAAAACTAGCTGTGTTTATAAAAAGAAAAAAGGAAAAGTAGAGGAGGGAAGAAGAATCAAACAGAACCTTTGATCTCTTTTAGTGCAAGTTTTTATGGATATAGATTTACTTCTTCAGATGCACTGTTGGAGTGATATTAAAGCCACAGGTATTCAGCACAATTGCACAGTTGTGGGAGGAGGATAGACTGTAGTAGGCTACAAAAAGATGCAAATTATGTGGCTCAGCAGAAATGTTCAAAGAGTTGTGTAAGACAATACACGTCTTTCAGAGAAGCATATACTCAAATAAGTTAGTGTCAAAAGACTGCTAGATTCTTTCCACCACCACCATTTCCCCCCTTCCCTCCCTTTTTATGTCAAAGTAGACTAACATGTCTGTCTCTCTGAAAATACCTCTTAGCTGTGTATATGTATGTCTTTCTTGGGAATACTGCTAAAATGAGACACCTCCAATTTGTCAAGGAGTGACTTAATTCTGCTTGGTGCCCATAGCTTCATTCAAACATTTTGGGAAGGCAAATTAAATAAAAAACTACAAGTTTTTACAGCAAGTAGTTTAGATGAGGTGGCTGAAGTGAATAACGAGTTGAGAAAATTCTGAGGTTTCCTCAAAGATGTTATTTTTGAGGAGTCATTTGGAAAGACATTTTCAGATTCAGTGAAATTATTTGAGGTGCTTCAGAGTGACAAATCAGATTTGTATGCTGGAGTAAGGAAAAATGTCAAATTTAAGGTGTGAAACTCAGACTTTTAGGGTGCATAGTATTTTTCCAGCTCTTGTGTACCAAAATGAAACAGACAGATCTTTGTAGTTGGCAAATCTGCTGAATTTTTCATTTCAAGATTGTTTTTAAGGTAGGAAGGACAAGTAGCTTATCAGCCCACATTACTCATTGGCTTTCTCTGGGTACTGTTCCACATGTCTGCTGAGAAGCAGCTATAATATTTGTGTCAAAGGGATTTCTTTACTTCTGCTTTTCATTACATCATGCACAATTAAGATGATGACTCTAAGTTGTGCTGTAGTGGTTAAAAGGAATCTTAAGACTAAGGCAACAATTAGAATAAGCTACTCAGGCTGCATTCAGATAAAGGAGAGCAAAACTTTGGTTGAGTATATTGAACAACTAGTTACTTTTTATACTTTATATCTGTGCTCTTCATGTGGAAGTTTATCCTCCTGACCTCAGCATGAGAGGAGAATTTATTCTCCTGAAGTTTTTTCTTCTTCTTAAGTACTGAGATGACCAGGCATGCCCTGCTAAAAGAATATGATATCCTGACTTTCAGCATGGTTAGTTAAACCATTGGAAAGTGAGGTTTCAAATTAGGATTGCAGGTTCTGCTTTACTGGTGTGATGTGCTTCTAGTTTGGTCATTAATGTTATGCGCTAGTTTAACTTGTTCTGATAACATTCTGTGTAGAATAGTGTCATAATATTCAAGATTCAAAATTGAAACGTGCAGGTAATTAGCTATTTTATTTAGTGTTCATAACAGGCAACGCTGAAAGCAGGTCCTCCTTCCTTCTGTACGTATAATAACAATTATATTTGCAGTTCTGACTACCTTCTCCCAAGTCCATTGTTGTTTTTATTTTGGATCAGTTAGGATATAGTCCTCTACTCCATAGGAAGGAATCATGTTGTGCTCTTCATTTTGTTGGACTACAGCTGTCAGCATTCTTCATTGGTTGTGCTGTTTTGAAAGTTGAATCTTAGTGTGCTGTGTTTATCATAAATGAAATCCAGGGTTTTCTAAGCCAGTTCTGTTTTGGAAGGTGCATTGGTAATTTCTATATTTCTACTGTTGCTAATTGTGTGGCTGTTAACTAATGAGGAATTTAATGTTTTGCAGAACCATTATAGCCTTGTCACTACTGTAATCCAGTGACATTGTGAAAAGGTCAAAATTAAACTCTTACAGTGCAATTTTCATAATAGTGTGCATCCAAACTCTGTATTTCTTTCCTTAAAACATGACCAGTTATGATGTATATACAATACACTCACTGTATATGCGGGGGTTCTATTCTAGGAATCCCCGCGTAAAACAAAAAATGCGAGTGTAGCTTCTCATTGTAGTCAGTGGGTGCAGTATGTGTACATCTGTGGCAGTGCAGGCGTGCATGCCCAGAGTGTCCACTGACTATGATGGGATGCAGTGCTTTGCTTGACCTTGCATTTGTGTGTGCAGAAGTCATGCCAGAAGAGAGGACACTGTAATGCCGTATTTTATGAATCCCTTCCATCACTTTAGATAGAAATCCTATTTAATGGGAGGCAAATAGTATGAATGTTTGCGTAGAAAGATTGTGTGCTAGGCTATTGGTGGTGCTCTGTCCAGAGATGCTTGTGGCATATGTCCTATGCTTTAGTAGATATAACTATAAGTGTACCTGTTAGGGCCCGTAGGTCTTCTATATTTTGTAGTCCATATAGCAATTCTGTAAAAATGAGGAGTGGCCAATTGTTGCTCATCTCAAGGATAAAGTTGGTCCTTCCCTACTTCAATGTTTGTGCCAATTCTGAGGCAGCATAATAATAGATTTAGTACTGTTGCTGCTTTGTATTGCATTTTTCTGTATAACACTTGGTCTGGTGCAGAGTTCCTTTTCTTATTTTAGATAAAATCTAGAAAAAGCTCTGCCGTACTCTTAATTGTTTAACTGGAATGCTTATTGTTGGAAGGAAAAATGGGAAAAGTGCCCCACCCCTAATATTTAATAATTTAATTTCCCATTATCCTGTATGTCAGCTTCAGTCCTATCAAATCTAATGTAAGTAAGGAAAACATGCTTTTCCTCATGCTGTTTACATGCACTGATGTCACAATGATTCACCTGTCAGATTAAAATTAGCTATTCACTCCATTCTAGTAAGAGAGATCTCTGTGCACCAGCAATCTTTTTTATGTAAATTGCCTGTATGGGTGTGCAGCCATGTTGTAGTGCTCATCCTGAATGTTGCTGTAGGTGGTTGGTTGCATAAAAGAGACATGCACTGGGGAATGTGTTTGCAGTTGGATTAGGGCCACTTTTTCTATATTAACTTGCTGTTGCAGTAGCAAGGAATGCAATTTTAACTAGCATTGTCTTTCCTGAGAGAGAAGAGCAGTATGAGCTTATTATACCAGCCATGGGGAACCTTTTGTCCCCCAGTTGTTTTGGACTATATGTGGATGTGCCTCCT
Organism: Iguana delicatissima; assembly: GCA_948472985.1. Classification (NCBI taxonomy): domain Eukaryota; kingdom Metazoa; phylum Chordata; class Lepidosauria; order Squamata; family Iguanidae; genus Iguana; species Iguana delicatissima. Next base: position 401,409 of record CAOKZL010000774.1, read on the forward strand.
GAATTGCCTGTTGACTTACTACAAGCCCAGGAATGTCATAAGGTTTTCTTAGGCAAGGAATACTCAAGAGGTGGTTTTGCCAGTTCCTTCTTCTGAAATATAACCTAGAGCACTTCGTATTTGTTGGTGGTCTCCCATCCAAGTACTACCCAGGGCTAACTCTGATTAGCTTCCAAAACCACTGTTGTTCCCTTAACCGCTAGACATCATGTCAGACTGGAAGTTTTGAGTATTGACCCAAAATATCCGAAAGACCAGAGGTTTTTTCTGTCCTTCTGCTTATATGAATCTCTGACACAACTTTCCACAAGCTTATGTATAGTTCTGTCATTCTATATGAATGAAGAGCTGAAAAAGAGCCAGGGCACAATTGTAATGATCAAGGTTTTTTTTTTTGAATGACAAAAGACTAAAGTGTTTAGATTTGTTTTCATGAAGTAGGAAAACACGAAAGGGAAGATGTTAGGCATTTATACTGTTATGGGGTGGTTGGAAATAATAGGCAGAATTTTCTCCTATCAGTACTAGAATTTCAAATGTGTATACAAAATTCATGTGCTTTGTTGTTGTATTTATTGAGACAAGGCAATTTTGATAAAATAATCCACACATGAACTGGTATGTATTGTGTGCATTGCTTTAGCCATGTGCCTCTTCCTTGACATTCTCGATTCTGAAGCATCTTAAGTTCAAAATCTGAACTAGACTGACACTTCTGATGGAAAAAAGCACTGTATATCAGTGGCACCAAGCTCTTAATTTTGGAACATAAATCTTAAGAAAGTCTAAAGTTCTAGTCATATGTTTAATTTACTTTTTTCCCCAGGCAGCTGTCATCTTGGTGGTATATTTTCTGAGCCAAGCAGGATAAGCTGTTCCTGGGATCCTGGGAAATTTAGTCTCTTGAGGAAGAACATAGGTCATTTCCATAACTCTGCTTTTTCAAAACTAGTTTCTCTGTGTTAGCAAATCGATTTGGTTCCAGGGTAGTGGAAACATGAGGTTTGAGTTTGGTTATGATTGACTAGATGATGAAATTATTCTCTGAATTGTTTTTTTAGTTTGAGTGAAATTCGATTCACTGATACTGACTGTCTTTCAGCAGCTGTACTGCTATCTTTGAGCCTTGGCCAACATCATAGGGGCCGTTAGCATGATGTGGAATGCCTTTATCTATGTGACATTACTTTCTCCCTCTTTCACAATCTGGTCTTCACATTGCACCTTCTCACATTCCTTTAGTTACTCATTCCTTGTGGCAAGATTGGGGAACCTCTATACATCAACTTCCAGAAGTTCCCAGCCAATAGAAAGGAATTACAGGAAATATAGTCTAGTACATCTGGAGTGCCTAAGTTTTTCCACCCCTACCTTACCTTATTTGCCCAAAATTGGGGTGTGTATTTCCTAACTGTGTTCTCATCTTTGTTTTGTACCTGTTGCTTCTTTAGCTTTCCACTTTTGAAAGTTTTGACACTAGTGCTTATGATGTTCTGTCTAACCTTCCACAGGACTTGAGGTGACTGCTAGAGGATCCGAAATACATGTCCTTACCTAATAATCATGATGCATACTTGTATCAGAGGCCATTATCGTGCCTAATGAAAAATATACTGTGCTCATGTAGTTTTTTGGATACTCTTTAGCTTCACTAGTTCTATTCTTCTAAAACATTTCTGTGCTTTCTTTCTTTCTTTCTTTTTTTTTAGGCTGCCCTCTGGCGAGGCAGTAGGAGACAGCAGAGCTGGCCTCTGCAACAGGAGAGGCTGGACTTCCTGTCTCTCTGTGCTGAATGGCTACTATGGCGCCCGCTCTCACTGACGCAGCAGCTGAAGCTCACCACATCCGGTTCAAACTGGCTCCCCCATCTTCTGCCCTGTCTCCTGGCAGTGCCGAAAACAACGGCAACGCCAACAACATCCTTGTCGCCACCAACGGCACCAAAAGGAAAGCTGAGGATTCCAGCCTAGATTTCCGAAATAACTCTACCAAGGAAGAACTGGGAAAATTGCAGCCTCTGGTGGCATCTTACCTCTGCTCAGATGTAACCTCGGTTCCTCCGAAGGAGTCATTGAAACTGCAAGGGGTCTTCAACAAACAGACAGTCCTTAAATCTCACTCTCTGTTATCGCATACCTTCTTGAAAAGTGGTGACCTGTTGGGGAGGCAACCCGTGTTTTCATTGGAAAGCCTAAAAACCATGAGTACTAGTAGCCAAACACCTCTGCCACAAGCACCAGTCAATGGCTTGGCTAAAAAGTTGGCTAAGAGCAATAGCTCTGATCATGAAAACTCGGCTTCACTTAATGGTGGAAAGCGTGCTCCTCCTTCCATAGCCCTTCAGGATGTTGATTCAAATAGCCCTGGGGGTTCTGATTTGGGGAATTTGAAATCGGGTTTGACCAATTGCACTCTTCCACACAGAAGCCTTGACGCAGAGCACACAGCTCAAGTTAGCAATAATGGCACTACAAATAAACGCACCCCTAGTTCCCCATCACAGCAGCAGCAGCAGCATGGGCTTGAAGGGAGTGGAGAGAGTAGGTGGTTGTTATCTGGCGTGCCTGTGTGTTCTGATCCTGGCAGGAGTAAGCCAGGGGAAGAGCAGAAAATCTCTCTGTCAAACAACTCGCATAGTGCTCTGGATTCAGATATGAGGACAAGGGTGCTGCTGCGGCGGCAGGCAGACATTGAGAATCGTGCTCGGCGGCTGCAAAAGCGCTTGCAGGTTGTGCAGGCCAAGCAAGTAGAGCGGCACATCCAGCAGCAGTTGGGTGGCTTTTTGGAGAAAACTCTCAGCAAGTTGCCAGCTTTGGACTCCCTGAGACACCGGAGTCAGCTGATGCTGACCCGCAAGGCAGAAGCAGCTTTGAGAAAAGCTGCAAACGAGACGAGTACTTCAGAAGGATTGAGCAGCTTCTTAAAAAGTGACTCCATCTCAGAAGAACTGGAGAGGTTTACTGCCAGTGGGATGGCTAACCTGCGGTCTTGCGAGCAAGCGTTTGACTCAGATGTCACAGACAGCAGCTCAGGCGGGGAGTCAGACATCGAAGAGGAGGAACTGACCAAAGCAGACACTGAACAGCACCATGTACCACTGTGAGTAGCCCCAGCTGTAATATCTCAGAGTGGGGAAGGTGCCATAGCAAAGTTTACCACTGAGTTTTTAGTTTTCAGAAGGCCTGTTTAGCTGCAACCCAAGCTAGGCAACAATAAATGTAAAACAGTCTTCCTAAGTTGGGGAGGATAGGGAACTTCTGGCACCACAGCCCTCGTGCTTGACCACTGAGTGTGCTGCTGATGGGCTTTTCAGTTGAATGACTTCTGGTAAGTCCTACATTTCTCACTTGTGCTGAAATGTGACAGTTAGCTATCATGACAAAGAGACATAGTATCTGATATGTACTGTTAATTATGGGTGGCTGAAGAGAATAACCTCAACTTTTCATTTTTAATTGCATATTAGATAACAGGATGGCTGAAAATGTCTTATTATTGACACTCACTAACCCTTTACCAAAGAGGAACCTAACATTCATCTTTGCCAACTTATTCACATTTACTCCAGCTCTCTGTTCATTTTGACCTTCACTGAAATTCTGGTGTGCTTTAGAGGCATAGTCAGAATTGTTTTATTGCACCCTTCCCCCAACTTGATGCTCTCCAGGTGCATTGGACTGCAATACTTATGATAGTTTGGGACAGTAAATGTTGTTGTCCAACACATCTTTGAGGCCCCAGATTGGAGGAAGCTGGCTTGTGCTGGAATTGTGTAAGAGGTTTTTAAAAAGGCTTTATATTTGATACATGAGAAAAGATTGTGATTTGCCTAGTCAGTTCTAAAGAAGCTAAATATTCAGATAATAGTATTCTGAAATTGAATATGTTGGATTGGCTTAGGCATGGTCAAACCTAAGAATAGACCTACTGAAGTAAGTGCTGCTTAGAGTCTTGCTTGATTTCAGCAGTTAAAGGCTATAGGTATGGCTATTGGCTATATCTGGGTCCAACTTGGTTTTGTTCAGCAATGGGAACACGGTGCAAATTTTCCTACAGTTACTACAGTGAACTCAGCGAGGGTGTGGGCAGCTGCAGTGGGTCTGGGTGTGTGTCTGTCTTCTTTCGTTGAGATGCTCTGAGAGCTGCATAGATTGCCAAAAATGCCCTCCCATTGGAAATAATTGGAAGTCTATTTTTGGGTTTGAAAAGTGGGAATTTGTTGGCATTAAACAGTGTATTGCCTCCCTGCAACTTATTTAAATGTTTTAGGAACTGTAATACGTCCATTTTGGCCAGCGAAAGGACAATACAGGGAATTTAGCACAGTTAAAGGCCACCGAAGCCTTGGGGGCTGAATATAAGCCCTGAGCTACTCTTTGCTTGATCCTGTCCTGTAATTAATTCCTTCAGGATGAGACAGAGATTACTGGAGTGAAGTTGTTATTGGTTAAGTTTTTGTAGCTTTTGTGTGTGCATAAACCCTCCAGAGGTTGCTGAACTGGCACTTCAGCGGCTCGAGTTAGCTTAGTCATGTTGAAGAATGCTGGATATTGTAGTTCAACAATGTCTGGAGGTCCACACAGTTCTCACCCCTTGTAGAATATTCTAGTCACAGCTTGTGAAAACTGAAGCCTTTCACTGTCAAATTAGGTGTAACAAGACTTATGAATGGTTTGGACTTGTGGGAATTCCTTTATGTAATAATGTCCTCAAAATCTGTATCTCATTTGATAATTAGTTAGGAGGACAGAGGATCAAACCCTGTGTATGTCTTGCAGTGGAAGAGAATGGAGTGTGGCCAAAAAAAGGAAGGAAAGAGAAAAATATGATTACAGAACTGGAGAAAGAGTAGAAGTAGGAGAAAAACTATAAGGAAACACTCAGAAGGTGCGGGGAGGGAGTACAGGTGATTCAAGTACTGGCTGTCAAGTGGTAGCAATTACTGAAATGAAGTTAGCAGCGCATTTTGTTCTATTCTCAGTGTGAGCCTCTTTTGGCCTTCCCCTTCCTTTTCTTTCGATGAGATTATATATAGCCATTGCGTATCTGGTATTTATCCCAGAGCACTTAGGACAAAAATCTCTGAAATGGTGCATTATTCTGAATACTTCAGTCATGGGCCAGTGTTTATTGTAGGTCTGGATAAGCTGGAAACGGTTTTTTAATATATTAAGGTGTGAACAACAGCTACTAAAACTGTGGATTAGGAAAGGCTGTGCCCTATTTTTATCCCTGTCATGTGATGACTGAATAGGGGCTGTTACTGTCTGGCCACTAATTTGAAAGTCATGAAGTCTTTATGAACTAGTCTGTCCTGTATGCACCTGGCCTTATATGGGAAAATACCTGCCGCAGTTATTGTAAGAGTCAGCAATAGCAAAGGCTTCAAATGGATTGAGCCTTCTGAAGTAGGGATAAGCAGACATCAGCTTTTCATAACCCATGTTTTTTTATTAACATGAACCCCAAACGTCATCACTTAGAGCCAAACACAAAATGGCAGCATAGATGTAGAGAAAGTCATAAAATGGTGATTCAGGAGACAGAGTGTAGTATGTTGAAGCAGTGCTCACAATAAAGGCTTCATTCATCCTTACACAGCAAGTGTTTACAAGCCTCTCCTGTACTACCCTTCCACACATGTGAGACTTCTGCAGATAGTCTAGTACAATTCAAGTACAGCAGTATGATTAGTGAGTGTAATAGAAAATTGAAAAGTAAAAGAGGAGAGTGCAAAAATGAGCCATGAGTTCTAGGTGTATGTTCGTGTATATTCATACATCATAATATACTTGACAGGGGCCAGTTTTTTACATACTTGCATATGTGACTGCATACATACAAAGAACTGGAAATTAAAAGTTGTTTTAAAATTTTGTTCATCTGCTTGACATGCATATTTCATCTATGCTTCAATCAGAATTGTATGGACCTCCAGATGTTTTTGGACTGCCTTCACAGAATTTCTCACCATTGATATACTGGCGAGGACTGCTGTCAATTGCAGTCCTAACAGTATGTGGAAGGCCATACAGTTCTAACTCCTGCACCACCATCTTGTTGCCAGTTTTCTTCCAGCCTCAGTTCTAGGCCCTAGGTGTATCGATAATCCTCCCTTTCCCTCCCTGAAAGGACAATCTGTAGTCACAAAGGTGCTTAATAAGTGGTTAAGTCAAAGTGATGAAATTGGGAGAGGGGATGTAATTCAAGAGTATTAGAATTATTAAAACAAGATTTTAATTACATGGGGCTCATAGAGGTATATGTCTGGGCCAGTCTATTTCTAGTATGAGTGGAATTTGACAAATTTATGGAAGTTTAGAGTGTCTTTAAATTAAGTACTTGGGCAAAGTCCTGATCTTAAGAGTTCTACAGCATTGCCTATAGCTACAGAGATATGTTCTTTGTTGATTGAGTTATGGGAAACTGTTTTTCTTTATCATCATTGGATGTACACAGTGGAAGTGGCTGTAGGGTAGGGAGAAGAAGTGAGGGAAATCTAAGAAAAGCTGAAATTCTTGGCTGTAGTATTTGGGCTCTTGCTTTAGCTGCCATCACACATCTTTGTGATTGTATGATGCATCATCTGCTGTCTTTGTGTTGGGCAAAGGTGAGCTTTTGTCCAGTGCCATACACATTCATGCCTTTGGTAGTTAACATAGCTTGTGTTGCCTGAGTTGATGTGAATGTTTGAATATGCTTCATAGTGAAATAGACAGTTGATCAGTCCAGTGGCATTTTAATTGCATCAGTCTTGCCAGACTTGCGCTAGTATTTAAATATGTTGGACTACAGTTCCCTATGCTGAGTGATGGTGGGATTATAATTCACATATGTAAGAGATCAGTTTAGGGAGGGCTTGTCTATTCTGTCAATGGGTCTCTGGCATTTCAGTCTTTGGTGATTGAACCTGAGATATGCTGAATGCAAGGCTCCCTCCCTATGTATATAATTTCATGTGGCTCTATAGGAGCAGTGCTGTTTTTCCATCATCCAGAAATGACCAATTATTTTTTAATGCAGCTTGAGTGGGTTTGTTTTGTGTTTGTTTTTGCTGGTTACAACATATCAAGAGGGTATAGTGCTGTATTTCACTAACTTACAGTATGCATTCTCCTTTGCAAGTTTTAGTTGCATTTCTGAAAATATAGTAGTTCTTTATGTCAGACATAATGTTCCTATATAAATATATGGGCGAAAAAACTCGGGCATTCTGTTATTTTTGGCTCCAAGATTCTTCTGGGTTATTCCACCCTATGTTATCTCCTAGAGTTCTACAGACCAGTGACCAGAGTTTGAGAAAGATATTTTTAGACTAAAACTCCCATAACCTCTTGGCCAGTACTGGCTAACTGAGTATGGGAGTTGTGGTCTGTAAATAATTTCCCCAAACTCTGAAAATTAGAAACTATTTTGTGAAGGAGCTTCATAGAAGTTAATTTACTCCACAGTATTTAGATATTTGACAAGTTCCATTTTCCATATTTGTGTGGCTTGATATTTTCACTGCTTAATAGGTGGGATTGTATTTCAATCATACATTTCTTTGACAGAAGGGAGATAGATGGATGGCTAGATGAGTAGAACTTTAACAGAACCACAGTTTGTGTCTATGGCCTGGAGAAGGCATGTCTCTTTCTGTTAACAGACAATAAAGGCAAATCTCTGTAGAGTATAAGATAATGAGATAGTCAACTTAATAATCAAGTATTCTACAATGTTAATATTCTTTCTTGTTAGGCCTCAAGTTAGAATATTAATTTTCAGTTTCTTTTGAAAGAGTAGCTTGACTATAGAGCAGCCTTCCCCAGACTGGTGCCTATCCCTTAGATGTGTTAGACTACAATTTGCATCATCCCGTACTATAGCATCACCATTGGCTGTACTGATTAGCGGTAATGGGAGTTGTAGGAGGATGTTGTGTAAATGTTACACTTGTTTTTAAACAGTTGAAATTACAGGCCAGATTTATTAAGGCTGGATAGTAATGTGCTGTCACTGGTAAATATGTAGTAATTGATGGAAGCCCAAGGTATCAGATCCTGTCCAATCTAAGCTAAACAGGATGAGCCCTGGTTAGTACTTGGTTCAGAAACAAATACTAGGTAGCTGTAGGCTAAATTTCAGAGGAAGGAACTGGCAAAACCATCTCTGAGTGTTTCTTGCCTAAAGAAACTCTATGAAATCCGTGTGGTTACCATAAGTTGATAGGCAGTTTGAAGGCACATACACATAATTGAGGAAAGTACAGTACTATCCCCTTTTCCAAGAATGTCCAGTAATGATTTTTCATGATTACTGCTGCTTTCTGTTGTGTTTCATTTCTGTTTATTTTAACCCCATCTGTCCCATTGGGTTGCATATTTTACTGGAGGTTGTATTGGTGCTTATTTATTTCTTTTCACAGACTTCATAGTCTCTGTTGCATGAATTGTCCTAGCGTGTTCTCTCCTCTTCTCACATCAGAATATCTTGATTTCTCTCTTTTTTTGTTTGTCAGTTGGCTAGTTTTCTGGCTCACCTTAACTGCCAGTACGTTGATCAGTCTTGCTCACTGTTCTTTTTCTTTTCTGTAGGCTGTTAGACTTAAGATGTTGGGTTCTCAGCAATAGTGTTCAGTTACTGAGCTGTTTTCAGCTGACTGATCTGATGCTATTTTGGAAAGTGTGTGGTTTATGCGTGTGTGCATCCATGTGTATTATCCCTAATCAGTTCTGTATTGCCAAGGTTTTTAGTAGTGTTGCAAGCTTTAATCGGTCAATTAATCAACTGAAGCTTTAGTTGGGGTCAATTTTTAATTAGGGAGGGCAAACTTTGAGCAGTTCTATAGTGAATTAAAGAACACTTTTTTTGTTTTGAAGTTATTTTGGTTCATTCTTAATTTGTTTAAAATATTTGTTTATATTTATAAAATACATCACAGCTGCCCTAAAAGCACCAGATCCCATCTGATTTTGGAAGCTAAGCAGGACTAGTCCCAGTTAATACTTCGATGGGAGACCACCATGATAACCAGGAGCCTGCAGGCTGTATTTCAGAGGAAGGCAATGGTTAACCACCCCTGAGTCTTCCTTACCTAAGAAAATCGTATGAAATTCATGGTGTCTTCCTAAACCAAGAAGAGACTTGAAGGTGTATGCACAGCACAGGCTTAAATAAAATCATGTATGTTATTGTATTGTAACTGGAAATGAAAAAAAGGAAATACTAAGGATCACTATTCCTCCCAGGAGTAGCATTTATGTCTTAAAATATATATTACCTCACATGTGGCCCTCTGTGCTTTATTTTAATATGAATCAGTTAAAAAGCCAAGTGGTCAGCTTTTTCACACACTGCATAGTTTAGGGCTAAGGAATGTATGGTATAATTCCCATTATCATCCTTCACCGTTGGCTGTGCTGGCTAGGATTGATGGGAATTGCAGACAAATAATATCTAGAGGGCCACATTTTCCCCTTCCTTGATGGAAGATAAGATTGTCAGTAACTATTAGTCATGACATTATATATCACCTGCAGTGCTAGAGGCAGTATATTGCTGTAGACCAGTTGCCAGGAGACACTGCGGTGATGGTAAAGTGGTCCTCCTGGTTGAGCCACAAATCGCTGATGTCCATCTGGCAAGAAACAGAGAGTCTTTTCTGTGGTGGCCTCTTTCTGAAATAAACTTGCTCAGAAATAAAACATACACTGTTTCTTTATTAGTTCATACATTTACTAACAGCTTACATTTTGGAATTTAAAATACATTGTCTGTAGGTGTTGATTTTTAGTTTACATTGTTGTGCTCTGTTTTATTTTATTTATTAAAATACTTGGGTTTCCCCCCTCTGGGACCTTAGGGCAGGGCACAAGTAAAATCAATTTAAAGCAATAAAATAATAGACTAAAAACATATTAAACATGTTAACAACATAAAACAGGTTTAACCATGTGCATCTTTTGGAGTAAGTAAGTTAAGCCTAAAATCCTTAGCAAACAGCTGTGTTTTTACTTGGCACCTAAATGGGCTCAGCTGCAGTATATATTTATATTGTAGTTTTTGTTATTGTGTAAGCTTGGATATATTGTAGATGACAGACAATATAGAAAAAAAATAAGCGGAAGGGTGCTTATGCACTCATATTATGTGTTGAATTTCTTCTAGATACCTTTTGGCCACTGTAGCAACAGGGTGTTGGATTAGGTATGCCTTTAATCTGACCCAGCATGGCTCTTACGATTGCAGATCCCATCGTCCCTAGTCTCCATGACAAGGGTTTATTGGTGGTTGTAGCACAAAATGTCAGATGGGAGGCTTTGTGAGTAGATGGGAGTTATACTTAAGCATACTTAATCCATTCAGTGTTATAGTGAATTCACTGATTACGTATTAGTGTCCAGTGAAGTAGTTATGAAAGAGAGCAGTCATAAGAAGATGGCATTCCTTACTTGAAAATGATAGGTCACAGTTATAACACCCAAGCCACAAGTAATTAATTTTTGCTGTGTAAGTAGAAAAGATAAAGATGATGGCAGTTAAATTCATAAGCACATGAATAAACAATATGGAACATTTTTGCCAAGAGTAGAGAATGTGTGGCCCTGCAAACTGCATACCACCTGCAAACGTCCCTGAATCACTTTTATTAAAAGGACTCCCCCATCCTCTAGATTTATTTCCATCCACAAAAAAGACCCCTCTTGAGTCTGAAACAGCACCCGCTACCCAAATGGCATAATTGTTCCCCATGACCCCTGGAAGGTATGGGGGAGGTTTCGATGAAAACATTAACGAATACTGTGAATCTCCAAGTGTTGATGAGAGGTGTTTGCAGCCCATATTCTCTTCCCTGAAAGAGTTAGATAAAGAAGGATCTACACCAGGGATTCTCAACTTTGGCTCTGCCAGCTGTTTTGTACTTCAGTTCCCAGAAGCCTGTGAAAGCACAGCCAGTGAGGCTGATTCTTGAAGCTGAGTCCAGAACATCTGGAGGACCAAAGGTTGAGAGCCACTGGTTACGCTGTGGCAAGTATTAAAATGCTGAAAACAACAACCTAAGTTGCTAAGATCTCCATCCAAAACATGGGTTCTCCTCCTGATCTGTGACCATTTGAGTCCAGCTATCTTTTTTTTCTCCATCAGGTAGATCTTTGGTCTGCTAGCTCAACTGTACTGGTCAATCTAAATCCCAAATTGTAGAGAAGATGATGATTTAGGAAGACAGATGTTTCATTCTGAATTTAGGATAAAGAATGGTGGTGCCATCAGGGAATATGGGGCAGAAGTCTAAGGCTCCACTCTGCAGAATGTGTAGGAGAGCTCCTGAAAGTAGCAGGATTAAATTGTCCCATTTTGGAACAGGTGAAACAATGCACATTACATATCCATTCTAAGTACTTATGTATGCACACACTGAATACACTTTGGGGGCTTTCATTTGGAGGGCAGGGAACGTTTCAGAATGATGATTTTTACCGAACTCATCTCAAAGCAGTTTGTGTTCTGGGTACCTTTGGTGCTGAATTGCCAGTATTGGTAGGAGAAAAGCTAGTCTCTGAAGAAATAGATGAAATTTCAAGCTTTAGCAAATATGAAAGTGGCAAGAGAGCCCAGAACCAGTTTAATTATAAGGCCTCAAGAAGCTAGGGATATTTGGCATAGTTTTTGAATTAGCATTAAAATATATGAACTTGATAGTTACTTTTTTTTTGGTCATAGATGGTGTAGTGGTGGCATTTGAAATATGTACATGGTCACCAGGACATTGTGTAAGGCCTAATCTAGCCAAACTTTAGTACCAAATGCAATCTGCTTTGTTGAAAGTTAAGCAAGTGTTTAATTCTCTCTGTCTCATTGAAATAAAAAGGCATTACATGCTTAATTTTGACTGAATTTTGTCCTTTAACTGTTAAGTCTTTTTTTTTTTTTTTTGGTCTGTTCAGAAGTAACATGCATTTAGTAATTCTGGTATTTTCAATGTTTATCATAGCAACAGATGGGGAAGATAAGAATAGCATGAGGTTCAAACATTTTTGGAAAATTTAGGCTCCAGTGAGATTTTCTAGGTGCAAAATAGAAAGAAAATCTTGCTTCTTGACCTGTGCAGCAACTAGTGTCAGATGCTGGACTCAAGTGTTATTACTGCTGGCTGCTAGGGCTTTTGTACTCCTGAGACCAACATGGTAGTGATTTTAATTTGTGTTGGTGGAACTTTGCATGTCAGAAATGGAGATTCCGTGAGTTGTTTTGTCTGTCAGGGCCTTGGGCGTTGCCGCGCCGGCGGGCGCCGCGGAGGCCGACGCCGCTGTTACCTCCGAGGAGGAGGAGGCGGGGCCGGGCCCGTCGGAGGTCGCAGCCGACGACGGGGGCTGCGCGGCCGCCTGGGGGGATCGCCGGGACGCTGCGGCGGACACCGATCCCGGCGAGGGTCTCCCCGGCGTGACGGAGGCCGACGCGGACGCCAAGGATCGTCCCAGCGCTGCGGAGGCCGCCGGCCCGGCTCCCGGGCCGCAGGGCGTGGCGGACGAGGACCCGCGGGAGGAGGAAGGCCCCGGGCCTGATCCCGAGGCACCGCCTACTCGCAAGGCTGCCTTGGAAGAGGCTGAGGCAGCCGCGCTGCCACCGACGTTCCAGCAGCGGCGGCGGCTCAAGGAGGCCAGCCGCCGCTCCCGGCGGCTGCAGGAGAAACACCTGGGGGCAGGGAGCTCCCAACTGTAGCTCAGCTGCGAGCCCAGCCACGTGCTCGGCGCGGATTGGCCGCGGCCCGGCCCACAGGCCTTTTTAGGCAGGCGCGGGGCTGGGGAAGGCACGGAGCAACAACCGCCGGCTTCCCGTGCGTCTGTCACCCGTGCCTTGTTCCAGTCCAGCCCGTGTCTGCGTTCCGCTGCCCGGCTCTGCCAAGACCCTACCCTGCGCTAAAGGTGCAGTAACCATTTTGTGTTCGGGGTGAGGCAACCCGTTGTTATTTCCGTTGACGCCTGCTGTTAAGGCAACCTCAGTTCAAGGCCCCTTGCTGGCTGCAGCGCCCCTGTGGGACTGTTTGGGACGCTGCTGGTGGCCGCCTCTGGCCCGGCCCCTGCTTGACCTCAGCCGGTGCTGACATTGTCAGACCAAGAGATGTGCATCTTACACTGAAAAGAGTAGGGTTGCATTCTCCCTAAAGGATCAGGCTTATAATTGGGTGATGTTCTTAAATCCATCATTGTCAGTAGAGACAGGAGGGACCTTGATGGCATTGATACTCTTTTATCAACCTAGGCTCATACACCAACTATGATATAGACTATGGATAGTGTATGGATAGAGATAGCATAACAGGTATTCACACTCTGGTAGCCTCACAGTTGAATTACTGTAATAGTATTATGTCTGGGGACTGCCTTCAAAAACAGATTGGAAACTTCAGTTAGTCCAAAATATTAAAGCAAGATTAGTAATCAGGGCTAGCTGATAATGGTCATGTAAAACCACTACTTTGTGGTGAGTGCTGGTTGCCATTCTCTTTCCCAGCCCTGTTCAAAATGCTGAGTATAAAGCCCTAAACTGCTTGGAGCCAGATAGGATGAAGAAATATCTCCTCTCATATCTGTACAGATCTTAAAGACCCTCCTCTGTGTTATGTAGTCAATTGTGTTGGATGGTGATTACAAGAAAACAGGGCCTTTTCAGTGTTGGTACTGTGTCTGTAGAGTGTTCTCCTGGGAGAGGCTTACTTGGCACCTATAGTATTGCAGGTGGAGACTTCAAAAAAATGCCAGGCTTTTATAGAACTATTCTTAGTGTTTTTAGAACATGCTGTTGTTCTATTTTGTGACTGGGTTTTACTGTGTTGTGCTGCACTGTACTTCTTTTATACCTTTCTGTTGGGTTTGTTATTGTTTAAATCTGGTTAATGAACGAACTAAAAGAATGTTAAAGCAGTTGCAAATAAAGGGAGATATACTAAATAGTTACACTGCAGTTGGATTTTTTTTTGTTGGTATGGAGAAATGTTTAAAAATGTTCTGTGCATCTAATTTCAGTAGTTGAAAATTACTGCAAATGGATTGTCTGGAAATGGACAGGGGAGATATTTCATTAATCCTGAGAAGAACTAGTAGCAATTTTTTTAAAAAAAGCCACAGTAGTGTTAGAAACCAGTTCAACATACAGTAGCTTGTGAATGTATGACTGAGAGTTAAAGGGGTACATCTGGAAGAAATTTCTGGATCCCAGCTATTATTAGGATCAAAGCAGCTTTTTAAAAAAATACTTCGTATTAAATTATTTTCTCCAAAAATTTGTACATCAATAAAACAAAAGAGAATTAATTAACAGCAGTGCAGGAGGAGGTGGGTTGTCATGGTGACATATGGGATAGGTTCACACTTGTTTGTGATTAGAAATAAGTATATACTTGCAACATGTTGCATGCTGATGTTCATAGTTGTCAACTGAAGGTTTCTGCATAGGCCATGCAGATTTTAAACATGTCTCTGTGTGTTCATATATTCAGTACACTGTAAATGGAAAGGCAGATTGTGCTGTCAAATCATCCGTCCACTGATACATTTCTTGGTTCAGGGTGTGTGTGTGGCAATCTTCTCAGGGTTGCAAAACAAGCCTCTTGGCCACTATGAAAACTGTAGGGAGTCCATGTAGGAAGACCACCTAATCTGCCAGATCTTGTTCTGCAAAGTATAGTATTTTTTCAAGGGGTCAGACCCACAAAAGTATCTTTAGCAGATAAAGGCAGTGTAGGGTTGTTTTCTGACAGCTTTTGTGAGCCTCACTGTTGCACTGATCACCATCTGCATGCTGGTATCCAATGGACCAGTCATGCCCCCATTTTTTTATTATTCAGAATGGCAAGAAAGGTATTAGTCATGTTTTGAAATGTCCCAAAAGGAGCAAATCTTCATATCTCATAGCTGGAGAAGCTTTGGTGGAGTGGGGAAAGTGTGACTCAAGGGATAGTGAAGGTTAAAGAAAAAGAAGTGGGAATGTGTAGGAGACAAGGTACAGACTTGATTAGAAGAGCTTGGGAAAGTTACATTCTTTTATTTCAACTGTCTGCATTCCCCAGCTTTCATGGCCACCGGCTCTGGCAGTTGTAGTTCAAACATAATTTTCTCAAACTCTTCTTTATTGGTAGGACACAGAAGAATGTGTGTGAACTAGCTTAATCCCACCCAAGAGGTCTAGTTAGAGCTCCCAGTCTTAAGTAATCATGAATAGGAGCAATTTGGAATCTAAGAAGTCCTGTGATAGAATAGAGAAAAATGGAAAGGTTCTTCGTGATTTCCAGTGAAGTCTCACAGGTGTAATCTGCATACACTTGGGACTGATTCAGATCACTCATGCATGGAGAGGAAATTGTGTCCAGACATGATAGCCAACCATGGTTTTGTTAGATATTTTATTATAAACCACAGGCAAAAAGTATGCTGTTGATGTGTTCTGTATTTAGTGTCAGTGTTGCTATAAAGGCACTATAAACATCTGGTATTACTTCATGTCAGGATTCAAAGAGTTCCGTTTTTTGGAATATACTTGGAATAAAACATGACCTACTTGATATTACAGTAGTAGATTTGAGGTCCCATTGTGCCTGAGCCAACCTTGCTTGGAGAGTGATAGTATAGTCAGCCTTCCACATTTGCAGGTTTCACTTTTGCGGGTTTGATTATTCACAGATTATTTGCTGTCACCTCTGCTGCCTCCCTATGCCATTTTTAATAGGGACTGCAAGCCTCATGAGACTGAGAAACTAACTGCGAAGGAGGCTTGTAAGTCCCTATTAAAATGATGTGGGGCAGCAGTGGAGGTGGCAGTAAGCCCCTTCAGCCACCCCCTTCTGCCTTGGAAAGGATCCCTGATGCCTCAAAGGAATCCACCATGGGTTGAATATGGTGGTTGTACTTGTTTGTGTGTTAAATATGGTTTGGGAGGACCTAGAGTTATGCATGGCTTTTCCACTTTCGTGGAGGTCCTGTGCCCCGACCCTAGTGAATGTGGAGGGATAATTATAGTTGTCTTTCAACTGGAGGACGTCAACTTTGGTATGGCGGCAGGATAGTTACAGCTAATTATTGTGTTGCTAATTTTTAGGAAGCAGCTATGCAGAAAAGCTTCAAAGTCATTTCAGTAGAAGTTATCAAGTTCCAGCTTTTGGTACAGTTATTTCTATAAATATTTTCTGATTTTGGGAAGAGCTCAATCTAATTATCTATACACCTGCTAACTCAGCTGTGATATGTAGATGTGGTTCCTGTCATGTCCAGATCAGTGCTCTCCATCTTTGCCAGTAAGTAGTTAATTTATTATTGTTATCATTATCATTATTATTACTATTATCATCATCATCATCATCATCATTTGTTTATATAGTGCTGTCACTGTGCAAGAAAAAGTGAAACCAAACCAAACCAGAGTTCCTTGCCTTCATGTTTACAATCTAGTTTGTTTGTGAAGAAAGTTTTATGGTTTAACAAGTGAATTCATATGCATTTATAATTATTGTTCTTAGTTTTTCTGCACTAATAAGGGTTCCATGGTTTTTAATATTATAATCTGTTTAATTAATGTTTCAGTGTTTTGATAGTTTGTGTCTTTATCTGTATCTCTTTTAGTTAATCTTGTGAGTCACCTTGAATCTCAGTTTTGGGAAAAATGAAGTATATAAATATAGTAATGCTAAGTCTACTTGTTCACCTCTTCATGTACTGCTCTGAACATTGTATCACTTTCTAGCTTTAATTCTCCAGGAGCTGAAAAATACTGTCAGTACTTGATTATACATGCATACAAGTCACCTGTGACTAGGCAAAGGAAGCAATTTAGTGCCAACCAGAATGTTCTGGACTAGGTAGGACAACCCTGATGTCCCCCCCACAGCATTTTGTTCACAAATGGGATGTGGGGGAACAAGTTATTTATTTGTTAAATCTGTGGATTAGTTTGGAATGTAAGTGGTGTTTACTGCATGTCCAGTAGGAGGCAGATTTCAAGAGCTACACCCTTCCCTCATAGTCTAGTTAAATGCTTCTAAAGTAGAACAAGAAAGAATCAAACCTGGCTGAAGAAGGGCATTATGGGAAGCATATGGTCTTCAAACTCAAACGTCTCATCATGGGGCAAAAGCCCTGGTAGCAGTCACGTGCAGAGTAGACCTGCAGATTCCCCTGCTTTTTCTTTCTCCTTTGGCCTTGCAATCACAGCAGAATGGAAGGCAGGGTCAACAAGGTTTGCCTGCCCTGTGGAGAGATATGAATACCATCCTGTTTCCTCTTCTGCTTGGTGGTTCCATGTGCCATATCAGTCTGTCATGAGTGATATCAAGAAAATCCTTTTGATGGTGCAAAAAAGGGTAATCGTTTTATTAGAGTAGGGCAGCCTATTGTTGCTGCTCACTGACTAGATGATTATATGAAATGTGTAACTTGGGTATCACATCAGTCTCTGTGATGGGACCCCTTGTAGAAATAGACATGGCCATAGTAGAAACTTGGAGAATGATGGACTTAAGCTGTTACCTGATCTTTTTGGCTTGTACCACCACAGTGCATAATCTAGAAGTATTTGATTGTAATCAGTTCTTCTGAATGGTACATGAGAATCAGCAAAGTTGTATTACTTCTGCCCACCTTCTGATACAGATTGTCCAGCATGGTGATGAAATGCCATCAAGGCTACTGAGTTGCAATATCTGCAGTATTGTTTGTTATATCTGGCCAGACTCTGATCTGGCAAGGCAAAAGGGTATCATTTATCTTTGGTCAGCAGCAGCAAACTTTGAAGTAGTATGCTTGGTAGGAGCCTAGTTTGTCTGTGTATGTTCATGGCCATTGGTTCTATTCTCTGTACAGTGCATAGTTAGCTTGTGTAGAAATGCTGTGCTACTTGCCTGATTGTTAGGCAGTTCCTGCATACTGACAATGGTGGAGTAACAATCATTTACAGCAGCCCTGCTTTGAGTCCTGGAGTGGCCTTTGTTTGTTTGCTTGCTTGCTTGCCTACCTTCCCCAACTGTGTCCTGGAATGTATTTTCTTCCAAATTAGCATTTGGTGGCTAATTTTCACTCACTGTTGGGAAATGGAGAATGATCTGAGATGTTAGTCATACTGAGGTATATTTAAGATGGCTACTTTGAATGAGAATTCTTTTTACTTTGAAAATGTTTGGCATTTGAGCCCTTGAAGGAGGAAGAATGAGAAACACAAATGAATTCATACACTATGCCATACTTTGCCAAGAGTATCACTTTGCATTGTTTTGCCCAGAAAGCAAGAAGCTACTTTAAGAATTGTGTTCTAGCTTTCTGTTGTTTTCCGTCTTTGATAAAACTTCTGATAAGCTTTTAGCAGCAGGAATGGATGTGGCTTACATGTTAGGATGGTGTCCATGTTCTTTGTAGAATTTGCAGCTGGTACCTTGCTGAATGTCACATGCAGAAAATGGGGTCAGTGGACTGCAGTGAGGAAGAAGTTGATAATATCCTAAGTTTAGAAGTGATGCTGTCTTGGAACTACAGCTATCAGTATGTACCAGCTAGCATGGCTACTGATCATGTCCACATCCAATCTTGAAGCACATTGGATGGTCTAATGTAAGGACAATGGACTAATTTTTCAAAGGGCAACAGACACATTAAATGTGGTTAAAACCTTTGAACTTGAAAAACATGGTGACAAAACAGGAAGTTGACTGACTGACTGAAATTGGGGCTGGACCATGTGCCTGTTGCCATTGCCAGGCTCGGTTATGAACTGTGTGAAGTGGTAATGAATAGTGCTCGTGAACATATGAGGAGTGTGTTTCCTACACTGCTGAATAGCTACAGCCATTTCTGTTACCAGGCTTTGAGGTAATATGATACAATTTTGAAGCAGACATGAGCTTTCCTTTGCCTAGGGAGTTTTGAAGGTTTATATACAGGGTGGTGCGTGCTTTATTTTTCTCCTGCACAAGTGTAGAAATCAGGGCTGAGTGTAGAACATAAAGTCCTAAGAATCTTGGCTTTATACTCTGCTTCAAAAAGTTTTCTTACCCCAGCAACTACAAAGATGGGATTGAAAATTGATGAGCAGTATTGCAGTTTGGAGGGGGTGAATGGGCTTTCCAGCAGTTGGGTGGAGTGTGTGGCGAAACAATTTCCGCTACTGGATTGCTCTGGTTGAAAGTTTTCCATTACCAAAAATGCATTGTTTCTTCCATAATATCAGTTAACAGTGTAATGAGAGAATGCAGCACCAGTCAGATTGGGCAGTGTCAAAGCTGTTGTTGCTATGTAGAGGACTATCCATGGGAAATAAGTAAGATTGAGAGCGAAAGAGAAAGTGAGTGAGTATAAAATCTCTTTGGGTATTCTATAATTAACTGTTAAGAGATTTCACTATCTTCATTGATTTCTGAAAGCTAAATATGAGGAATTACATAGTTTTGTCTTAAAATATTTGCAAATATTGCCAAAGAAATAATTCCAAGATAAAACTACTTCAGTTGTTTCACTGTGGCATCAAAACCAGACTGATTTGTGGGTAGGGCTAATAAAATAGTTCAGCCCAATTATTTGTGTCTGTTAGGGGAAGAAAGTTCAGATATTTAGAAATTATTTAAAATTAACACCATTTACTTTTGAAAAGTTTTGTTTCTTAACTCTAATTCAAACATGGTAAATTGGATTATTATTGATTTAGGGCATTGTAACATTTTTTTCTCAGAACTTTTCAGTCTTGGTGCTTTCATAACTTTTTTCTTCACATAACTTGCAGAAACAAGACACCCTGAAACAAATGGATTATTTATTTATTTTTGGCATACAGTGTCAAGTCTCTTCAGTAACATAGGTTGCTCAACAATTAATAATTGGAAGTGTTGTAGCTGTGGATTCTCCTTGTGTAGGGAGCTATGAAGTTCTTAAAATTGCTAGCAATATCAGACTTTCTATTCAGTGGTCATTTTATAAAACAGACTGTTAAAAGCTTTTAATAACAATGTGTGGTACTCCAGGAAATACTCCAAATTCCCAGACAGTTGCTTTATTTTGAGCTTGCATGCAAATTATAGGTACCAGCCTAATAATTCAAATCATTAGAGCATCCATGTCAGATTAAAAAGAAAAACAAATCTTGCCCTACCATTAGGCAGAATGAGGTAGCTGCTACAGGCAGCAGATTTTGGATATCATGAAAAGGCTGCATGTTGTTATGTAATTTGTTATTATTGTATTCTTCCTGCCACATACAGATAAAGGTGTTTGTCAGATTTTTTTGCCTCATGTGCCAGAATAACTTTGGCTTTCTTGAAGTACTGTGTGCCTTGCCTTTTGTGGATTGGAAGAGGCACTGTTTGCTGTTCTGCCTCAGGTTGTAAAATGGCCTGGACTGACCCTGGTAAGAATATGGGCAATGGCAAAGTATTTAGAATTCTTTTGGCGGGAGGGGGCAAGGGAGTTGAAACCAAGTTTCACCTGAACTCTCTGTAACTATTGCATTATTCTCTTATTGTATTGATAATGATGTGTACATCTTTTCTCTCTTTCTGTCTCACTCTCTCTTCTCCCTTGCACACCATAAAAAGAAGTTTAGTTTTACCTAGTCCTAAGCTATGCGGCTGTGATGGTTGATGAATGTATTTTTAGTCTGATATAGGAATAGTATAGCACAGAACAGCACCAATACAATGTTTGATGCAGTAGACACCGTTACACTGTTACAACCCTCTGCTGTGCAGATTACATTGCATTACATGAACTAGCCTGCTGGGCTGAGTGTCTATTGTTCTGCATCCAGTGAGCAGTTGATATGTGGTTTTAATTCAGTACTGACGTGACTGAAGTATCTGGTGCTACGGTGAAAGAGTCTCGTGTGTTGGTGGTAATTTGGGCAGTCAAGTTCTGACATATGTTGGTCATTCTTCTTCTGAATTTATAGCATTTGTGTTCCAGTGTTTTCAAAAACCTTGTATTGCCTTTCCATGAGGATACTAATCTGATAGCCCATTTTGATTTTGATTTTATTTCATAACAAAATTAAATGTTCTTATCTGCATTTCTCAGATCTTGCCTGCAGGTTAATAGTTCTGTAGAACAAGAGCTGACATTCTTTGTAGTGTCTCTGTGTGTGTGTGTGAGAGAGAGAGAGGTTTATTTCATTGGACCGTTTGGTAATATTTTGCTTCAGGAAAGCTTGTATACTATTTTGTGACCTTGAATTGGCAGAATAAAATTACTTCCCCGTTACAGATTTTGGAACAATACAAGGCTGTCACATCTTAGTCAGGGCATCTTGAATCTCGTGTTTGTTTTAGATAATAGATACCTGCCTCTTTCTAATCAAAATAGACCACTTATAAGCTGCATAAATGGTAGCAAATCTACTGTTAGTTCCTGCTAGAGTGGATTCATTGAAATGAGTGGCACTTCTTAATTGCTGTGTATATCCCATTGATTTCAGTGGATCTGCTCTAGTTGTAACTAATGTTGGATTTACCTTTGTGGACTTGTGGCTCCTGCTTGTGTCTTAAATGTATATTTTAATCTTAGGAATCTTCTCCAGCCTTGTGATCTGCTTTGTCCTCAGTATTGTAGCTTGGGAAAATACTTGTTTTGTAAAACTAGAAACAAAACACATTGTTAATAACAGATAGGCAACTCAAATAAAGTATCTGGAGGTAGAAGATCACTGACTGTTTTAAAATTATCTACCTGTGCTTTCTTAATTGTTATGTGCTAGGAGTTTTGAATTTTGAGTTTAGTACTTTCTCTGGAGATAACACACACACACACACACACACTCTCTCTCTCTCTCTCTCTCTCACTCACTAACCTCTGGAGATGGAAGAAAAAAAGCCAGTGTCTGAACTATGCATTGAAAAATAGTTATCCTCTTATATGTCAATATGTTTTCAATAGTGGCATGAAGCATTTGAACAGATACGTCCGAAGCTTAAATGTTATTAGCAAAGATTGTGCTGAGCTGGTGAAAACATTTAACTGAAGGGATGGCTTTGCAGCTTTGACTGACCATGAGTATTTACCACTGTGCCCGCTACTGAGCTAAATCTCCATATATATTCTGCATAAAATGAGGGGCATTGATAATTGGCTGTGTGTTCCTTGAGAAATTATGTTCTCTTTTTTACCTTTTTGAAAACTTTCGTAAGGAAGTTGATTGTGGAGTGGTTCCCCTAAGTGGAAATAAAGTAAGAGAGTTAGATATATTTCTTGCAAAGTCCTTTGAACAACCTTATTTTCTAATTCTCCTAACTCCAAAGATTAATTGAGATATCATAAAGTGCGCGTTTGCAATCATTTTTGGGTATTTCCAAAGAGTGTTCTATTTTCAAAACAGAAATCAGGTTCCCTAGTTTCAGAGATTGCCCTTGCTTTTGTATGGTCAATTATATTTCAGATGGGCAACTTATAGCCTTCCAGAATTAGACTACAATTCCCATTGTCCTTCAGTAATAACTTTCTGATTTGGGCAGATGAGAGCTATCCTCCAGCAGTATCTAGAGGGCCAAACATTGCCCATATCTCTTATATTATCTTGTCTTGCAGTGCATTTCTATAAACATTAGACACAGCTCTGTACAGATCCTTGAGTGTTGTTCTGCTAAAGTGTGTGATATGTGGTGTATTGTTGAGTGCCATTGTATTCTTTTACAATCTTTATTTTGTGTGAGGAAAAATTGATCCCTGCAATAAAGATTCTGTTCATGTTATGTGTTCAGGAATTCTGAAATGAGAACACATTTTCTCTTCAGAACAGCCAGCCTGCACTGTGCTAACACTGTTCAACCATGTACCAGCAGAGATGTCAGAACAGATAATGGGAGTTAGCCTTGAGTGAACAGTGCCAGTGAGGCACCTTGGGTGTATATTAGATCTCACAGAAAAGTCTGGACATTTTAAGGGTGCAGCTGCTTGAAGGTCTTGTTCAGGCTTGTACAGCCAGCCCTCCACATCCACTAGGATTAAGGGCACAGGAGCCCTGCAAAAGTAGGAAAAACCCCCCTCAAATATCAAAATGAGTCTGTGTATCTGTGGAAGAGGCCCAAGGTCTGGTGGAGAGAGGAGGCGCACATGGTCTAAACCAGATAAGGGAAATAATAGAAAAAAGGGGGTGGGTCAGCATCGTGGACCTATACTTCCTCTCTCTTGTCCATCTCCTTTCTTGGGTGTGTGATGGTATCAAGAAAGGATTTGTGTTGCTGAAAAATCAGACTGTGATATGTCCTTATCTGGCTAGGCAGTGGCTAGTGGTGGTGGAGGAAGAGGAAGAGGAACAGGGGTGGGTTTTTAAAGAGCTACATAGACTGATTGGAGCTGCCAAGAGGGAAGGTTCCTCTGGAAAAGAAGCACTTGATATGGCATGGGGCAGGGGTTGGGGAAACTTGCAAATAATCAGATCAATGAAAGTGAAACCCACAAATGTGGAGGTCCAACTGTACATGTATTTATCAATTTATTTATTACACCTATCCCTGGTGCATGTAGGTAGCCGCTGCTATTTCCATCTCAAGAAATGCAGCTCTTTGGGAAGAATGCCATACGTGAATGAAAAATGTATGAAACCATGTACTGTGCGCTGTCTTTTCTGTAAGATTCGTTCCTAAAATTTCATGTCTTTTTGGGTGTGTGTGTGTATGCATAGATGTGTGTGTGCATACACTCGCAATGGTGGAATTCGCTGCTGACCTGGTATTTAGTAATCTGACTGCTGACGTATTGTAACTTTAAAAAAAAAAAACTGGTAACAGGAATTTGTGAGACACATTCACATCTACGTTATTCCCTTTAAATGGCCACTAGAGGAAGGAAGATCTGTTCTGACTGGTTTGTTTAGAAACTTGGAGTTAGAAGAAAGGGGTGGAGTACCTAATGGATGGAAAATTACTTCATGTAAAAAATTTCTGGCCTTTAGGCATGTTAACATCTGAATTGGCTTTGCATGCTTTTCCTTTCTTGAGTCTTCGATGATATTTTAAAAAACTAACATGTATGTTCTCTCCCCCCCTTACTCTGCACATGGTAAAATTACAGATCAATTGTTTATGGTCAATCTGTTCACTTGCATTTTTGCACTGAAATCTACAGATATAAGGCTGCTATACGATTAGTTGTCATGTAAACAGGCACTCAGGAAGAAGTAGAATGTCCCAAACATAGCAATATGTAGTGTAATATTAATAGGGGGACATATGGGATCATTATATAACCTGTTTGTACAGTGCTGTCCTTGCAGTAATAGGAGTTGGAGTTGAAGTTTGCTTTTCTTTTTTAAAAAATAATGCCTAATTGGGCATCCCTTTATAAGTTTTACTCCATCAGAGTGTGATGAGGAATGTACATAGATAGGTCTTCATATACTGTGCAGCATGATGTGTATTATAAAGTATTTGCAGCATCCTTGCATATTATTTTGAATAAAACAATCCAACCAAGAAACAGCAGCTTCCAGTGTATGCTGGTTTTCCTCATGTAGCACAGCAATACAGTGTTGCTACATATAATGTATAAATAAAGTATAGATTTTGAGACTTACATGAGAGAACACTTGAAGAGCTCCTCTGCTAAGATTGTAGCCTGATTGTACATATGTTTGTGCGTTTCATAATATTGTGCATAATTATAGCACAAGTACAGGTCTACCCACTTTTAATGGCAGCCTGTGATCCACATAACATGACACAGTAGCAAGACGTCATCTGGAATACTGTGTATGACTCCAGGCACCACTGCTCTATAAGGCTGGTGATAAATTGGCAAAGACTCAGGGGAGGGAGTAGCAGTGATGGTAACAGGACCAATAAATAAATAAATATCCATCCATCCATCCTGGCTGGAAAAGTTGAAGGTTCTAATTATGTTTAGTCTGGCACACAGAAGATTGAGGAGGGGGATTCACTGAAATGCTTAAAAGGATATTGTAAAATGAGAAAATGATTATTCAGTCTGCTGTACATAGGGCAGAAATCATTGGTCTTATTTAAACTCCTCAAGTAGGTTTGGGCTTGATATTAAGGAACTCAAAGCAAGTCTTTTACAAAGCAAGACATCCTGTGAGCTAACAGTAAGAAAGATGATGGCTTCTGAGGAGAGAATGGAGAGGCCTCTAGAAACTGTCTAGTACAAACCTGTTACCAAATGAAGAGAGAGAACCAGCTGGTTAAATAGCATTCCTCAAACACTCAGGGTCTCTTGATTTCATGGTCCCATCTTGATTTCAACAGTGCTGTGGCTTGCATAAGAATTGCCAGATTCAATACAGTTTTGGGCTTGTTCACCTCTGTGTTTATCCTCCATTGAAAGGTCTGAAGTTGCCTATCATTGGAGTCTCATCTCTGAAGTCAGGCAAGTCTGGACATGACCAGTAACTTGATGGGTGAGCACCAGAGAACTTAGTAAACCTGCTTGTGAGTCCTTAACAAGAAAGGTGGATTGGAAATGTTTAGGCAATAGTCATAGATTTTGAGAGAGTGGTGTTGGGTAGTCCACAAAATAAGTATTTGCTGAAGTTTTCATGAAAATTTGGAGTGGGAATAAAGGAAGACTGTTCCTTTTCTGATCTCAAGCAGTTGAGACATGCAGCAAAAAAATCCCAGTAGGTCAGGTACATGTCCTAAAACCTTGAACAAAGTTTGATAGTAAAAGGGCAGAAAGCTCCACTTTAAGTAAACAAGCAAAATCCATTCATGGGGAGAGGAATCTGCCTTGAAGCCAAAGATTGATGTATTCTGCATTAGCTGCAGCTGTCAGACTAATCTTGAGGGAAAACCAGCACATGGAACAATGCATTAATCCCTTGCAAGGAGATAGCTGTCTAGGCTTGTGGTATCTAACCTCATAGATCAGTATGAGATTGTCTTTACAACTGTATGTCCTCTTTTCTTCCTTGGTTAGATTTAGGCTTAGCATTTCACTTACGTATGTTGCTATTGTCCAGAACTTTGGAAAAGCTACTGTTTTAGGTTACAGCACTCAGAATTTCTCCCAACAAGTGTGGCACAGTTCCAGAATTCCACTGCTTTACCTACTCAGGGAAGCATTACCAGTACAGCACCCTCTCATTCAGCCTAGCATCAGCCTCCAGGGTCTTCACTAATATCATGATATCCTTGGTAGCGGGATAGAGAAGAGCACATGTCCATGGTTACCCATATTTGGACAACTTGCTAGTGTGCTTGACATCTAGTAGTAGTGTCAAGAGGATGTGCAGTGGGTGCTGAATATGTTAGATCACCATGGTTTCCTGGGAAGAGCCACTTTACCCTGGCCCAGAAAATTGAATATCTATAAGCAATGATAGACAGCAACTTAGGCAGATAACTCTGTCTCTACAGAGAATCCAGAACATCAAGAGGGCTGTTGCCCTCTTAAAGCAAGCAAAGAAGGTAGGCCTCTCTATCCTAGCACGTCTTCAGAGACTTAATGGTTGCAGCTGTAGATTGCCTTCTGCAAGAGAGCTTCCTCTCCAGCCCCTCTTCAGTGACTCTTACTCTCTGATTAGGGAGCCATAGCAGCCAAAAAACTCCAGAAGAGACAGGTGCCAAGGGAAACAATCTATTTCCTGTCTAGGTGGATCTCTCTAGTAGTTCACACGGTTGGATACTTTTGGGATGTGTTGAAAGTCCATGTCACAACTGATGCCAGCCTATTGGACTGCATCTGGTCCTAGGAATTTGGGAGGAACACATGTTTAGAGGTAGTTTGAGTGTAAGAAGCAGGACTACTCCAGGTCTCCATCCCCTGCTTTTGGAATTACTACAGGATGGGATAGACAGAGGCCTTGGACCAAACATTATTAGGAGGCGGGTCACTGCCATCATACCCATCTTCCTTCCAGGAAAAGGAGACAAGATCTCAACACATACTCACATTCATAGATTCATGAGCAGATTTGCACTCTTGGCTTCTCTAGTGGTGCACAGGTTCCTGTCATGGGTCTTTACACAGTGCTCGAGGCACTCACAATGCTACCCTTTGAACTAATTAGGGAGGCATTGCTCAGGCAGTTGACTTGGAAGGCACTCCTGTTGACTGCCATCGTATCAGCATGCAGGGTCTCAGAGTTAGGAGCCCTGTCACCTAGGAAGGAGCTGTGTTAAATAAGTCTGGATTCAGTTTGGCTGCGCCGATAGATCTGTCCATACCAAAAGTCAGTTCACTGCTCCACAGAGAGCAGGAGGTAAGATTACCATCCTTCTCCCCTAGGCCATTGAAGCCCTTGGATAAGATATGGTTTATGTTCTCCATCTGGCAGTCTGACAACAGATATCTGAAAAGGTCAGCTAGCTTCCAAAGGGCAGATTCCCTGTTTGTGTCTTTTAGTCAGCACTCCCGAGGAAAGATCTCTACCTCCACATTGAGCAGGTGGATTAGAGACAGTTTCACTGCTTGTTATAGTGCAGTGGGAGTACTATTACTGGGACCAATCCATGTGGACTCCACCAGAAGAATGGCTGGCTCTGCAGTGCTTGCATCTAATGCACTCCTGATCGAGATCTGCAGGACAGCTACTTGGATGATGCTGTTGAAATTTGTTAAACATTACAGATTGGATGTCTTTGCCTCAGCTGAAGGTGCCTTCAGGAGATGAGTCCTTCAACAAGTTGTTAATCATTGACAGTCTCGCCCCAGCACTGGCTGTCCCACCCTACTAAGGGAGCTTTTGAACATCTTAGAAAGGGGGTTACTGCCCTCTCCACTGGAAAAAAGAACCATTTGTCTTACATGTGGGACGGTCCCTTGCAGTGGAAGAGGGAACATCCTGCCACCCTGGGTTGATAGCTGGTACTTGACCAAAAATAATGCACATAGTTTATTTAAAGGAGTAGAATACAGAATGACTGCCATTCCAGTTTGATAATTACGTGTCAGATGTTCTCATTCAGTTCTCCTTCCTGCCTTTTTCTGCCTGTTATTGCTCATTTTTTTTCTTTCATTTGTGATTTAAAACAAAGGAGAATATGAGTACTGTCATTAATTGAGACAGCATTAAGGCCTAGTCATTGATGTTAATGGTTTACAATAGCAGTTCTTAACCTTTTCTTTACCACAGACCCCTTTAAATATCTTTTGTTGCTATGGACCACCAAGATCTAACCCAAGATTTAAATCTCTAAAGTGCATCAAATATTTATTTAAAGTTGCTCACCAATTTGGAGAGAAGGGAGAAATAAATAAATGTGCACACTCCTATTACAATATTTTTATTGGGATGATTTCATACAAATTAAGCAACAACAGCAATACCCGAACACTAAACCATGACCAATTATTACTTGTTAATTTTAATTAATTATTGAGAAAGCTGATAACTGCATTTCACTTACAATTGTATTGAACTTGTTCTGAACTTAATAGTTGAACTTGAATTCTGAGTTTTGTCTTCGTCTTTCAAACAGTTTCTATACTTTTGAAATAAACAAAGGTAGAGGATGATTATTCACAGAAGTGCATATTTTAAGAAAGGCATCAATACTTTCATAGCTTTCTTCGATAGTTCCAGAAAAATCTGCTTGTAAGTGAGCCCAGAAATTTGGAAAAGACAGTTCCTTGAACTGCAAAAGCTCATAACGCTTTTTCAAGCCTTCATAGACCCTCTGTGAAGGTATTGTGCCCCCCCCCGGTCCACAGATCACAGGTTATGAACCTGTTTAGAAGAACGCATACCTATTTTTTTTCCTGGAGCTTCAGAGTTATTAACACTATTGACTACATGGAGAGGGTTGCTCCCTCTAAAAAATACTCTCAAAATAACTTCCGCATTTCTGCCTATTGGAGAAGGTGGAGGACCAACCCATAATAGTCAGAATGTTTGTCTCCTTTTCCATTGAAAAGGACTATCTCACAGGTAAGACAAATGGTTCTAGTTGTGATCTTTGTTAAACTTGTTTTTAAAGCTTTGATATTTTGGAACATAGCCTTTTAAGCTAAGTTTTTGAGAGAGGTGTCTTTCAGATGAAGGGTACCTTTTGCTAGTATTATTATTTGAGCGGTACCAATAAAATTGAGTATCCCAGAATGACTCTGAGACATCAAAATTAATTATTTGGAGTTGACAAAGAGGTTGGAAGTTTAATGGGCCATGGTAATGCTTTTCAGTGCCCCCAATGGAGGGTCCATACAAGGCAACATAAAACATTCAGCTTTGTGCTGGTAATAAGATTAAAACTGAAAATTTAATCGGAATGTCTTACTCATTTAAATTATGACAGAAAACCTGAGAGTTACAACCATCATGCACATGTTAGCTTCAGTGGAGTAGCTCTGAACAAAGTGTTATCTCTAACAGGCTGAACTCTGGAGCCCTGAAGATAGAGCAGAAAACCTGTACATCTGAAGGACTGCTTATCTTTGCCTAACGAGTCAT
The DNA here is from genome assembly GCA_948472985.1 of Iguana delicatissima. Lineage (NCBI taxonomy): Eukaryota > Metazoa > Chordata > Lepidosauria > Squamata > Iguanidae > Iguana > Iguana delicatissima. The sequence continues at coordinate 430,752 of CAOKZL010000774.1, forward strand.
GTTGTTCTCACCTCACACCACTGACTGAGCTACTGTGATGCTATATTCAGGCAGTACCTTGTTGCTGATGGAGAAATAAAGGAATACTGATAGCAACATGAATGTAAACAGAGCAGGAGAGCTGGTTTTGCTGTGGGTAAAAACCTCCCATGAGACATAGGAACATTTGGAAGTGCTATGAGGGTCTTGTATCTAGCATTCTGAACACAGCTGGGAAACTTGAGGTATAGAACTAGCGTCACTTTCCAGGTGAGCCACAGGAGTAAGACCTGTGTGAGTCATGAGAAGGTGAACACACCCTTGCCCCTCTGGCAAGAAGGTGGAGAGACAAGCAGAATAATTCCCCAAAGGTGTCTTTAAACCAAAGAGCACAGGATCAGGAGTTGCCCATTTGTTTTCTGCTGACTGGAGTAATATTTATTGTTTTCATGAAGCAGAATACAAACATACTAGCATGGGTTCTCAATATAGATAGCTTTAGGCAGACAGAGTTAAATACAGGGGTGTGTGTGTGTGTGTGCGCGTGTGTGCGTGCACACACACACACATGTACCTTCAAGTTATCTGCCAGCTTATGGCAACTCCATGGATTTCATAAGATTTTCTTAGGCAAGGAATGCTCAGGGGTGGGCTTACCAGTTCCTTCCTCTGATACATAGCTGATAGCCTCTGCTGTTCATTGTTTCATGTTGCACACTGGGCTGTTTTTCAGTTGGCAGTGGTCTGACCTTGGGCTGCCCAAATCAGTTTCAAGAAGTTTTAGTATATTCAAGCCATCTTGTTAGAAAGGGGAGAAGAAAAACATGTATTAAAAAAAAGTAAAAATAGCCATGCTAGTCTAATGAAAAACTTTGTATATTCACACTTAAGCAGTATCTTTTTTTAGAGCCAAAGTATCATAATATAGTGCCTAAATTTTCAAGTTCTCCAGGATTCTTCATCAGGTTTCATTGAACAAAAAGGGAATGGGGGGAAGAAAGTTAAAAAAAAAAAGTCCAGATGTGATGGTGTTGAGGTCTGTATTTTAGATTCTATCGCACATACTCTGCCTCGGATAACCCTGTGGTAGTTTTGTCTAAATGTTGCCGTAAGTTGGAAACAATTTGAAGGCACCCAACAACAACAATCAGATTGAAGGTTGCAGGCAAAACGAATTAGGTGGCTCAGGTGCCAGGTGACACCCAGAATTCTGGAGCAAAGAATTAATTTCTCATCATGATTTCTAAAAACAAAGAAGGGAAGGGCTTCTGGTTACTTTGAAGCTTTTTTTTAAACCTTGGAGATGCACAGATTCCTAGCTAGGCAAATAGCAGAGGCAAAGAAGCATGTTTTTATATTAGCAGAGTTGGCCATTTTTTTTGGTGCACTTGTCAAAATCAGTTGAAGCCGAATGTTATAATGTTACCCATGGGTTGAGGTAACAGAACCCTCAAAAGAGATGTTTGAAAAGATTTAGAGACAAAGGACAGTGTGACCTGTAGCGCTGTTGTGGGGTGGTGTCGAAGTGATTACAGGAAATGGTTACTCTAAGAAGGGAGGAGGGTTAGGCTTGAAAAGCTATGGCTGACATGAGTGATGCAGTTACATAAAGTAAAGAATTGCCTTGCAGGTTTTAAGAGTCCATCCAGTAATAGCCAAACAGATGACGAGTGTGTAGAAGTGAACTGGCAAAGCATGGATTTAATATTTATACCTTCTTTGCTCCCTGATTTTGTGGTTGCATGGTTTTATGTTTTTTTTTAAGCATCTCCATTTGGCTTGCCATAACTAATGTCTGCTGATGGTCTTGTTTTCCTTCAAGTTGTGGGGAGGGGGGAAGCTTAAGGTAGTGGCCGCTGTTACCATTGATTATGGTAATAAATTCTGTAGCTATGTGCTGTTTGAAGAAATATTTTTTGTCTGTCTTTTGCCTAACACTTACCCCCCCACACCATCAAATTTACTGAGAATACCTAGGGAGGTTCACATATTATGCTTCATTTGGTATTCATGCTGTATGCACGTGGTTTCAGATGTCTGAAAATCTCTTCTTGTCTTCATTCTTGATTTGCATCTAAGTACAAGAATCTGCTTAAATTCAGAATAGAGTTCAAGTGTACAGGTATACCTGAGTGGAAAAACAGTTGTATGTTTTGTGACATAACGGACACATGTTCACTTTATTTAAGATGCAAGTCCAGCCTCTGACAGCTTTCATGGAGCACAATTTTTTTTGCTCCTTAGGAGTTGCTATGAGAAATTCTAAGGAGAATGTTTTGTAAGCATAGGAGAGGTAATTTTGAGGGAGGGTGATGGAAGATTTGAAAGAAGAATACACACCACTAAGTAGTGGAGTAAAAGTACATGCTAGAGAAGACAATGGAAGTTGGAACATCAGCTAATAACTTTATCTAGGAGCGTTCAGAAGACCAGAAAATGGCAAGATGAGGCCTAGAGTTGCTTTCCAGCTTAGTGTTATTTGGCAGCAGACAGGCCTAAGATCCTAAGTGGCTATCCATCCTGCCCTATTTTTATGTTCTTTTTTTGTCTGGAGATTTACGTTGTTATCTGAATGCTTTGTGGGTTTTTTGTTTCCGTTTTCCCCTTAATAAATAAATTCTTGTCTACAGATATTATTGATTTTTATTAATATTTTTATTTCATTTTCAAAATACTGTAACTTTCTTGGGATGGATGGATGGGGTTTTTTTTAAAAAAAAAAGTACATTGTTGAACCGTAGTTTTGAATTATTCAGGATGAACTTGTTACTTTTCTAGAGAACTCCATCCTCTCCAAGCCCAAATGAACATGCTAAGATTTAAGCAATGATTGATTGCTCAGTTTACACAAGATCCCAGAATTTCTTTTTTGTTATTCAAGATGTTTGCCTGCTTGAAAAGCAGTATAAACCAAAAATCTTCAGTGTGAATACGTGCATATTCCACTGCATGTTAATAGCTGAACCAGGAAAGAGATGTGTTGAATGTGTAGAAAAACTCTACCTGTGTGCACAGTTCAAGAATTTACACAAGCTATACCTATGTTGAATGGCCTGCTTACTTCCACTGCAGCATTCACACATTATGTATTAAAATTGTATCCCATCCTTTCCCAAGAAACTCAGAGTTTCCTATCTCATGCTGTTAAGTCCCTATGAGATATATTAGGGAGAGGGAGAGATGGGATGAGAAGGAGAAGAGGCTGGTCTAGAAGCCCATTCACACTACACAATTATAACACTATGATTCAACTTTAATTGCTGTGATTCCAGCATATGAAATCCCAGGATTTCTAATTTAGGAAAGTGTAAAGTCATCCCTCCCCATTTGCTAGGGCTAGGGGCACAGGAGCCCTGTGAAAGTGGAAAAACCGTGAATAACTCTAGGTCCTACCAAACCATATTTAACACACAAGATAGGTATGGTCACCATATTCAAGCCACTTGGATTCTTTTGAGGCATCAGGGTACCTTCACAAGGCAGAGGTGGCTGGCTGGTGGGTCTTACTGCCACCTCCACTGCTGCCCCACACCATTTTTAATAGGGATTTACAAGCCTTGTTTGCAGTTTCTCAGTCTCACGAGGCTTGCAATCCTTATTAAAAATGGCATAGGGTGGCAGCAGAGCTGACAGCAAATAATCTGTGAATAATCAAATCCGCAAAAGTGAAACCTGCAAATGTGGAAGGCTGACTGTATTTAGAATTCTCAGCCAGAGAGCACAAGGATCTCAAGGAACTACATACCCCACACAATATTGAAATGACAGTTAATGGCAGTCATAGTGTTATTATTGTGTAGTGTGAAAGGTTCACACATTGCTCAGGGATCTTCATGGCAAATTCATTATTTGAACCAATATTTCCCTGGTTTGACACTGTCATCATACCTGTTACCATTGGTTCCCATGCTCGTGGTTCTAATTATTAATTGATTTATATTCTACCTGTTTCTGAAGAATATGGGTTAAGGTGGCTTGGAATTAAATAAAAGTAACACAAAGCATGAAATGATGTTATTCTATCAGGTTAACCCCAGGCTATGGCCTCCTTGGTTGAATCAATCCACCTGTAATGTGATCTTCCACTTTTTCTGTGATATGTTTTCTTCATGATATGTGCAGAGTGCCTCAACCTCAGTTTGTTCATTTTCACTTTTAGTGAGAGCTTAGATTTGATCTGCTGTTGGACAAATTTTTTCATCCATTTGTCTGTTCTTTTGCTGTATAAAATGATGAACACAACTGTTTTTATCTGACAAAAATTTTAGTCCATAGGTTTTTGAACTATGCATTCTGTCGTTGACATTTCCATGTTTGCTATTACAGAAAATAGTGTGGAATGGGAATAAAAGTTTTAGTGAAGTTGGTTGCCCAGTGGCTCAGCTGACATCTCCCCAATGTGCCTGTAAACATGTAGCAGTCATTAAATACCCTTTCTGGTTGGTTTTCCCTCTGTTCATTCTTTTCTTTTACTTTTCTCCAGGTTATGAAACAATGAAAGTTCATTTGGAAAGCAGTACCATTGATATTCATTTGGTTCATTTCTTTTTGTTAGGATGTTCTTGTGTTGAATTTAGTAGCAGTATAGAATTAGTGTGGGTATAATTGAGTTATTAATAACTTTAATAAAATATAGTTCAAAACCTGAACATTATTTATGAGAAGTACATTATGGACATTTACTCTTTATTTCCACAAATATTTGTACCCTGCCTGTTTGCTTTAGTAGAGTCATTAAAGATAGTTTACAGCATAACTAGAACAGTCAAGTTGGGTCAGTTTTTATTCTGCTGGATATTAGTGGTTGGATGTAAGTGAATTTTGTAAGTAATTTCCCTCAGGTCACCTCAAGGAAGTGCTCTGGGGTGTATGAGGGATGAAGGAGGCTTAGTTTATCTTGTTGTTTAGGTTTGTAACATTTCTCAGCCTTAAATCTGGGTAGAAGTAACTTGAGTGCTCGAAGACTTGGTTGTTGTCATGCTGGAGCATATACATTTTCAAAAAGTTATTTAAGCATCTTTTTCTGAGTACTCCTCTGCCATAAATAATGCTTTCATTTTTGGTTCTTCATGGTCTCTGACTTACACAAATGGGTTGCTGTGCCTTTGGAGTACATCATTGAGAACCTTCAAGAGCTGTTATGTAGGTATTTTGGTGGTAGCCCATTCAGGTGACCAGCCTGATTCCTACTCAAGCCCTCAGTTCTTTTTCATGCAGTGTAGCAGGAGAATCAGAGGAACTGTTGATGAGCTGTATCCAGTGATGAACTTTTCAAGGCAGTCAACACTCTTCTTCAAGGGCACTATCAAACCCATTCCCAGTTCTTCCATTCTGTGGGGTTTTTTTCTCCTGCTACTTCATTGTGTTGAAGAAAGATGGAGACCTTTATCCCATCCTAGACCTGAGGTACATCAACGTTGACATCCAGCCCAGACACTTCATGGTATACATTCTTGGTGCCATTACGCCCCTCTTGCAAGAAAGAAACTGGGTTTGCAATGTTAGGTTTGAAAGATACATACTTTCACTTCACAATCTGACTGTTGCATCGGTGCTTCCTGTATTCATCCATGGGAAGAAGGGCCTATTGTTTCTGTGTCCTTTTTGAACTTCCTTTCTTCTTCATCTTTTCTTCTGAGGTGCATGGTGGTGGTAGCTGCATGGCTCATGCAAGACAGTGTCATCATATTTCCTTATATTGACATTTGGCTTCTCATTGCCCATTCCAACACCTGCTTTCTCACCAACATCAACATGACACTTTGCCTCCTCAGCGAATTGGGGTTGGTCATGAATCATGAGAAGTCTCATCGGTAGCCATCACAGACTGTCAAGTTCATGGGTACCATTCTTGATTCCTGTGTCTCATCTGCCTACCAGTTGGACAAGTGGCTCAAAAACCTTACAAAAGCTATCCTATGGTGCAGGTGCACTTGCAGGATAAGTGCCAAAGACATTCATATGTTGTTTGGGTTCATGGTCTCTGTGACATTGGGAATGTCGCACGCGTGAAGCTTTGGATGTGTCCTCTGAAGGTCTGGCATCTGTCATGCTTCAGAATAATTTTCAGTTCTTCCTGGATACATCTCACTATTGCAGGGGCTGTCTGTCAATCCCTGGAACGGTGGCTTGATTCCAAGAACACCCAGGAAGGCGTGCTGTTCTTTCCTTGCAAACCACAATATCCATGATGACAGAAACTTGCTTGGACGGATATAGGGCTCACATGAAAGGAAGGGTTCTTAGTCAAAGGTCACTGAAACAGAGAAGATAGTGATCTCCACATCAACACTCTTAAGATGTTGGTTGTGGAGAAAGCCTTCCAGGCCTTTGAGGTTTTCTGTGTGTCAGGGTTGTTCAGGTAGTCTTTGATAACACCACAGTGGTGGCTTAAACAGGGAGGAACAAGATCAGCCACCATCTGTGGGGCTGATGCATTGGCAAGGGCGTCTCCATCTCTGTGATCTATCTACCAGGAGAGGAGAATGTCCTAGCCAATGCTCTCAGGAAAACACCAACCTCTTGCCTCAAATGGAGACGTACTGAAGATGGTATGGAATACATTGGGATGAAGTAAGACACTCTGGAAGTAGATCCCTTTACCTTGACAGAGAACAGACAGTGCAAGACCTGCTGCTCCAGGGCACATCAGAGGAAGGGCTTTCTCAGCAGTGCTTTCTGTTTCACTGGGGAGGCCCCATTTTGTGTACTTTGCCACCATTTCTTCTCATAACCCTGGTGATTGCGACAATTTGGAGAGACAAGGCAAAATGCATCCTGATCTGTGGTGGCCCGTACAGCTTTGGTTGGCCCTCTTCTCCACCTTGCTCAGGGCTCATACCTCAGACTGCCAGAGAGGCCAGATTCCTAATGCTGCACAAAAAGCAAGTGAGATATCCAGACTTGGACATGCTCAGGCTGACAGTTTTAGAGGTTTTTCTTTGCACTCTCTTTTGGCTCCAAATTTTAAAATCATTGAGGCTGTGCTTAGGTCTGCAAGCTGGTGGTGCTCTGAGTATAAATGGACCAAATTCATGTCCTTTTTGTCACTCAGAGAGATTTGTCCAGACCAAGCACTTGTCCATCATGCGCTGGAGTTTCTCTTATCACTATCTGACAAAGATCTCTCTCTGTCTCTTCCATCAAGTGTTACTTGGCAGCAATTACTACCAACTTCCAAGTCATCAGTAAGCCTTTCTGCTTCCAGAATCCGTTGGTTAAGCAATTCCTGAAAGGTTACAAGAATCTGCATCCACTGGTACTGGTACTGGGATCTATACTTCAATGGAGTGTGGACTGGTCCAATCACAGATATCTAAGAAACTATTTGAGTGGATGATGGACTGTGACATTCATCTCCTTACTTGGAAGATGGCCTTCTTGGTGGCAATTACATTTGCCAGGTGAGCAGAAGAACTGTGTGGCTTTTGTATGGATCCTCCCCCATACCTGAAGTTCCACAAAGATAAAGCAGTCCTCAGACCAGACATTTCTTTTCTTCTGAAAGTGACATTGGGCTTTCATTTGAACCAGGATATTGTCTTCCCTCCATTTATACAGACCTCACAACTGGCTTGGACTGTACTTTGTACTGTCTTGATGTTAGGGAAGCTCTGGCCTTTTACATCAACAGCACTGCTGGCTTTCGTCAGTCCCAAAGGCTCCTTGTGTGGTACTCTTTAAACAAGAAGAATCTACCTGTGTCATCCAAACACCTCTCTAAGTGGATCTCTTTGACCATCCATCTGGCCTATGAACTGGCAAAGAAAGATCCTCCTGTTCGTGTATGTAGATATTCTACCAGGACCATAGCTACTTCATCAGCCTTTCTGAAAGGTGTGTCTCTGGAGGATATTTGCAGGGCAGCAACTTGGTCTCTGCTCCAACCTTTTGTTATTCACTGTAGGTTGGATGTCATTTCCAGGACTGATCCTGCCTTTGGAAGAACAGTGCTGTTTTCTTGTGTCATATGGTACTCCCACCTCCTATGATAAGTAGCTTACTAGTCCCCCACTTGTGTGAGTCACAAAGACCATGAAGAAGACGGATGAGTTGCTTATCTGTAACCATAGTACTTCAGATGGTCATCTGTGAACTCATACAACACCTGCCCATCCTCCCCTCAGTGCATCATGTTCTCTCTCCTCAGCTGCTGATTCAATGTCCAGGCAGCTGAGGGTTTTGAGTGGGAATTGAGCTGGTCATATGGACTGGGGAGGAAGAGCTACCACCAAAATGTCTATATAACAGTTCTAGAAGTTCTGAATGATGCACTGTGTAGGGGCAGTAAACCCATTTGTGTGAGTTCATAGATAGCCACTTGAAGAAATACAGTTATGAATAAGTAATGCTTCTTTTTATTCCTTCTGCTTGGAATTCCCTGTCACATCTGTTTTAGGGACAGTGATGACAATGTATGGCCCTCCAGATATTGTTGGACTACAACGTCCATCACTGTTGGCTCTATTGGCTAGGGGCTGGTAGGAATTTCAGTCTAACAACCTATGAAGGGCCACATAATGAACCCTTTTATCTTTTTTTCATTTCTCTCTTTTTAAAATTATGCCTTTAGAAGCCTCTGTGGTGCTTTTTAGCACAGTCTTGTTTTCTTTTGTCACAGAAACCAACAAGTATGTGTAACTGAACTGAGTGGATATTCTGGTGTTTACCCCCACCATCAGTTCAGTCTTTTCCCTCCACTGTGTCCCTTTTTTGAATTGTAATTTGTAAGATTCTTGGGGCAGGGGTCTGTATTCAGTTATTACTCTGCCAGATGCAGTGCATGTTGATAATGCTGTATCAGGATAGTTTAATATTTACAGGAGGTTAATGTTTGATATGAGTGTGATGTAACGCACATAGTTCTGTCTCCTGAATAGAAGATTGAGACTTTACTCCCAGGAACATGCATATTCAATTGAAACGTAGTTTAAGAGAGTACATTCCTTTCATTTGGGAAGGAATGCTTTGTTCCTTGTAATCTTGAGGGAAAAAATGATGAGAATATTTGTTGGGTATTGCCTGCCTGAACTTTGCTGCACTTTTGACTAGCACTCACTCCTGCTTGGTTGCTGGAATGTCAGTTACCTATGATACAAAGCAGTTAAGTAATGCATGTCTCCTGAGGTTGGGCTCAGGCATTTGTGGGTGTTCACTGATGCCACTGACATCTTACATAGAGATATTTTAATGAAATAAAATAAATAAATAAAATAAGATGTAGCCTGAAATGAGTGGAAGAATGTTGGATTTTAGAGTACAGTTCTCAATTGGCCAACAGAATAAGCAAGCTGTAGGTTGCATCTTCTTCCAGTTTACCTGTGCTGAATGATCTCTGTGAACAATGAACTATGTAAAAGCCTGTCCTACCACAAATAATATTAATTCACTTGTCTTACCAAGTTTGGCAGGCTTATTCACATTACTGCTTTTGTTCATTTACCTGCTATTCATGGAGACACTCATAGCTGTGTGTGTTGAGTGTATCTATTGTCTAAATAATGTTTTAAATAAGATCATTTAGCTTTGTTCATTGCTCAGGGTACATTCTCTTTTATCTGGTAGAATCCTTTCTTTCACCAGTTCAGTCTTCATTTGTACCTTAAACATTATTTCCTAGAGAGTCCAAAGACCTGTCTGAGGACTTCTCAATTAAGGATGAAAAATTACATGGATAAATTAAACTGCTTTCATTTGTTAAATCCTTAATGAGCGTGTTTGGTTGACGGTTATGTTCCTGTGTACTTGTGTTATCTTCCTTGTTGCAGTGAGACCTACTAAGTGGAAGATTTCATGTTTCGTTTGCAATGAATCCCAGCCCCAAGAGATATTATGACAAACCTAAAAACTTCAAGTTTTGGTGACTGCAAACAAATATTCGGAAAGCAGTATCTTTTTGCAATGGAGATGTGAAGTTGCTATGTGGCAAAACACAACAAAGAGTCTCATGGCACCTTAAGGACTAAACAGTTTATTATAGCGACAGCTTTTGTAGATGATGTTGTATAAGTCGCACTTTAGTAAGATGTTAGTCCTTAAAGTACCACATTGGTGTGCGTGTGTTTGTTTCCTTGCTTGCCTGCACTCACAGAGCCATTTGATAAGTATGTTAGAAGTGCATAATCAGTATTTCTAAGAGACTAATCTGTTAAGAAAAAGAGGCAAGTTGTATAATAAAGCGGCATGACTCAGATTTAAGTTGACCAAAGCCAGCCAACACCAGCTCAAGGTGTTGAGATCCTCACTGGATCTCTGAGAGAGAAGTGAAACAAAGAGAAGCACTTCTTTGGAGCGCTCCAGGACAGTACCATCGGTCTACTGTGGGAATGATGACAGTAGTAATTAAGGAAACATATTCAGAGGTAAAACAAAATCCAGTATCCACAAGACGGTGATACCTTTATTGGGCCAATTAAAAAGCACGAAATGCATCATATAAGCTTTTGAAACTCCACTGGCTGTTTCATCAGGGAAAGATGTTAAAAACCGTACAGCAGAAGAAAAGTGATGATGTTAAGACTCATAGGCCTACATTTTGTATTAGGTGTTATTTCTGTAGTCAGTTAAGATGTCGTAGAAGGATATCAGTGTAGGCAGAGGCCATTCCGTTCTTGGCCTTGTGGGGGCTGGGGACAAAGAACAGTAAATGACAGGCAGCTAAATTTCAAATCCATTAGCAGCTGCAAAGTGACTTTCATTGAGATCCAGGCTAACTCTGGAAACTCTTAATATTGTCACTTTTCCTGTATGATTTTTTAAAATCTTTGCCAAAGAAGCCAGTGAAGCTTTGAAAGCCTGTGTGATGTATTTTTTGCCTTTCAGTTGGCCTAGTGGTGGTACTTAAGTGTATGTGAACATTGTCTTATTATTCATTTAGCTATAGCATTTATCTACTCTTCTATGGGAAGGACTCCCAGCGTATGTTTACCACGTGCCTAAAAACTACAACAGTCTCCACTCCTTTTCCAAGCTTCCAGAGGCATAACCAGAAGGAAAAAAGGTAGAAAGAAGAGGGACAAAAACCCGAAGACACTCATTTTTTTATAACCTAGTCAAAATATCTAATGCAGTGGGGATGACTGCAGCTTTCAAGCAAGATGAAGATGGATTTTGGTATCAGTTCAACAAATTGAAGCAGACTGTTTCACTTTGTAAAATATACGCAGCCAAAGAACTGCTCATGTTACGTGAAATCTGCAGTCCCAGAAATCTGCTTATTTAGTCACCTCTGATGGCAGATACACAGAACTAGAGCAATTCTGTTACCCATACTTGACCAGTTTCTGGAATTTGAAAGCTTCTGGTATCAACTAATTCAGATGTTTTGTTTTGCTTGCTTTGTGTGCAAGTCTGTGTGGAAGAAGATGAAACACCTTGATGTAGCTATCTTTTCTATTAAAGCTCCATTCTCTTAAGCCTTGTTGCAGCAGGATGATCTTTTAATGAAGACTTCTAGATGACATTTGAAGGTTTTGTTGAATGGTTGGGAATGGCTTAAAAGCATAGCTCAGTCTAAAGGTAATTGGCTTTGAACCATCATGGTCTTGACCAAACATTGTGAGGACTGGTGTAGGCAAATGCAGCCCTGAAGTCAAATGGGGTCCCCAGGGCAGTTTTTGCAGTCCATAATCCCCTCCAAGCTCACTCTGACCACTGTTTTTCTGTTTAAAATGGCGGAGTGACCTGCTACTCCTGGAAGCTCCCAGAAACAACAGTGTACTTTTTGACATAAAAAATACCCTGCTTTTCAAAACCAAAAGTAGATTCTGGCGATTTGCACATGCACACCCGCCTTTTTTGGCATTTTTGTCAGCCTATGATTTCCCAGGAGGGTTCCAGGAGCAGAAAATTGCCCCCTGAACCAGCCAGACTTCCCTTCTCCTCTGGTTCCTTTTCCTAGCATCCATGTCTGTATAAAACAAGCAGATTTGGTTACCACTTTTTGTGTTAACCGCTTTCAGCTTTACTTCAGTTTCTTGCTTGGATAGTTCATTAGATCAGCCCTCATTTTGAGCATCTTCCACTGCCTCCCTCATCACTCATTCCCCCGCCACACTTTTGGATCATTTTTCTCCTAGTCTTGACATGCAGTGCATATGATTCCTGTAGCCACCATAGACCAGGTTAGGAGATTTAAAGCAATAGATGATGCCAGGTGCATTAAAACATTCACATCATGCTAGCACAGCTCATTTCTCCTCTCATGTGAAGAATTACCTATAGATCTGATCATTTCAGGGGGCAAGAGATGAAAGTTTCTGTGGCCCCAGTGTTCCCTAGTTAGTTTTCTGTTCTGTTACATTTGTTTTTCTGATTAGAATGTGTAGCACATTTCTCTTCCCCATCTACATTTCTCTTCCCCCATGGCTAACTAGATGGCCTTCACAATTCTAAACATAGTCAGAAGTCAATACACATTTGTCCTTGTGAAAAAATGCCATCCTTGACCTGTCCACTGAGACAAGTAGCTCAGTGGTATTCTAGGCTTCAGAGAGCATAGAAAGGAGGTGAAATCATAACAAAGGAACTTTTAAGACTGGTGAATCTCTGGCCTCCTACTTGATGTTGAACTCTGTTTCCTGTCAGCCCTGGCCAGCATGGCCAATGGTTAAGGATAGTAGGAGTTTCTGACCAACAACATAGGAAAGCCATTGGTTCCCCATCTCTCCTTCTGACTAATTGGGGCTGAGTAGGTCCTGAAAATCCCTGATTCTTTCAAGTTGATTATACAGTGGTTGAGTTATCAGATTCTTTGATAGTAACATCAAGTTGTTGGCTATTTGGCATCTATGGATGCGTTCCTCCCTAGGCTAATAGTAGCTTTAGGAGGAAAAATGGGGAAGAAGGGAAGAACCATTGTGAACCGTTCCTTTCACACCATAGTCCTACTGCTTCTTGGGCTTTCTGTGGTGGTTCTTGTAAAAGCCATGCTTGCCAGCTAGTTATATGTAGCTGAAGTTAGTCCTGAGTATCTGGGAGCCTAGTGGTCCACTGGTATTGGAAGCTCACTGCTAGCAGATTTGATACCTACCATTCACTGATTTTGTTTTGAATAGCTAACCATAGAATATTGGGCTAAGGAATCTCTCTCTCTTTCAAATTTGTATTCAGTTTTGAAAATTCAGTGTAAATTTAAAACGTATAAAGGAAATCCCATTCGTGACCAGGGCATCCTGTATGTGAAAAGTTACCTGAAAATAGTGTTGAAGTATGATTTTAAAGATTGAAGCCACATGGACCAGGGAGCCATCCGTATATGTAAAGACAGAAGTATGGAAATTCAGTAAGAGCACTAAAATGTTATGTACAGTTCATATAGATGAAGCTAAGTTGTTGTTGTTGTGTGCCAACTTATGAGGACTCTAAGGGAAACCTGTCATAGGACTTCGTGGGGCTGTGTGGGTGGGTGTGAGACACGCCCAGGGTCACCAAATTGGTTTACATGCCTTATCAGGGAATCGAACCCTAGTCTTCAGGATCATAGTACAGTGCTCAAAACACTACACCGTGCTGGCTTTCGAAGCTAAATAGTGGGAGAGTTATTTGTAGAACTACAACTTCAGGAATCTCCAGTGCAGCATAGCCACTTTTGTAGTTTAGAAGTTGTAGGGTGAAAAAGTAATTTTTTGCAAGCACTAGATTAGTTTCCATCCATAAGGAATGACATGGCTTTCTTTTGATCATGGCAGTGTTTGGGAGCACCTCTGTAGACCTTTCCCTTTACATTCATCATGCTATGTCTGTGTCATCTAGACGCCTAGTTTTGCATTTCATTGACATACCTGTTAGACATTAGCTTAATAAGATGGTTTACATAATAAGATGGTTTATAAAAAGTATGTAATCCTAGAGTAGGACCCGTCTTTTCTTTCCTGAGTTCTGCCTCTGAGGGATCTTTGGCATACCTCTAGATTTTCTTCTGCTTTTAAGTGTCCACCTTTCTCTTAGACAGAAATATCTTTTAAGTGTTTCCTTTAGATTCCCAAGACAATAGCATTCCTTGCCTAGGAAAACCCTATGAAAATCATAGAGGCGCCATAAGTTTACAGGTGACTTGAAGGTATGTGCATGCATGCACACACATACACATTGACATTGAATACATTACTAGGAGTTAGGGTTTTCATACGAACAGATCATTATTGCTATGGCTTCTGGATTGACAAAGTGGCATTTTTAGGATAGTAATTTTCCTGTCATACAAATGGCTGGACTTAAGAAATACTTTATCCCCTCCCTAGCAACCCAGCCCTGAGTGATCTTCCTTCCTGGCATATGATGACATAGAGTACAGCCTCAGTGTTTAATCAGCCTTCTTAATTAACATCTCATATGTCTTGGTTTGAGAACTTCTGCTAGGTGTTAATTTACCCATTGTGCTTACCAAGAATGCAGTGTAATAGGAAAGATGGTAATGACAGGTATAAGAGAATCAATATGTCCTTGATGATTTTTTGTGAGGAGTGTAGCTCCTCTAAATAGGGGCTCAGAATGTCAGTAACCGGCGCAGGTCTGTGATCACTACCCCTTTTGAAAAAACAAAATCTCAGGTCCATTTTATGCCGTCCTGCTGGGAAGCAAGAAACAGAGGGGGAAAGGAGGCTTGGGCCTATCAACAGGACCTTGAGTGTGGCTTTTTAGAATCCATATGTGGCAGCAGACTGGAATGGTGACCTGATATATGTTTTGGTCAGTCTGCCTTTGTATGAGATTTCATACCTTTGTTGGTCTATGCATAGGTACATAGACAGATATTTTCCAACACAGCCTTCTTTTTGCTTGCTATAGGAGATGAAAATGTTAATTCCTTCCCTGCCCCCTTCTTTGAGGGGGGGAGAAGGTGGAGATGATGGTGATGATAATGATGATGATGATGGTTGGGTACTGATGGGATAGTGTTTGTCTATTAATAGGTACTTTGAAATTATAAGGTGGAGCAACAATGAGGTGTTGTTTTTTTAAAAATTTCTTTTTTGTCCTTCTCAACTACAGTCCTTTATAAGGACAGTGTGCTGTTATGTCCAGGAGCTTTTAAAGCTAGGCAGTATACTATTCCCAGTTCTGCCTTTGAGAGACAGAAATGTGGCCTTCATTTAAATGTGTCTCAGTTTCATTTTGCTCTTGGCCTTTTAAAACATAGCATTGGTGTATTGTTTTATTTAACCATATTCCCATCTGGTTTTGAAACAATTACTACGTTTGGGAATTTTATTTCATTTCTTGGCTTTCAGTGCTCATTCTGGCTATCTTTGGAAATTATTTTTTAAAGCTACTGTTTTCCAGCCTTTGAAGCATGTAAGCAGATACGAATGACATGTGTATCTGACATACTTGATAATGGCAGTGTGTGTGGTGTTGGTTGGAGGGATGAGACTAAATGGCTGGGTTTGGATTTGCTAGCGCTGCTATAAACATTTCTGTAGGAGGATTTGGAGTGCTAACCTAGAATAGGCTTTAGAACAAGATAGTAATATTTAAGATTTTCTGGAAGAACAAAATGATGTGCCCCACCAACAATAATGACAATGTAGATTATATGAAGGAAATTATATATTCTCCTTAGAATCAGCCCCCTCTTCTCTCCATCTTCTCTCCTCTAGACAGAGGGTGGCTTAAAGCTTCTCTGGGAAGAATTTAATATGGCAGGAAGGGGATTATTACTCAGCTGTGAGCTCTCAGCCAATTGTAGCTGAGGAAAGGCTGAACGTTTCAAGCCCTTTAAATTTTGAATAGGGGATGCCTCATGTTGCTGAGCTAATAAAAGCTCAGACAATGGCTCTTGCCTTCCAGTTTCTACAAGCAAAGGCCTGTACCACTTGTCTAGGAAAGTGGGGGTGTATCCATGTGAATCAGGGGATCTGTATTGTGAGCTTAAATATGTGTTGGTTTTTGGTTTTTTATACTCCCTTTCCCCAGTATTAACCTGTTAAAAATGTGAATTATGCAGATGGTGTATTTACTCTTATAGTTCTAGAGGAAAGCTTATTGGATTGATGTTCTTGAGTTGATATTTTTACTTTCTTTAGTGACAATGCTTTTTAAAAGGCCAGGGTGGTATAGATGCTGTGGATGATGTTCTTTCACATTAGCCCTTTAAATGTCGTCTTAGAAATGCAAGAAAGTCCAATTTTCTTCATTTTCAGATAAACAAAGACAGGAAATTCTTTTTCTTTTTGGTTAGGAGTCATGTTCAGTATTTTTGTTTATGTGTGTGTTCTCTCACAGATAAAAGGATGGTTTGTGCTGCATAAATGATCCTCAGGCATCCTGATTGCCTGAGTTCCTAGGAATTTGATGCTGGTGCCTAGGAATTCAAAATATATTTCCAGACCTGATTTTGAATATGAAATATCTATATCTATACGCGTTTCTGTTCTTTTTCAGCAGATCATGAAATGGGAGAATCCATCAGGAATGATATATCCAAGATAATAGTCATGAATTTGAGGGAAGTATGAGAATGGAATATTCCCAATTCTTAGTTTTATCTCCAAATCTAGTCAATAGTAAAAACAGCCTTCTCAGTTTATGACCAAAGTTAGCACTATTTCATGTTGGCTCAGTCTTCACAAAGCCAGGAAATTGGAAGTCGTAACATATGTGCCCAGTATTCTGGAACTGAACAACTGATGACACATTCCTTGGAATCCTAAAGATTCTGGCCCCCATTGTTTCTTTTCATAAGTTGCATATCCTTTTCAAGAGTATGTTGCAACAAGAAGAGATACTGTTGCGCTTACCCCCTCTGAGAGTCTTTCTTTGAATTAAGTAGATTCTCTGAAATGGACAATTTCTGTTTCTAATCTTTGAGAATGGAATTTTTAGAAAAAGTAATATAAGGCTAGGCTTTGCAACTTTGCACAGTCCTCTACCCTTTTGGTTGCTTTCTGTGAATTTCTGCACTGCCCAGCTACCCAGTTACCATTGTCCTATCATTTTCTTCTGTTTCTATCATCTGTTTCCAAAAGTTTTAAGAGCCTGAATAACTAAAAACAAATTATACTTTTGAATTATTCATGACAAAAGGAATTTTGTGGCAGCTTGCTTTACAGGCCATAAGAGCAAAATACCTTCATAAAGGATGGGTCAGTCCCCACGTATGGAAGAATATGGTCTGAGTGGCAGTATTAACATGCAGAAGACATTTTGTCCTCTTGTCTTTTTGTCATGCCAAAAGCAGAATGTATCAGTTGTATTTTCATTATGGCCAGCATTTACTTAGAAATGGTGTAGTCACTTTTTTAATGAAAATTTGCTCAACATTTCCTCTCTTTTTCATAATTTTGCAAAATTTGAATGACTTAGATGCAGAGATTAGGGGAGAAAGGTACCTATTCTTTCATTTGTACTGTCCAAAACATCTGAAGATGACTAAAATCTATTGCTTTTCATTGTCTCTAGCTACAAGCCAGCACACTTTTCATTGATCTGACTTGCAGTTTTCTTGCTTCTGTTTTTGGTGCTGAGTGAATAAAACTGCTTTGCCCTTTCTCTGGGGCATAACTTAATTCTTTTGTTTTCTGACCTCTTTTTAATCTAAATTGTATGGCCAGTGTCATTACTCCTGCTCCCTCACTCCTTCTGTGGCAAAACTGTTCATTTGATCCTTGGCTAGTATATAAATATTTATTGATTGCTTTAAACAAATTCTATTCCATTGCCCAGGAATTGTAAGTAGTTTTTGAACCAAAATATTGATGCTTCTGTCACTATGATGGAGCATTCACACTGCATTATCGCTTTTTCTAGAGTTAGAAGGCATTTTTCTCACAGCGGATAGCGGGTACAAGAAGGGGGTTTTGGTCAAAACTATTGCAGGTCCAAAAAAACCTTTCTTGAAACCCCTCTTTCTCCCTTCTCTTGGTCCTGATCCATTTTGAAATGCTGCTTTTTCAAAAAAGTATCAGAACTAGCAACATGAATAATGGCTTGTCTAGCTTGGCTTGTAGAGTTTGTCAACACATACCTAAGGGGAAACCGAAGAAGAAAACAAGGCTGACTGAGCATTAGCTCTCTAGATTTCTGACTAAAACCTATCTGATTATAATGGTTAGAAGTGTTTTCCTGAAAGCTTATTGAATTAGTACAGTAACAGCTGTTGTACGCTTCCTTCGTTGTTCTGTTGATTTAATCTCATGTTGCCTCTGTGGATTGTTCAGCCTTTGATAATTCTGATAAGTCATTGGTGATGCTATTTTATTTTTAATAGTTGTTGTAGTAGAGAGGCAGCATCATACAGTGGTTTGAGCAGCGTGCTACAACTCTGAAGACCTGAGTTTGAATGCCTGCTCAGTCATGAAAACTCACTGGGAGACCCTGGGCAAGTCACACTCTCTGAGTCTCAGGACAGCAAAAGCAAACCCCTTTGAATAAATCTTTCATAGAAAAAGCTCAATGATAGTTTCTCCTTAGGGTTTCCAGAAGTTGTAAAAGATGTAAAGGGACACAACAACAACGAAGTTGTTGTGGTTACTGAATTAGGCTTTTTCTTGTCTTCTGTTTTTTGTTCTGGTGTATATTAGAGGGCTGTTAAGTGTAAAGACTTGTCTGAAGATTTGCCCTTTAAAAAATCTTAAGAGAAAACGTAATCTTTTCTTTCTTCTTGCTGTTTTAGAAGAGAGACAGTTTAATTTTAGGTCAAGATTTAAAAATACAAGTGTTACAGATTGCAACAAAGAATACTCATATGTGATTGTTTTATTTTAATTATTTTAGAATTGATTAATTTTGGTGGGAAAGTATATGTTCAAAAAACCCATAGCAGTAATCTTCAATCAGCCTATGGGTAAACCTTTTACTTTCAGACATAAGTGAAGCCTTTTTTGTTGTTCACTGAAACCCTGACAGAGTGCCAGCTGTAACCATGTCAGATAGTGGAGTGAGTCAGATTTAATGCCAAAGCATGACTGCCCATGCCTCAGGCTAATAAACAATTTCTTTTCCTGGTTTGAGGTACTCTGTATGCAGCTCTTTCTCTTTGAACTGATAAGTTATGATTTAGCTTTGTTCTAGAAACTAGGTTCAAGCCCTGATTTGCAGTCCTGATTTTCAAGCCAAGCGTAAGACATGGTTTGCTCATTCAATGAAATTGGTAAACTGTGGCTTGCCTCACAGCAGAAAAAGACAGAGGAAAATGCTCTGTACAAACGTGATGCTACAGCCAGGTATCTTGTTGTGATGGAACTGCCTTGGATTGTTTCAGCCCCTTATTTCAGAATCCCCTTCCTGTCTTCTTGTTATGATTCTAGTTGCCGTTTTGACTTGAAAAGTTCTATGCAGGATTTTTAGTGATTCCTGACGAATGCTGGCATTCTTTTTGTTGGAGGTTGGCCAAGAATGAACATCTGCTGGGATCTAGTGATGGAATATGCACAGCTGGTTTATTTTGAATGTTAGGGTCAAGCCTATGTGAAGTTAACTACTTTTAATATTCTTCTAGAATCCAAATTTTATGTATTCAGATTTTTGAAAACATGACTATTGACCTTAAATCAGATTGACAGAGCAATAAAAATCCATAAAATAAGATGTTTGAACAATTAGTGAAAGCCTTAAGATGGATTGACCAAAACACATACACACACACACCTTGCATAGTTTCATAACCAAGATATAGAACCTGTATTCAGAGTAATAGAACATAGATAAACAGCAGCCCGACTAATGTGAGTTTATGAAATCTGGACAGGAACAGAAGAGTATATTGATTTGACCGTGGTATAGTGAAGTATGCAATACCATGCAACATTTTGGACCAATGTGGCTGTCTGCTTAGGAAATTCCAGGCTAAAAGGCACACTGGGGAAGAGAAGCTGTTGCATATGCACTTTATTGCTTATTAAGATGTTTTGGGGTTTGATGTGTGACATATTTCTTAGGATAGTTGCTGCTGTTGAAATAGGGCAACATATGTTGGTCCGTTATGAGTAATAGGTGTTCATGTTGATGTATGTCTAGCAATATTCAAGCTGTGATCTGTGAGTGCCAGTGTAGAAGGATGTGGATAAATGTATTTTGTTGAATGACGTTTGTTTACAACAATTACAAATCTATCAGCCTGTCTGTCTGTGTTAGTTATTTACAGGAATAAACAATTTTCTTCAAGTTTGCACAAAAAAAGGAAACTGAATAGTCACTTGAAGGAGATTTCGGCTTCTTCCCACAAGCAACAAAGTGATAGGCTATTCCCTGGTCTAATAATGAATTCCCACACACTGAGTTTGTAACAGGGATCTAAGATATATCCAGGTATGCCTCAGTTAACCAAGTTGATGAGTAGTTGGGCATAACTTTTTGACAGATAATTTGGTACCAGAGACAGAAGTAACACGGAAAGAAGAGGAATAGAGTCCTGTACTACTTTATTTATATCCCCTTTCCCCCCAGAGTGGAAATCAAGGCGGCTTATAGAATAAAAAGAGATTTAAAAAACACACATATCGTTTTAAAAAACCAGAGTGTCCTGTTTCATGCAAGGCAAGGGTGGTTGGGCTCTGGAAGCAAGTGTAGGTTCTAGGCCAGGCATAGGGAAGGAGCAGCTTGTGGGCTGCATTAAATCATAGGACCATTTTTGTGCCTTCTCGGGCCCTTTAAAGTCAAACACTTTTGGGGATGAAATGGGGAAAATGCCCCCGTATGCTTTATGGGGGCAATTTTAACATGTTTGTTCATCCTCTGAGCCGGGGGAGGCATTTTTTCTAAGTAGGAAAACAACTAGAAGTTGAGTTATAGGACACTTCCTGTTGTAAAATGACTTCTCCTGGCCTAAAATGTCCAGCCTTCCCCACAAAATGATGAAATTACTTCTGTGCTCCCTAAATAACATTTGGGGGCAAGTTTGTTTGCTGCAGCAGCTATGTCCATTCAAGGTCGGCTACCCTTGGCCTAAGCCAACAAGGCTGAAAGCAGAGACCAGAGCCAGTTCAAGATATAATATAATAGGGTCCAGCAAAGAAAGGAGAGGTAGGTAAGAGGGAACACAAGGCAGGCCTCGAGCTGTTGTTAGGTGGGGGGGCTTCCAACAGCCCTTTTGGCTTAAGATCAAAGTTCATGAGCTGGAACACCCAGGACCCCACTCAGAGCTCAGCAGCTGGTAGTCGTAGACAATCAAGCAAAGGTAGTGATCATTAGTAGTGTCCTAACTTGCATGGAATTATTAATACGTTAGGAATCTTCCTCAGCAAGTAGGCCACATGTGGCCAACGAACTAGCCTAGAGATCAGCACATTCTGAGATCTGGAGTGTTTTTGGGTTTTTTTCAGCTTTGGGGTAGTGTTCCCCACTCTCAGAAGATGGGGATCCATCACAGGAACACCTGGAACAACGTGCAGGTCCTTTTGTCCACCTTTCTGCTCTCTGTTGTGTGGCTCAAGAAAGCCCACATCATTCTCTGACAATACCTTTAATGGAGGGTGTAGTAGCAAGGACGTGTTTCTAATGTCTTACTGTATTTTTGTGTTGTAGTAGAGGTCATGAGCAAGACCTTTGCCCTCTTTCTGGGAGGAGACAGGGTTCTAGTGACCATGAAGTACTTGGTGGGCCATAAAAACTGACCTTTTTTTGGTGGGAAGGGTACTGTGTTCATGGGGTTTGTTAAAAGTTGACAACTGTTTACTCTTCTTAGTTTGTAGTGTTACTTGGCAGGCATGGTGCAGTTCTCATTGGGTATACATTCTAAAACTTTTCCTGTATGTCTTGGACTGGAGCAGGTTAGCTGTTGCATGAAAAACTGTTGAAGCAAAGAGGGATGCCTTTGAGTTTGGCCAGATGATGGATTGCACTGTTTTGTTCTTTTTTGTTTTTTAAATATATTTCCTCCCAAAATGAAGAATACTTAAAATTAGCTCATGTATTAAAAGTAGCTGATACAATTTAAACATATTGAATATTATTTAATTATTTATTTATTAAGAAATGTGATCTTTCTGCTCATACTTGCTTGATTATTATCAACTTTCTATTTATAGGCTGGCTTATTTAAAACTGCTAGGGCCTAAGTTTTTTTTTAAACTTTTTAAAAATATTGTTTTATTATGACTGCATGGTGCACTGAAAGGACTTTGGTCTGGCTGTGGTTACTTGTTCTCCCCCTCTGTGGGAAATTCCAAATACTCAGTTTTCCTACCTCAAAAGCTCTCTTTGTATGTTAACAGGTTGGCATTGTGGGAGCAGCTGCAGTGCATCTCCTTCATGCATAATTGGTGAGAGGGCCTGTTCCAGTTGTAGGAGACCATGTTTCAACTATTAAACATGCCAGTGTAGCCCCAGTCTTCTGGTTAAGAGTCAAAGAAAAGGAACAGCTCTGCTTAGTCCCATCAGAATCAAATCTTTTCCAGCTTTGAAGAAGACAGCTGAGTTTGAAAGGCAGTTGACTTTAAAGGTATTCTCCTAGATAGTGTGAAAGTCAGAGCAATGTGTAGACTTTCCAGGCCAGTTGGCTGACTGCTGCCACCTAAACTTAACGGATGTGGAAAGCTCTTTGAAGGCCACCTGGAGGAAAGGAGCTTCTCTGGTTACCTGGTAGCAATTTTTACTTGCCAGAGACAGTAAAGTGTGTCCTTTGATAGTTAGCATCTTAAGTGGTGAAATACTGTTTTGCATTATTTGGATTTCATTAGGATTTTAAAGAAGTATTTTAGATGGAATATAATAGAGTGAGTGGCCTGTATAATATACTGCTGCCTTCCATCCTGTGTAATAGTTCTGCCAGCTCCAAGGGACAGTGGACTCTCTACCTAGACAAGATGTGACTGTGAAAATGAAATGTTATCTCTTACTACTTTGGAGCATCTTGGCTGAATGGTACAAAGCAGGAGAGTGTCTGTGGGCTCCACCACAAAATGACTGCCATTTCAATGCACATGGTTAATCATGAAACGGCTTTCATGGAGGCATGGCTAATCACAAAAGAGAAGTGGCTTGCCCAGGGAATTGAAAACATAGTAGAGCAGTTTTACCTAACCTGATGCCCTCCAGATATACTTGAGCTTGCAGCTGCCATAATTCTTGACTATTGGGTATGCTGGCTAGGGATTGTGGAAGCTATAATCTAAAACATCTGGAGTACATGCTGTTAAGGAAGCTGAAATGGAAGTTGGATGTGAGCTCCAAAATGCCAAACCACATAGTTTACCACATAGAGCACAATAAAATACGTATTTCATGGAAGGCTAAAGAGACTACTGGCTAAGTGACATGCTTCTCCTACAGTTCACCTATTCACCAATCTCTCTCACTCATTTATCTGTTTCCCTATCCCTGTGGGTACCTAGAGACTAGCACTTTGCCATATAGTGTGCCCAAGAGAGGAAGAACTGAGTAGACACCAAGCATTTTGTGGAGTGCACAGGTGATGTGTTGGTGACCTCAGTTATGATTTTTGTTTCTAAATTGATAGTCATGATTGTTTGGCTTCCCAGCATAGCAGGTATGCATGTGAACATATTATTATAAAATAAGTGCATCTACATATGTGGAGATGCATATATACCGTTATCTCTTATAGGGCATGATGTAAAACCTAATTCTTTCATTTGCTAATCATCTCAGGTGGTGATTGTGTAGCCTTCTGATGAAGTTTTAAACACATTGTATTTTAGCAGTTGCTTTTCTGGAAACTGTCTTGGAGCCCAGCTACATGTGATACCAGTCAGCTGTTCAAAAAGGGATATTTAATTTTTGTTCTGAGGAGGGCATAGATCCTGTGTGCTCCTGATTTGCATTGTGGACCTGTTTTGGTTTTCTTTCAAACTTTCCCACCCATCCTGGAAGCTGTTTGCTCCCAGAGATGCTGTTCATAGAACACAATGGGGTTGGGAGATGAGGAGGAAGACAGCTTAAACAGGAAACAGTTGAGCTGGCTGTTGTTACTGTGTCTCCCAAATGAAAATGGTTGGGTTAACCATACTTGTTTAAACATATGAATATTATCACATGTAGTTGGCCCACATGGCTAGTGGTTTTACCTGTTCTTCTGTATTGCTCTGTTAATATACTTAGGTTGTATTTCTAAGGCAAAGTAGAATCAATTGCCAGGGGCAATATTGCATGATAGCAGGTAGTATTTGTGGTTTTCTTTTGGAGCATTAGCCTATTTAGAGGAAGTAGAGAGATGATGTGGGACAGGCAGATAAATCCTGAGCTGTTGGGTCTGGATATGAGAATCCACACTTGACCAACATGAGGCATGGCAAGTAGCCTAGGGCTCTTAACCGAATCTCCCATAAGTATCTTTAGATGAGGAGCTTCCTATATAGAAGTGATAATTTCATGAAGCTATTTTTGTGAAGTGTGCAGTAACTGGAAACATTTCAGAATCCCTCCCCTGCCCTTTTTCCCCAAGATAAGGTATTCTTGTATTTATTTGCTCCAGATTATATTTGAAAACTGTGTAGCATGTCAACTTTTATGTAAGACTTTTATGTATGTGAAGTGGTGCTACCCAAAGAGATGACCTGTAGACAGGTGCTGGTGCACAAACCATTAGCTGCCAGTCCATGGTGAATTTCCTGGAGACTTGTAGGCGGTGAGCATAAATATGGTACCGTAATTGTCCTTGTCATGGAGAAGAAGTGGCACTTTTCTCATATCTGTCTGAGGGGCAGTGATACACAGTATCAGATCATTGTAGTTGCCTGGTTCTAGTTTCCTTTTCTCAATCCGTTTTATGGAAGCAAGTATTTTATGTTTGCTTTTATGCTATGGGAGGGCTAAAGGAGAGAAAAAACTCTTCATTTTCTTTCTATTTTTTTTCTTCTGGTTTTTTACTTGTAAAGTTTTAAGTTTTACTTTTTCAAGATATTTTTTCTTTTTGTGAACTCACAAACTGGCTAAAGAGATTCCTTATAGTTCAGGGGTTCCTTACAGTTCAGGATCTTACAGCTTTATCTATAAGAAAAAGTAAAATTCTAAAAAGTAACTTTAATTTCTAATTAATTTCTGTTCTTTTAATAATATGGAAGATGATAATTATATGCTAAACCAAGTTATGTTGTTATTCTGTGGCTTTAGAGTCATTTCTGACTTATGGACATCCTCAGAAGAATCTATCACAGGGTTTTCTTGGCAAGATTTGTTCAAAAGGGGCTTGCTCTTGCCTTCTTCTGAGGCTGAGAGAGTGTGATTTGCCCAGAGTCATCCAGGGCTTTCCATGACTGGGTGGGAATTTGAGTCCTGTTCTCTGGAGTCATAATCCAGTGCCCAAACCAGTATGCTATACTGGCTCTTAAACCAAGTTATGCTTAACACATTTTATGTTTCTAAAGTAACAAAGTGACTTTCAATCTGTAAAGCATGCTAATATTGCTTTTTTTCAAGTTTCTGAAAAGTTTCTGATTGGCGGAGACTGGAAAAACTCCCTAATAGCTTCAGAATTTCTAGCAGTTTTTACATCAGTAGTCACTGTGATATTGGCTTAAAAAATCCTGGTCCATGCAGTGAAGAGTGCACAGACAGCTGTGGTGCTTTAATTGTTTGGCTCAGACTTCTAAAAATTAACAGGCTGCTTAATCAGTACTCATTTGTTCAGTTTCTTGTTTGGGGATAGTTGCACTGTCAAGCATTCCACTGAGTTAAAAAGATGTTAAAGGAAGCAATTCAAAAGGAGTGCGTGTGTGTTTACCTGTAATTCCAAAACCACTTTGACTACAGCATGCCTCCTCTTGATCTTGATCATTAAATAACCTTGAGAGCATTTGCTGAAAGAAACCATATTTTAGTATTTCATTTGTATGTAGAAAATGATTTGCTAGTGAGTTAAATACGCACATGATTGGATGGAATGACAGGGCAAAGATGGGGTTCATGTGGTTCTCTAGATGTTGTTGAACTACATTGTCAGTGGTGAGGGATAATGGAAGTTACAGTTTCCAACATTGGGAGGACCGCATGTACAGTCAACGCTCTACATTTGCTAGAATTAGGGGCACAGGACCTGTGCAAAAGTGGAAAAAACTCTGTGTGTGTGTGTGTCTGTCTGTCTGTGGGAAGGGGAATGAGGCATGATGGGGAGGGTGGGAACCCAGAATCCAAAGCAGGTTAGGGAGAGGAGAAGGGGGGGATTTCCACTGGCACTTAGTATTATGAAAAGTATCCCTGATGTGTTGTCCTTCCTTCACATAACTCAGATAAACCAGCATTATGGTAACAAAACTGAAATTACACGAACAGGATTCCAACCTATACTGTGGTTAATTTTCTGCCAAAAATAGATGAATTTAAATCCTTCATTATTGTTTTTATTCACTATTTACTTCGCATACCTGACTTACTACTGACTTTACTGTTCCTGATTTGTTTAGCAAATGCCTGTGAAATTTAGTTTCTAACAGCTGGTGGGAGGAAAGAGAAGGCAAACAGGTTTTCTACCACCAGGCCTTAGCCAAAAGAAAGAAAGAAAGAAAGAAAAGAAAAAGAGGTGAATGGAGTTGCTCTGCCAACATGCACTTGGACATGGTTGCTTGTGGATTTTGGGTGCTGTAGTCCAAAAAATTCCTTTCCCAGGCTCTGCCTTTTTCAGTATTACATGATGTTACCAAATGAGGTTATCCAAGGATTTGGAATACACACTAATTCTCCTCTTACATCAAATTCACATGAGGTGGTGGATATGATTAGCCTCTGTCCGAAATATGTGAATGACCCGGAGAGAGTCAGTAAGTTGAAGCATAGTCCAGGTTAAATTAAAGTCCTGATGGGTTGTTTGTCTAGGGAAGTTGCACTCCTCCCAAAGGATCAAGTTTTCAGCTTTGGCTCATCCGTCCAATTTTTAGCTCTAAGAAACTAGGCCTTGGAAAGGTGGCCTGCATGTGCTTGATCAGTGTCATTGGCTCCCACTCTGACCCAGAGGACAATTAAATAGCCCTGCTGCTTACTTTTTTAAAGCACTGCATTGAGAAGTGGCCCTCCAGATGTTTCAGACAGTGACTCCTGTGACCTCTTAAAATCCATCATGTTGCCTGGTGCAGATAGGAGTTAAAGTCCAAAAAAAATATTCCCCCATCTCTTCTGTATGTGGTTTGAAAATTAGGTACCATTCCATTAGGAATTTGCTTATGTTTCACCTTCTGAAGTATCCCTCTGTCTTGTGGGGCTTGTGATCCTCTTTCTATGGAATGTTTATTGTTTCTTTTTTTATTCTTGCTGCTGTTTTTTTTCTCCCCGTGCTAGGCCCTCCTCCCAAACTGTGACTCAGCATTTTGTCAGAGAAGAAAGAGTTGTATAGTTTGAACTTAAGAGCAAGTGTTGTTTCTCCTGCCTTTTTCAGTTTTGCAGCTGTCTAGGATATAAGTTAAATGAAACACAAATGCCAGTTTTGAATGCTGTGATGGTTGGCAGCCACTGTAATGAACTATGTTTTTTTGAAAAAAGGAGTGTTAGTGTGATGCACTTCCTGGCTTGTTTTTGTTAAATCCATCTGTGCACTTCTGTCATTCTCTTGCCCTCTCCTTTAAAAAAAAAGAATCCCTGTAGAAATTCTGACAAGCTGCTGAGCAGTTCTAACTACTACTAATCATTTATCTGATGCCAGCAGTGGGTTTGTACATGGAAATTATTTGATTCATGTTCAAGAGGTTTTATAGAACAGGACAACACATAGGTGTATAATCCAGTGGGAAAATACAAAATTACATAAGTGATGCAGTCTTTGGTGTCATGAAATACTAAGCTCTGCGTGTATGTGAATGGGAGAGATTGAAGGGCAAAAGAGAGAAAGAAACTCCCAATATATCATGGCTACAGAGTAAAGCTTGAGAGTACCTTGGTGCTGAATTGCTGGTGCTCAAGTGATTTTAGGTCCTTTCCGCACTATACTGTTACAGTGCCATTATTCCACTTTCAATATCCTATGGAATCCTGGGGTTTGCAGTTTAGGGAGGGGCATTTAGAATTCCCAGCCAGAGCACTCTTTGGCCTCAGTAAACCACAAACCCCAGAATTCCACAGGATGTTGAAAGTAGAATAATAGCACTGTAACAGTGTAGTGCAGAAATAGGCTTAGTTTCAGTGCTCTGTGGTGAGAGTAGAAAATATATGACTCACTTGCTTTAGCTAGACTAGCTAGTGGTGAGGGATAATGGGGAGTTGCAATCTAACAACATCTGGTGGGCCACAGATTGCCAACTCTTGCTCAAACACTTGCTCTTATTGGTCTCTTACTTTGCAGACCACTTACCTTCAGTCTTCAAACACATCCATGTTTTTGGTCACGTCCAAAAATTACAGATATTTGAGAGAGTTCTTTCATAGAACAGAATAAACTATGCAGAACAGACTTGTATGCGGTAGTTATATGCAGACTTATATGCAGTTGAACAAGTACTGCAAGGAAAAAGTTGCCTGTTCCCTGCTTTGGTTGCCAGGTTCTCTCAATGCACATGCGCTACTGCCTGTGAAAAGGAGAAAATGCACTATTTAAGATTCTTCCTGCACAGTATGCCCACCATATACGCACTAGTTCCTGTTTCAGGAACTCCTGCGTAAAATGAAAAATGTGAAGCATCATGTCCCTTTATAGTCAATGGATGTAACATACACATGCCCAGGTATCCATTGACTATAATGGGACATGATTCTTTGTGCAACTTCACATTTGTGTGTGTGGAGGGTTGTGCAAGAGGAAGGCCCACTCTGTTGCTAGCCAGGCAGATACAGCTGCAGCATTGTCCTGTTATTAACCCCCTGTATTGTGTTTTCTGGCAGAGCTATGTGGGGCTAGTTGCCTACACATTAGGTAGCATTCATAGGCCTTGGACTTACAGAAGAAGAGAATTAACAGCCTGGTGGCGATGGGGTATGGACAGGTATACCTGAATTAAATGGTGGCTCTGATGTTAGAAGTGGGATGTTAAAAGATTATAGTAGAAGCAGAGAAGGGTAACGTCAGACCTTAAGTCACTGAAAACTTGTTTTATGCATTCCCCAAGTATAACTTCATTAGCCAAACTGAATTACTTTAGCACTGCCCTATGTTTATGTGTCTGTGCCAATCTGATCCAGCATGCAGACGAATACGAGAAACTAGATGGTATTAAAGTACATTAAGTTGATTCCTGACAGTGTAATAGTATATTATATTACAAAACTGATAGAGGGAAATGCTTTTAGTTCGAGACATGATGCATCTTGGGCTTTAGCCCTTCTGATTGTTTTAGTAAGTTGAATATGACATTTGATGTTGCTTTTGAAGAACATTGAGCACATTTAAACAGATGAGGCCTTCAGAGTCTGTTTTTTGTCCAGGAAGAGTGGGGAAAGGAGTTCAGCTGTACTAGTTGTGCAATTCAGTTTCTTCATAAGCAGAAATGTTATGATCTGCTAATAAGGTCATTTCTAAATAGTGATTTTACTCCTGCTTGGTTAGAGATAGTTGTGAAAATTCAATTGACTGAGTTTACCTATGGGATCCAGAATTGGGACATTAGGGTGGAGTGGGGGACAGACAAAAGCCCTTCGTGTAGGATTGGAATGACAACGAAGAGGGTTGTTAAACAAAATCTTTCCAATGTGGCAAAGATGCAGAATTAAAATATTACCAGGCATCATAACCAAGAAATACAGATGGGACCGTACATGCTGGTATAATGGACTCCAGTTCTTTCTATTCTGTTCTAACGATCACAAATTTGAATGTGTTATTTTAAAAAATAAACTTTATTTCTTACTAGTTTTTCATCTTTTTTTCCTTTGTGCAAGGCATTTTGATGACAGAAAATCAGTAATTCAGAATTGTTATGATGTCTGCTCTTGAGCAGATGAGACTGGGTTTTAATCATTGGTTGTTTCATTTTCAGGTTTAATAAAGAGCACCCAGAACTAGAAAACTTTTGCAAATTGCTCGATGTTAATATGAAACCGTAGGTGCCAGCTTGCATAGCACCTGGCAGGCACCTGTCATTCCCCAGAGGTTGCTGGACTACAGCTCTCGTTAACCCCAGCCAGAGTGACTGGTGTGCATGGGTTATGGCAGTTGGTATCCAGTAACATCTAGGAGTAATGCTTCTCATACTATATAATGTGAGGGACTAGCATTTTTCTGCACTGTGGCAAGTATAGGCACCATATGTGTGCCCATTGGCTACAGTTGCTTTTTTGTTTCCTGCAGCCTTGACAAGGAGCAGCAACCAACGGCTCAGGTATTGATATGATCCTGGGACCACCCCTTTGATTAGCTCTGATCCAGAGGGCCATAGGTTCAGCACCACAGATTGAAGGCTTTGGGAAGAGGAGAGTTCTCTTAATCCATGGATGGTCAACTTGTGCTCTTGAGATGTTCTGGACTACGACTTTCACAAGCCACAGTAGCATGGTCAGCAATCAAGAGCTGTGGAAGTTGTAATTTTCAGCAACTAGCACCATGTTTCCTGTTCTTGGGCTATCCCATGGTCAACTCTTTGTTTTCCTGATATACAGAATTGGATCAACTTCCTCAGATCCAACAGCACTGGACATGAGACAAGAATTCACAAGAAAGCCAGATTCTTCAGTCTTCCATTGGACCTGTAGAATATTGGAGTGGGAAGCCTTGTATTCCTAGGAGCTCATTTTTGCAACATACTGTTTTTGAAGTAGCAGTTAGCTAACTTACTCCAGTTCAGTGTGATGAAACTTATATGATGGAAGAGAACTGAAGAATGTAATTAGAATTAGCCAGTGTACTCCCAGTGTGAGAATAGTGGTCTGCTCCCCTTTACACCTACCATGTTGTGCTACCAATGTGTGAAAAGATAGTTCTGCTTGCTGTCTTTTTGAGGCTAGCTGCTCTTTTGCATTCAGTATGCTAAAGTGCTGTGCTGTTGCTTTCCTTCACATAGAAAGTTCTGATGTCTTGTCTGTCCCATGGTTATTGGCTGTAGAGAAATGTATGGTAAGCAAACCATACCTATCTGTATTATGCTTTTTAAATTATTGTGTGGTCTCTATTCCTCACCTATGCTGATATTGAACTTATATTTTAGATTTGTTCTCCAAGGGCTTCCTTTTCCCCTTACTGGTAAGAGGGCACAAACTTCTTAATCAAAGATCTAGTCTCAATTATTTTCAAATCATAGTGGGTTTTTCTCCAATTGTTTTCCATTTTTTTTTCCAAATTTAAATCAAATCATAGAGATGGGTGTGTGATTTAATTAATAGCCCTCCCCTTTATGCTGCCATAGGATTTTAGGAGTATCTTTAGAGCAGAAAAAGTCATCCTGTCTCATAATGTGTATGGTAAGTCAGTCTTACTAAATTAAGACATAGCTTTTGATTTTCTTGGAACTCCCGCAGAAAGGCTGAGAGGCCTTTCTAGATAATATGGCAGTGATACTGCAATATGCACAAAGGGAGAAGGGAAAGGAAAGTGTTTTAAGGACCCTTTCCCTAGTTTCGGGGAAATGGATGCAGTATCCAAGTATGCTTGGACACATACATACTTAGAGAAGGGGGAGGGAAGGAGGGAGAATGTGTCTGTGTGGTTTGAAGATTAAATAGATACTGTCAGTGAAAAGTATAAGTGAAATCTCTAGTTGCTCCTACTTGGTACTCTCTGGATGTTTGTTCACGCAGAAAGGAATACTGCACATATTTTTATTTGCACAGGGCTGGTTGGTAATATATATAGAGGCATGTTATTAAAAACAGACTTGTTACCCTCCATTAAACCTCCATGTGGAGTATGCCTGGAGAGAAGGAGTTAAAAGCTACCAGGTGCTGATATGAAAGAAGATCAGGGAAATGTTTCCAGTGGAGAGAATGAAAAGGACCTCTATTTCTCTCCATGTCCCATATCCCATGTGCTCTGCTCCGAATCTTAATATCTTTGTTAGTGTATTGAGAATGTTGTGCATTTATAGAAGGGGCAGTGGCTTTATGTGCTGCTCTCTTTTGGAGCTAGCATCGAGACCATGTGATTGGGTAGAGGAGGATTGAGTAGAGGACCCAATTGTGTGTTGAAGAGACTAGTAATAATAGTAGTAGTAATAAATCAGTGTTTATGTTGCTAACAAAACAGTGAGAGTGACCTGCTGTAGTAAAATATTTTTGACTACTGTGTCCTTCAGCTGCTGTAAATCAGAGTATGCTATAGTCAAGGTGGCCTTGTCTATTCTAACTATAACCTTCTGGGATCCAGAATAAACTGGCTGTAAGTGCTGTTTGATGCTTTAAAAATTGTGGGGAGGGATTGACTTCCAGCTCTAAGCCTAAGGAAATACTAGCATGTTCTTCTGGAAACCTTATGTCTAATCTTCCCTAATTTGGGTCTCTTTAAGATATTTTGGTCCACAGATTCTGACGTCCCCAGCCATTGGATGTGTTGGCTGGTACTGGTGATAGTTGTAGACAGAAATGTCTGAAGAGACCTTGGGTTTCAGGATGGCTGGTTTAGAATATGTGTTTGTTCAACCATTGCCATTTTCTGTCCATCTCTAGATTGTAGTGATGTCTAAAGATCCTAAGAAGATCTTTTGATTTAACGGTTTAAGCTGGTCCTAATCAAGATACTTATCTACAATAACAATGGGTTTGCTCTTTTTGAAGTCATGTTTTTTAAAAAAATTCTGCATTCACTCTTCAAATTTAGGAGAAGTGAAAATTCCCCCAAATAGAGAATTTGTTTGTCAGACTTTCTGGTATGACTTTGCTATTTCTGAAATAATAGCTTGAGGAACATAATTAGATAATAGGTGTGGTGGTATAATGCACTCTTCATTGGTGTGGGCAGTATTGGAGCTCAAACCATCAGGAATGTCTTATCTAGTCCACATGGAGTTTTCCCCCTTTACCAATACTTAGCTGTATTTAATTATACCTTAAACCTGCTTCAACATATAGTGAATGCCTGTGAATTTGGAGTACAAAGGAGATAATTTGATATTGGAGCCAGCATGGCATAGGAATTTGAGTGTTGGGAGACCAGGATTCAGATCCTCTCTCAGCCATGTAAATCCACTGGATGAACTCAGGCAAGTCGCGTTCTTTTAGCCTGTAAAGCACAGCTGGGCAACTGTGGAAAGATAGAGGGCTGTATTAGTCTCCCTCAGGAGAACTTTGAGAACCATACTCCTCACCACACCTGCTACCACCAAATAAATAAATAAACAACTCAAATGCCCTTGGGGTATCATGGGGGGATTTTCACCATATTCTTGGCCCTTCCTCAGCCCCAGCAGGTATCTGAGGGATATCTCCCCCATCCTACCTTGAGAGCATTATAACAAAAGCATTTTTTGATCTCTGGAGAGGCCCAGAGGAAGCCAAATGTGGTAGAAATGCCCTCCATATCCTAGAGGTCATTTCAGGAAATTTTGGAACAAAAAAATTTCTTGGAAAAAAAGACCCTTTAAGGCCCTAGAAGCCATAAAAACAACCCAGGAGGTGCTCATGTGGCCCACAGGGTTGTATTTAACCCACCCCTTTTTTATAGGAAGCAGCAGTAAACCTCTGAAAAAGTCTTGTCAAGAAAACCCTATGATAGGGTGGCAGTATGTTCAAGTCAAAGACAGAACAATAGCAAGCTGTGCATGACCATTCAAGTGCATGTATGCAATTGAAGACTTAAGAACAAGTGTTCTTCTGACGTTTTAATAAGTCTTATCACTTAATCACAATGATTAGCTGGCTACTTTTTCCATGCAAAGTAATCTTTGCTGTTCATGTGGGATGCTCTTTTATGCCTTTGTTTTAAAGTCTCATCATAGAATTTCAAAGGCTTAATTTTAGCCAAAGAGTTTGCTAATGCTCATTCAGTTTGAAGAACAAGTGCCTTTTCTACTTATGAAAGAGTTAGCCCTGATGATTGGTGATGTGGGAATAGCTCCAAACTGTTGTAATGAGGGATATCTGATTTGTGAAGGCTCACAATAGGCCTTTTCCTCACACATTAATAGTCATTAACCACAGGTACAACGCTATCCATCTGGGGATGTGGGACATAGCTTCCAAACATGTTTAAGTCCTATATGTCGGTGGATATCACTAGATCTTTGATGTTGTAAAATCAGGTAATTCTTCACCTTTTAAAAACAAATTCCTTCTGGTTGCAGCATAGGCATGGATTATTATTAATAGTTAATAATTAATAGAGAGCTAATTCTGTCCTCTTGACAGAAAAGAGTATAGTGACAGGTTGCACAGCTATACCACTGGGTGGGTTACTTGTGTTTAAATAGTTATATCATTCCAGAAAATGCTCAGGATTGCTTGTAACAACATAATTTAAAGCCAAGTAATCCAGTGTAAACAAGCATAACATTTAAACAGCAAGAAAACAATTTTGGCAGCCAAAAATAAATTCCATAGGTCACTGTAAATCAGCCCTAAAGGCTTTCCTGAGAAACCAGGTTTGAAGGAGGTAAACATGTGGAGTGCTTGGAAGATGACATTGCACAGCCTTGATGCTTGAGTTGAAAAAGTTCTGAGGTATCCTCTTGTTCCCAATCACCATTTGTCAAATGAAAGAAGCAACAGTCAGCAAGTTCTTGTTGACTAAAGCACCTGGGCAGGCTCATGTAGAAGGGATGCTGGAAGTGTTCTTGCTACGCTTAGGTAGCATTAAGATCCAACTAAGTTCAGACACACCCCATATGGAAGTTGGGGTTATTACAGGTTAAGTTCCCATTCTCTAGTCTGTGTGACTCTGAAGCAGCACTTTTATTTTGTTTTCCTTACATCTCGAAATATTGGTTCTTATTTATCCAATCACTGCCAGCAGGCATCAGTTGTGAACATCAGTTACTGTGCTGGAAGTAGGTGAAAGGCAGAAATAAAGCTATGTGTCACTTTGGGAGAAAGTAAGGGTATAAATTAGGTGGTGGTTGTGGTGGTGGTGATGATGATGATGATGAGCAGCCCCAAATTCCCAGTTGCTTCCAGCAGTTCCCTGTTGATGTTAAATAACACAGGAGCATATAGTAGTAAATTAGGAAGTCATGCAACAGTCCCTCAATAATATCTTCTGGAAAAGACCTTTAAGGGAGGACTAGAATTTATTGAAGGACTAGAATTATCACCAGATGGTGTTTCCCAGAACCATCCCCACCATGTGATCCAGAGGAATGGCATGATTTGGACAACAGAATACTATGAAATCCAGTACAACCAACAGGAATGAATTCTCCTAGTCAGGTTTCTGCTGTATATAGTTTTATCAAGGTGACCAACTTTGATATTCTCAAACGCAGGCCTGTACAAATGTGTTTATATCAGTTTGATTCCATGGAAATGGTAGTCCAAAAACATATATAGGAGATCAAATTAGAAAAGGCTCATCTATATATAAATCCTTTTTGTTCCTGAACTATTGAAGGTGAGTACAATGGGCTTTCAATATCCACGGGGATTAGTTTCATAACCCCCACAGAAACAAAAAAAATGTCTGCTAAAGTCCCTATTAAAAGTGGCGTAGGGCGGCAGCACAGGTGATGACAAGCCCTGGCCTCTAGGTGCACCACCAGGCACACATTCTCCCCACCTCTTGGGGGGTCCACTGCCCATATGCTTTTGCCTTCAAGCAGTTTCTGCAGGGACATGGCAGTTGGTGGTGATACTTGTGTTTGGTTGCTAACGAGTGAACAAGCGGGAGCACTGTTGCCACGAATCACCATGTCTCAGCAGAAATGGCTTGCTGCCTTGCAGAAGGCAGTTGTGCTCTTGCACATTCATTCACACGCAGCTGAGAAGGAGTGCTGCTGCCAATTGCCTTGTTGCTGTGGAAGCTACCTGAAGGCAGAAGCTGATGGCTGGTGGGCTCCCCAGAGGTGGGGTAGAATGTGCACCTGGTGACTGGGCTGACCCCTGCCTCAGCTGCTACCTGGTTGCACTGTGTGTGCATGGCGAACTTCCACTTGGAGCTCAGCCAGGCTGTGGATTTGAGCAGGAGAATCATGAGGTGATGGCAATTTGGGTTCCTTTCTTCTCTCCCTGTATGTAAAGGCACTTGCTTTGTTAGATCTCCTGTATTTGTTCATTTTCTCAAATATTTTGGTTCCACAGATGGTTAAATCTGTGGATCCACAGCCCATGGATACTGTGGGCCCACCGCACACATTTTGATATGTTGCTTTGAAAAAAGCAAATTGGAAATGGTAGAAATTGTCCAATACTGTGAGCACAAAGAAGTTTCTGTAGCAAAATTTTCTGAATAGCCTTACTGTAAGTGGCCTTTAGGGCTGATGGACATTACTCTTTTCTCCAGAGATGCATTTACCATTCAAACAGACCTCCTCTAGTGGTCTCAGTCAACCTGGCTAGGCAGTGGTCAAACTCATATGTAGTTGCTTTCTGGAATCTTGTCCATATCCCCAAGGTCTGCAAATGGAGAGATTTCAACTGCAGTAGGCCAAGCAACACCAAAAGTGTACATCATTAGGAACTGTTATAATCATAAAATCCATATTGAGACAGATTTATCTGTGAGGTGCCTGTTAAAATTCTCACAGCAGGAAACTGTGTCCTATACCTGACATATTACTAGCCTTTGATGTATCAAGCCTCCAAGTAGTATAATAACTTCCCTGGATGACTCTATACAGATGCAGAAGAGACAGAAAAGAAGAATTTATTTCCTGTTGTCACCATGCGACAGGCTTTTGATACAGGTTCTGGCTGAGTCTGGTTGGATTCGTCCTGTGTTTTGCTCTGAGCAGCCTGGAGAACTATTTTGTCCACCTGGCTCTGTCTGCAAGGAGATTATGTCGAGGAGTGATAATATCAGCTGCCCAGTTAATTTTTCTTTTTCTAGAGATCATAGAATCATAGAGTTGGAGGGGGCCTCGTGAGTCAGTGAGTTCATCTTCCCCGGTGGAGGAACTCTAGCTAAAGCATCTCCAACAAGTAGTTGTCCATACTCTTTTTAAAGGTCTGCAGAGAAGGAGACCCATTAGTTCCATTACCATGACTAGAGCTTTTATAGGATCACTAAGTGAGGTAGGAAATTCCCACAAAGTAATCAAGAAATAATTTTGATCCATCTTGTTCTTAGGTTGGATCTTTCTGGTAGGTCCCAGATAGCAATTTTTTTTTTAAAAAAAAATTATTTTGGAGTGATTAACATTGATTACAGATTAACACTGATATGCATAGTAACACTGACATACATACATACATACATACATACAGTTATTCTAGTGATTAATACAAAATAATCAGTGCTCCATCCACAACCAAGAGATTAATTTTCCCAATAAATATAATACTGCTTTTACCTTTCCTTTCCTTCCACTCCCACCCATCCCAGGGAACAAAGTCAGTTTTTATTTAAAACCCCTTTTTTTTGATGTGGAGAAACATATTAATTGTATCTTCTGTAATTTTGTACCCTGGCCCCAGACAGAGATTAGAAGTTCTAGTTCTAAAACCTAAAGTGAAATAAGGATCCACTTATGACAAAAGGACCCAGACACTCCCTCTATACCAACATCATCCTCATCCTAGCTAGGGCAGAAAATAAGCAGACAAAATGTCCTATTTTATGAGGCGGTCTCATTTCTTTTGGGACAACCCCATGATGTCCTGAGCTTTTTCCAATAGAGTAGCCCTTATATGAATATTAAAACATTCTGCTTCACTAGTCTGGGGGAGCTGAAGTACCATGCTCAAGACTATCCCAGCTAGTCAGGCAAGGAGACTGTTGAGCCATGGAGGGAGCAGGACACCAAAAAAAATCCTTATTTTGTTTAGGCAAATTTCTTCAAGGAAAAACACTAAGAAGTCAAAGATGATTTGGATGGGACATATGGTGAGCTTCATAGAACAATAGTAAGATATGAGGAAGCTATAGGAGTACCCAGGATGATATTACAGTGGGCCCTTTGTATATGCGGAGTCTCAGTGGTGGTGCTCTGTTCCAGGAATTCTTGCCTAAAAGAAGAAATGTGAATGCTCACATCCCATAATACCTATTGGTGGCAACATGCACACCCAGCTGTTGCTGCCATTTGACATACAGGGACATGATCCATCAGGCAAACACAAATTTGCATGTGCAGAGGTTGCGTGTGAGGAGGCCACACTGTGTACTAGTTATGGTATGACATACTCATGATTGGAGAGGGGGGAATTGATGGTTCCTTTCCCTCCTTTAGTAGTCAGAGTGGAACAAATCATTGATCAGTTGGAACAATTCTGCTGGACAGCACTGTGCAGATAAAATTGTGATTAGGGAGTAAGAACTCTTTGTCACTAATAAAGTAGCATTTAGCCCATCATAGGCCAGATATATTCTTAAGTTTCCCTGTCGCTGATTTAGCCATTTCATCGTCCCTAGTTTATCAGCAGATCAAGGAAGTAGAATGGACTCAACCCAGAAGCTAAGGAGATTTAGGATATGGGCTAGTACTTTCAGCTAGGAGATTCAGTTGCTCTGGATTTCAGAAACTGAAAAGAGCATCCCTAGAATTCCCACTGCTATCAGTTGGGAAATCCTCTAGAGAGTTGTCAGAAAATCAGTTGGATCCACCAAACTCTGCTGGCAGGCTGTTCTTTTTGTGTGTACCATTGTATATAGGATTTAATAGTGCTGAATCAACTTTCATACTTGATTCATCTCTGTGTTGTGGGCCCACCACAGTTTTTTTTAAAAAGCAACTCATCCTGTTTTGTTGAATGCTGGGGAAATGGTCTCCTAAATCCCCTGTAAAAAGTGAAGGTCAGGTTGCGCCTGATAAATTTGATTTAGTTTAGGTGCATCCTCACTGGTTATCAGTAAGTTGGTTTGAGTTGACTGGCTAGCAAGAGATCTGGTGTGAAACACTGCTGAAGGTTACAATAGGATTAAGAAATAGAAACTACCTTTTCCTCTGTCCCCCTCCTCCCTCACTCCAATCGTGGAGGCTAGAGAAAAATGACCTGAATCAAACCTCCACAGAATTATTTTGGATGATAAATATTGCACTGTACAGGATTCCTGTAGTCATCTGATTGGCCACTGAACAAGGTATTCGATGAGATAGGCCTTTAGTGTGATTTCAGCTCTTGCTTTGTTAACCCCAAAATCCAGACAGGTCCAGAGATGGTCGTATGTTCCATTTGCATTAACTAAAAGTCCCCAGAATAAAGTTAGAGAAAATGTATTGAAATACAGCACATTTTTTAATAGCTTGGAATTTCTAGGGTTTTTTTCCCTAAAGAAGCAGAACAAAAGTGAGAGAAGTTGAAGAAAAGTTGTTTTCCCAGAATCTGGAGTGGTGGGAATCTTTGGCTCACAAAATGATTTGGCTTGTAACTTCAGTCGTCCTCATCCAGCATGGCTAAGGATCCTGGGGTTATAGAAGGGCCATTTGAAGGATCAAAGATTTCCCAGCCATAGCATTTATATCTATGTATATCTCTTTTGGTCCTGTTGGACAGTTTCTGAGAACTATTTATATATTTTCCTGCAGTTCAGTACTACGTACTTTCCTAAAGTGGACTTTGTCTTTTGTGATATGTGTATGTGAGCTCATTGCTGTTTGATTGAAATATAATATAATTAGGCCAGTAGTATGGCCAGTAGTGCTGATTAGAAGGTACAATCTGAGAACTTGATTAACTACCTTGGGGAAAAAAAACTAGAGAAGTGGAATGACATTGAAGATTTCTGTAAACAAAGCAGTGAGGAGTAGCATTGGTTTGATTTAGGATTTTGCTATGTGGTTCTGGTTCCTTAAATGTCAAGGCCTTCTGAAAAAATGTTACAGTTATCACCATAGTATTTGGTAGGTTGCCTAGGACTTGTCTTCAGTTGGTGTTCTCTTTTCCTTTAGGTGGGAACTTCGTAGGTCAGAATTGAGGAAGGAGTCTTTATTTGTATATGCGTGACTTCTCAGTTTCTTCCTGCTCAGAGGCAGTCTTGGTTGCTGAATGCTTCTGCTTTCTTCTCTCTCCTCTCTGCCTCCTGGTACAGTAGTTCAGTCTTTATATTGTGAGATGTTTTTATCTTTTAATGTTCAGAAGTATTTCTAAGGGTGTTTTGAGGAGGTTGAAAGAAGAAAAGAGAACTTTTCTTCACTACTGCCCCATCCCTTCAAGAAAAGAAGCAGTGCATGTTGGCCCATTTAGCTTGCCTGGCTGCTGCAGTATTTATAACCCATGCAGGCTGAGCTCATACATTCCAGTTTCCTCCTCCTCCTCCGCTGCTGCCACTGCCTGGTTATTCCTTTTATTCCTTTTCTCTGTCCTCCTGCTCTCTGTAAATAAATAAAGGGCTGAGACCTTCCCAGCATTCCCTGTTCATTCCACCCTCCTTTCTTCCCTCTCTTCGTGATGCGACATTGGTCTGTGGAGAGAGGCCTAAATCGCTGCCATCTCCAGTGCGCATGTGCATCCAGCTCCCTCTTTACAACAAGCGCCATCTGCTTGGATTACCAGGAGGTTGTCCTTGTTAGTCAAGCTGCCTGTGATGCTGGCTTGGCGTGTACGCTAATATGGTTGGGGAGGGGGAGGGGGAGCATTGAGCATGTGTCCGTGGCATTTGTCTGTGTCTTCCTGGCCTGCAGTGGTCTGTGTTCTAAGCTCTTTTAGGCAGCACCGACTGCATTTACTGTCTTCTTGTCTGTGTCTAATTCAAAGAAAACCTGATCAGCTGCAGCTTTGTTTGTGCAAAGACTGCTCTGTGCTCTGCTCGCAGGCTTATTGTTTGGAGCTGGAGGTGGGGAAAATAACATTCCTCTTTGGAATGCAGTCTGTACTGGAAGTATAACAAGGGATGCCTTTTGATTTTATCAGGTTGCTGGATAGTTTTGCAAGCTCCGGATATGTCTTGCTTCTGTTTTTGTTCTGCTTGCTTTGTCTCTTCTCAGGGAAGTAAGCAGATGGCTTTGGTATACCCACATATGAAACCCAGCACTTCAGAGGACCTAACAGTGAATGCGTGCCATGAGGGTAGAGATTATGTGGCTTCCTTTAAACATTTCTGTCCCTGGGACTGCTTTTTGCAGTGATAGTGATGGTTTACCTAAAGTTTCTGGAGAAATGATGCTTTCATGAGAAATATTTTGACCTATGCAGGCAAAACCAATGATCTGTTATTTTCTAGACATGCAGTTAAGTTTCAGTGATTTTAAAATTACCTCTTCCCTACACATGCACATCTCCTTGAATAATCTGCCTTTTATTCACTTGCTTTGTGGAAGTTACCCATGCGACTAGAAATCTTTTTGCTTACTATTACAAAACAAAAACAAAACAAACAAACAAAAGACTGAGGAAGAGTTAATTTTATACTTTGGTTTTATTATTGTTCTCTTTAAAAATGAAAGCCACAAATGCAGCTTCCACAACTTGCATTGGAGTGGATAAGACGGTTGTAAGGGCCAGATAGAAAGAAGAGAAGCTTTTAGCAGTGGTGCTCAGTTGCCTGTGGGATGAAAATAATGGAACCACACTTGTTGTGGAGGAGAGGCACTGGTCATGAACAGTGGAGAAGATATTGGGTAGGGGCATGTGTATCTTCGCTCCCTTTTGTTGGTTTTGATTATTACTTACTCTTGCGGTTTGCCCTTGGGAAGGGGTACACCTGTACTCACAGCTAAAGAGTGATTTGAGAAGCAGTGGTCTATTTTGCATGGTTGCAGAAGTGTGGGGCAAGACAGTGTGACCCTGAGAAAGCACAAGCAGTTTGTTCATAAGAAGCAGGCTCTTTCAAATCATATTGAGGGCAGGAAGTGGAGTGCAGCCTCCCCCTTCTCTCTTGTAGTAACTGTTGTGTAAACAGCGCTCTGAGTTGCATATCCCTATTTGATGATTTGACTAGATAGTGGGGCAGGAGAGCTGATGGAGGAGCAGTGCTTTAGTTTGAATTACAGAGAGCAGTCTCACTTGTGGGTTTTGACTGTGGCTGAGCATGTGCAAATAGGTTGTTGAACTTGGCATGTAAATTCCTGCAAACACTAATGGTGCTTCATATGTAGATTGTGGAACCCCATTTAGAGTGACACAGATTGTTCTCAGCCATCTGATCATGCTCTGGGTATGATACCATCTATTTTAATCTGAACTCTACATAAACAAAATATAAATGCCACAAGCAGCTATACTCTTTTTGGTCCAACCCCAAAGCATAAGATACGTTTTGCAAGTTTTGGAAACTTCAATGACTTCTTCATCAGGTAAAGATACTAAAGATCATACAGAAGAAAAATGGTGATGATGTCACAGGCCCATGTTCTGTCTGAGATATGTTGTCAGTTAATATGATATTGAAGGGTAGACATAAAGTTAAAGCAAACTGACTTCTTTGGTTAAGAAGTGAGGGAATCATGATTTTACCTTTTCAGAAGAGGAAACACTGTAGGTGCTTTGCAGCACATGTGTGTTATATTTATATAAAAATAAGCATTAAATAAAAATATGCGCTTGACAGGAAGTATGTTTTATTATGTGTGTTAAATGTTGTGCATATATACACATCTGCACACACACACACACACACACACACACACATATATATATATATATACGCACAATTACTTAGGAATATAATGTGCATGCATTCAGGTCTATACATTATTAAGAGCAGACATCAATCTTCCTAAGTAGAAATTCTTTTACCAGGTGAAGATTTGTCCACTTTGCATGTGCTAGCTGCACATTTCTTTGCTGAATGATATGTATGTGAAGTACATGAAATCAAAATACCCACTTGTGTGCACATTCCCCCCTTGCTTATACTTTAAAAAAAAGACTCATACAGACAGACAGGCGATACTCACATATATATACACACATACAAAATCATGTCATATGCACAGTTATTGGAGGGAGACGGTTGTATGTTTTGCTTACATCTAAATGGGACTGGACCCAGTAAAATGTACCAATTTCTTTTACAAGATCTAAAGCCTCTTCTATGCTTTGTGTTTCTAATCTCAAACATCTCGGAATGAACCCACGCTGAGTTTAGTGAGACATGCTTCCTGGTCATTGTGTTTAGGATTACAGATTCTGTCTCTCCAAATGGTGAGCATTGCAAGATAATCTCTTCTCCTTTACTTTCCTGCCCACCTCTTGCCTGACCCAAAGGGCCTTACCTGATAATGAGATATCTCACTGCTAGAGAATGAAATGTTACTGTTGCCTTTTTAAAAGATGGATTTCTTTTGGGTAGTGTCATAATAGAAATAGCTTTGTTTCTCTAGATACTGCTTATGTGAATTTGTATTAAAAACATGCCATTGAATTGATATATTATTCCTGTATGTGAATAAAAATCATACTTACCAGTGTGTATGTATATTTTGCATACAATTTTTTCACTTTGTTTTCAGCTGTTTCAGTGATACCTATTTCCTAAAAACTGTTGGCTGATGTTCAGTAAGAAGTATTAAGCTGCTGTGTCATAGGGGTTGTCATTGTTAGTGTCAGTACTGTGCAATTTTGGAAGATGAGGAAGAGCCAGAACAGAACAAAACTGACTCGTTGCTGTTTATAGTGTTCTACTCCAAATACTGAAATATCTTCATAATACTTTATTTCAGTACCTGTGCAATAACCTTATAAGGCAGGCTAGTATTATCTCTACACCATTAGCAGTTAGAAAATAGTGGCTGAACACCATTGGCTGCAGACCAATCCATGAATTTTTGGCTGTACTAAAGTTCTCAGTCAGGGACATTATAGTTGCCCATAATCTGCAGCCATTGCCTATATGGCTAGAACTCATGGGAGTTAACAGTCTGAAATATCTGAAAGGCAAGCTGTCTACCAAGGTTTACCAGCTCTCTGTATTTCCACCCCCGCCCTTCATTTCTTCCTTCTGTAACATCATTGATGGCTGCTCAGTGTTGGTGCAAAATGAGACTGTTCCCCTATTAGCGTAAACATTTCTGTCCAGGCTATTTTGCTCTGTCTGGTAAATGTTTATGAAGATTAAGTAAATTATGCAAAGTTATCAATTATTTTCATTTAGGGAGAGAGGATAGGGAAGAATGCATTTTTTTAAAAAAAATAAATCTTTGGTTCAGTTTTTTGGATGATCAAAGTTAGCAGCATTAAAAATAGGGTAGTGGCTACAGGACTATTTTCAAGTCCCTTACCCAGGCTGGTACCCTACAGATATGGAGCAGTCATGGACAGTGGCTGTGCTGTCTGAGGATGGTGGGACTTTTAGCCTAACATATCTACATGCTGCTTGGTTGG
This sequence comes from Iguana delicatissima, assembly GCA_948472985.1. Lineage (NCBI taxonomy): Eukaryota > Metazoa > Chordata > Lepidosauria > Squamata > Iguanidae > Iguana > Iguana delicatissima. Next base: position 474,819 of record CAOKZL010000774.1, read on the forward strand.
GAAAGACTGTTCTGAAATGTACTGTTGTATGGGAATGTTCTGAGTAATCAGCGTAACAGGTAGCTTGAATCTCTGGTTGTGGCAGTAAATATGTTTACGGAGCTTAACCTGACACTGAAGATTTTATTGGAAAATAGTGAGTGGGTAAAGTGGCTGTGATGAAGATGCCATTCAGGAATGCTGGCAAAGGCATGTGAAGAAAGAAAAAAATGCTAGTAGTGACTCAGAGCTAGTATTAAAAAGGGAAGGGTATTTATCTTCATTGTATTTAACAACTGGCCCAAGAACATGTTCTTCCTGAACATCCAAGGAAGCCAGGGCAAGGTTGTGACACCATGCACAATTTGTTATTGTTTATTTTTCACCATTCTCCTTCAGATGTTCAAATTTTCTTGGTTGCCCCATTCCTGTTTCAAGACATAGGAATGGGACTGCATGGAGTCCTTGCCATTTTAAAATATTTAACATTGAATATTAAGCATGTTTTGGAGGAGAAAATGCTTCTGTTAAGATGAACTCCCTTTCTCATGCCCTTCAGTTTGCCTGATTTTGCTAATTTTTCTAACTTCACACATCTTTGCATATTTACTCAATAAAACTTCAGAGGGAAAAGAGGACCTGTGGTTCACTTGTGCATACTATGAAGCTGTATTTCCCATCTTAATTTGCTTTCCTTGCTTTTATAGAATACCAGCTATAACTAGGTTCTCAGGTCAGCTTATATTATAGTTTAAAAACAAGACAAAAATTAATTCAATGAATGGAAAACAGCAGTGGAACACAAATTCTGTGTAGTCTCTGTGACTGCCAGAGTCACACCTGCACAAAACCACACTTGGGAACTGAGTATATGTTTGACTGGAGACTTGGCCACAGCCTCCGCAGCACTTGTCATCCCCTCAGTTTTTTCTGTCATATGTGCAGCATCGACAGCAACATTCTCTCTGTTCCTGTGCTGAATATCAGAGTAGTTTCTCTGTTTCTTCCATCTTTCTCCTTGTTTTTCATCATCATCTTGCTTCTTTATCTTCTTTGTCTTCATTTTGCTATCTTTACTGTCCTTTATTCCTGTCTTTCACTAAGTTCCCTATTTATGGATCTGTTGATTGAAAGATTTCTGAAAGGACACTCTCATTGGTATCCTGTAGGGCGCCCCATCCCTGTGTCTCCTCTGTCAGTTGGACCTTTGCCTTGTCACCTACAGAGTTGCCTCTTTCGGAGGCCATGAGGTCTGCGTATTGTATAAGTGCTCTTGCAAGCTGTAGGGGTTGATTTACCCTGCCTTGTGTATAACAGACACAAGGTCATCCTTTGCCCAGTTGTTTTTCCCCACTCTCAGTTCTATTTAGGCCAGAACATTATAGAAGCCATCCTTTCTGTTAGAGACTACTCTTCACTTTTTAAATACACATAACACTGTCCCTTTTTAAATACCCCTTTTTAAATACCCATAACACTGTCCAGTACACACATTTGCTGTGTATGGTTGCTTGTTACTCTGGGTGCAAGAGGCCTTTCAGTCTCCATACAGAAAATCTCTGACAGTGTGGTGGAGGCTATTGCAATTGCTTATGGTTTGGATTATCTCTCTATTCCTGTCCCTCTTTGGTAGTCACTCATTAGGGGGATTCTTGATAACCTGCAACATTGCTGCAAGGACTCTCTCCTGCAGAACTGTGCAGAAGAGTTAGTTGGTTGCACCCACGTACAAATGCTTGTCTGGTGTTACTGTGCAGACTGTATAACCAGAGCAGATGCATCCTTCGGCTGTGTAGACCTTGCTTCTGCCCTAATCTGACTTGATAATTGCATCCGATAAGGTAGCCTGCGAGTCATCCATATCTTTGTGTTACAGAAAACATGAAGAACAGGCTGCTTCTCAGTCATGGTGGTTCTTTGAGTGGTCATGTCTGAACTCGTGCAATCCAATCTCCTCCCCTTTCCCCACATCTATGCCTTTTGGAAGCATACTCAAAACTGAGGGAAAGACTCTGTGGTGCATCTGGGCATGTATTGTCGAGAATGTGATCAGGGCTCCTGCCAAAAGTATACTTAGCTCTAGAGTATTCCATTTGTGGCTTTGCACAGATAAGAGTCCTGTGTGTATAAGTTCTGAATGAAAGAACAAGTGCACTGTAAAGGATAGTGGTCTAGTTGTGGAATGTTCTTTCTCTCCAAAGGAGCTTGCCTGCCAACTGCCCTGTGATAATTTTGTCCCCAAGCAAAGATCTTTTTTAATTTTCCCAGGCCTTTTAAAATAGCGATCGCTTTAATCTGTTTTGTCCATTTCATATATGGTTATAGTAATATCCAGGTTGCTTACCTGTAATAGTGGTTCCACATGTGGGACTACACTACAGCTGACCATTCACCAATCCCTGGACCTACACTGCAGCCCTCCTCTGACCTACTATAGAGTCACTGCAGGGAGTGTCCTCCCCTGGATGCACTCAGACATCAGCAGAGGATGCAATTAGTGCATGTACATAGTCAGATACTTCTCTGATTTCCACACTCGTCTCTGTCACCAGGCACAGAATGAAGGATGATATAGCAACTCTGTGGTAGGTTTGGGGTGTTTTGTTAGTGTAGGGGGAAGAAGGGAATACCAGCTCCAATGTTGACCAAAAAAAGATGTACACAAGCAGAAGATCATCTTACACCTGTGTATGCCGCTACCAGTATGCCAGTCAGTGTGTGCTGTCACCAGAAAGGCCCTTGATAGCCACCTGTTGCAATAAAAAACTTTGGCAGAGGTCCAGATAAGTACATTTGGAGGCAGGTGGTCCGTCAGATGTCATATGTTTGATTTTGTGTAGTATTGCACACCATAAAATTGGTGTTACTACACTGCTTTTGAGATATCCCTATGAAATGTAAGGATTTCAGAACATGAAGTAAGGGGAAGAATTCAAACTATCAGATAAATACCTTTCACTTAGTGGAAGTGGCAGCAAAGAGGACGTATAAAAATTGCTGCTTTGAAAAATGAACAAGTCAGTTCCATCTTCAGTAGAAATATACCTGTGCATATGAACACCTCTTTCTATGTTCCTGTTGAGTTATTCTTCTACATATGACTTCTGTAAGCTTTACAAAACTGGAAGCAAATAGGTGAATGCACAGATGGGGATATGCATGCCCCTTTAGTCCTGACTATCATATGGTGAGAGAGTCAACATAGTGTAGTGGTTTAAGTGTTGGACTATGACCCTGGAGACCAGGATTTGATTCCTTGCTTGGCTATGGAAACTCAGTGGCTGACTTTGGGCACATCCCACACTCTCAGCCCCAGAAAACCCAGTGATAGGGTCACCTTAGGATCGCCATATGTTGGAAATGATTTGAAGGCGCACAGCAACATTATATGTTGACAGATAGAGTCTCAAGTGAGTCTGTAACCACATTCGTCTTGAGGCAGTTGCAGTTCTTCATGGCATTGGAAACCTTGATTGTGACCAGTCCCAATCCTGTGGAAAGCTATGACTGCTTTGAGCTGAACCTTTCCACCACTGCTGGGAATTTGGTGCTGAAAGGGTAGGGGTAGAATGTTCAGTCCCATCTGCCCTCTGTGCTTTTAGTTTTCTGATGCCTGAAGAAAATTATTTCTCAGTTGATCTGTAGCAAACACAGGAAGCTGTAGGTTTTTTTCCTCAGATTTTCTCCCCCTCCCCCATACTTTCTTTTAGGAGAGTCTTGGACTCAGTCTTCCCATGTAGAAGAACGAAGTGATTAGATTCCAGAGTTGGTAAAGTGATTAGTTATACTTCACAGTGCAGATTGGATGGGGGGAATGGCATGTTTCAGTGCCTTATATCTGTTCTGCCACTCCATTCCATCTCCAGATGTCAGCATCAGATGACAAGCTTTGAGAAACTGGACTGTAGAAAATGGCTTAGATGCCATAGGGAAATGCAGCATGGATTAAATATGATGGCTGTTTTAAGTCACAATTTTCCAGCAATTCAAATATGGATGAATGATTTTCAGATCATGTATCAACTGCAACTTTGAATTTATGGTTGGTATCATTTGCATCTTTCTTGTGTTAATTTGGGTTCATTTCTGATTCACTTCTGTCACATCTGTATTACAAGATTATTTTTGTAAATTGAGATTCACTTGCCATTTATATCCTTTGTATATGTTGAAACAAACACTGTATGAAAAATTACCAGAACATAACTTAAAGAGGTTCTGGTATATTAGTAGCTTGTTTTATATATACATGAAGTCACGGTTTTGATCCTTGCTATCAGCAGTTAAAAGACTATGAATAGCAGATGTGAATATGTCTGGTCTGGAGATGTATGTTGAGTGAAAGCTCTACATAAGTTGATGGCAGCCATCAATAATAATTTATGCAAACCAGCTGCTTGGCTTGATATAACACTTATTAATAATCTTCTAAGAGAAAAAGGGACAAGCCTAGAATTAATGAATGAGAACCCATTTGGCAGTGATTTAGAAATATTGATGCAGTGTTTTGGAATTAAATTAGGTATAGAGCATGGATATGAAACTTTCGCATGTCCAGATGTTTTGGATATCCAGCTTCCAAAAGCTACAGCATCCATCTCTCTGGCTCTGGCTCTGGCTCCCAGCCCTGTTTATCTCTGTATTTCTCTGTCTCTCAGTGTCTGTCTGCCTAACTGATATTGCAGTTGTCTCCCATCATGGGATTCATGAAATTTTAGCATGGCAAAAGGTGTAAACAATTATGCGAATAGAGAGTGGAATCCCAAAACATCTGGATGTCCGAAGTCCGCAACCTTGGCATAAAGCGAACTTGCAGTGTGGACTCCCAAAAGTTACTGCTTCAGCATATTCATGTCATGAAAACAAATGCTACTCTTCATTTGGGCTTGTTTATAAAGACAAGTAAATCCTGGAAGCCATAAATCTTAAAGGGTTGTTTTAAAACTTAGGTATGTGGATGCATCTGCAGACAGTGGATTCAGAATCACTGACATATTGTAGGATCAAAAGCAGAGCATGTGTATGTGCCTGAGTGGTGCGATGAGAGCAAAATTAGCTCTCTTGTATTGTGTTTGATTATTTGATCTCTCATCTTTGATGTTTCACCCCAACGGCTACACATCTTTCCTTTCAGTTTTTTGTAACCTATTTCACCTTCCTGTAAGTCTATCATAGAATGCTGTTTGTCCTCTTAAGGGAGTTTGATGAGCCATCCTCAGGCAACTTTTACTCATTTAAAAGTACAGGGTTCTAAACCAGCAAGTCATTCACAATAGAAATAATTTACCTTGCTGAGTCATTGGATGAGGAAGCATTTGAAATGGGTGGGGTTGGAGAATGTACAACTTTCTTCTATATTTCTGGCGGGCTGGTTTCTTTTGGTGTGTTGGATTAAAAACAGGATTAATACATCCGTGACTCACTTTTGGACAAACATTTTGACCTCTGCTTTGTATTTTGACGTTTTATGTGCTCCTTATTTAAGACCCTGGTTTCTGTGTTCAGTACAGCACCATGAGTAGTTCTACTGACTTGATTTTAGGAACTATGGTGAAAAATCAAGGCTATATGACTCATCAATTTGTACTGCACCAAATTTTCACTGATGGTTTGTTTGTTTGTTTGTTCTTGCATAAAAGGGATTCCTTCCTTCCTCCCTCCCTTCCTTCCCTCCCTCCCTCCCTCCTTCTTCTTACACAAACCTCTCTGAGAACATCCAGAATGCTAGTTCTTGCCTGGTCTCTTACACTTTCCAGCAGTTCCATTTTATGTCATTTTAAAAAAATTGGAACTATTCTCACTACCTTTGTAATTCTGGTCAATTACAGATTGTGTAGCCAGTGTGATGGAACACTGTGTAGGCCCATTACCACTGTGTGGGCATTATGAGGTTTTCAGTAAAGGCACAAGCGTAGCTCTGTTGTGAGTGAACTGGGGAAGAGCACTGCAGACATTCTTTTTGTAGCACTGTTTGCAGCACTTCCTTTTACAGTGGTGATGTGGGTTAGGGTTGCTGCTTATTGCAGGAGGTGAAAAATATTTGCCAAAAACACCAGGAGTACTTGTGCTTAGCTCTGTTGTCATTATAGTGTTCTCTTTCTACCTCAAAGGCCAAGGGCTTTCTCATGTGTTTTTGCATAGTTTTGAAGATACCCCTATGTTTAGTACTGTAAGGCCTTATTTGGTATCCTCTGTTCTATATTTCCTTGCTGGGAATTTCCATTCCATTTTGGAGGAGAGCTACAGGAATGATAAAAGAGTCTGGAGAAGATAAATTGCATTAGGGAAGGCTGAAAGGGCACAAGGACAAACAGTTGTCAGTTATCTCTTGGAAGTTTGATAAAAAAAAATCCCAAAAACAATCAATTGAAGTTTTATAGAGATATTTATAAGAAGTTGAAAAGCCTCACAATGTTTTAAGAGTTAGTGGACTAAACAGGCTACAGAAGCTATGAAGATTAGAGGTTTGTAAAAGAAGATACAACAAAAGTTTGTCATGGATGCTTTCATTATGTGCAACAGAATAAGAAATTGGATCGTCCCTTTCTTCTCCCAATATGATGCCCTCCAGATGTATTGGATTACCTGTCTGGGAGATTTTGTGAGTTGCGGCCCAACACATCTAGAGAGTACCACGTTGAAGAAAGTCAATTTAGGAGACGTGTGGTACTTCCTATTCACAAGAATGATGACTGTCAAATTGGGAGAACTTGTATTCAATCGTTTGTACCCATGGCTTCATTCTTTCTTTCTCTCTCTCTCTCTCTCTCTCTCTCTCTCTCTCTCTCTTTCTTTCTTTCTTTCTTTCTTTCTTTCTTTCTTTCTTTCTTTCTTTCTTTCCAGGAGGCGACGGTCAGAATGGCAGTGGGCAGCAGACAGAGCAGCCATTGTCAGTCACTGGAACTGGCTTCAAGCGCACGTCTCAGATCTAGAGTACCGAATCCGGCAACAAACGGATATTTACAAGCAGATTCGAGCCAACAAGGTAAGAAAGCAAAAGGGTTAATAGGCAAGATTCTCCAGGGATTTCAACTCTTGCCTGAAAATACATTCCCAAGTGGAATCTCTTGCATGGCATGTTTAAAAGCAAAATGATGCATTTGTGTTGGGGCAGGATTTTATGGTTGTATAGAATTGCCAGCAGTAATAAAGACAACTATATTGTTTATGCAACTACTCACCCCTCTCAAACTACCAATACTTTGAACTCTCACTAAATAAACATTTTCAGCAGATCTCAGATTATTAAGAGTTTCTAGTTAGGCCCTAACACTTGCTGTTATCTCTGTCTGGTCAGTAATGTTTCTCATCAGGCATGTTTTGATCTTACTGCCCCAAGTATATCAGAGACCTAGCTTATGTATATTCAGTAGCAAGGCGTGCTTACAGCCAGTCTTTTCAATGGCTCAAGTCACCTCTATCCACCAAAGATCAACTAGAGCACCAGCTAGAAGACAGTGTTATCAGGACGCATTTTAATTGTGACCATTAGATTGGTCTTCCAAGCTTATGAAGGGGTGAAGCTACTATGAGTCTAAACCACAAGAGGAAGTGATGTAATCCACCCAAGAGAATGTAATTTAAAAAAGCTCCACCATCCTCAGATCATGCCAGCCTCTTATAGAATCATAGAGTTGGAAGAGACCCCAGGGGCCATTGAGTCCAACTCCCTGCTATGCAGGAACACACATCAAAGCATTCCCAACAGATGGCCATCCAGCCTCTGCTTAAAAACCTCCAAAGAGGGAGACTCTACCACACTCCGAGGCAGCATATTCCACTGCCGGACAGCTCTGACCGTCAGGAAGTTCTTCCTGAGGTTCAAGTGGAATCTCCTTTCCTGCAGCTTGAATCCATTGCTCCTTGTCCTAGTCTCTGGAGCAACAGAGAACAAGCCCCTCCTCAACATGGCATCCCTTCGGATTTTTAAACATGGTTATCATGTCCCCTCTTAACCTTCTCTTCTGCAGACTAAACATACTCAGCCCCCTAAGCCACTTCTCATAGGGCATGGCTTCCAGACCCTTCTCATTTTGGTCGCCCTCTTCTGGACATGCTGCAGCTTGTCAATATCCTTCTTGAAATGAGGTGCCCAGAACTGGACACTGTACTCCAAATGAGGCCTAACCAATGTAGAATAAAGTGGTACCGTTATCTCCCTCAATCTAGACACCATACTCTTATTGATGCAAGCAAGAATCGCATTGGCTTTCTTGGCTGCCACATCACACTGCTGACTCATGTTCAGCTTGTGATCTATCAAGACTCCTTGATCCCTTTCACATGTACTGCTATCTAACCATGTGTCCCCCATTCTATATTTATGCATTCCATTTTTTCTGCCTAAGTGCAGGACCTTATACTTCTTTCTGTTGAAATTCATTTTGCCATGTATTATATTATGTGACATGAATTATATTATATTATGTGACAGCTTGGTAGTTTCCCATGGGCTGTGACTTCCTTCCCAGAGAGGTAAGACTTGGGATGGATGTTGAAGCCCCTCACTACCAGTAGCTTAGTGTTCTCCACACTATAGCCAATAGCGTCTCCTGTAGCTGAGCACTTTTGCTAAGATAGGCCCCAATTTTCTTGCCAAGTGTGTATCGGTGTGAAACCCAAATGACTGCAGAGTAGATTGTGAAATGCTTCTTCATGCATTGTAAAGCCTCTTCATGCATTTATAATTTCCATACAGGCATATACATGCACACATTTTCATGAGGATCTGTAACTGTAATATGGGTAAGGCAGATACTGGCTGTAGCCACTTTTTGTCCCAATTACAGAATTAAATACCTGCTTAGTGTGCTTTAAAGACATCTGGAAGTGGTGGGCTTTTTAATATGTGAGATGTTGCCTTTGATCGTAATGTAACACTTGTGTTCAGCAGAATTTGTCTGTTCTCTGGTTACCCCTTGAGAGAGTCAAAAGCCATTTCCACATGGTATCGCAATCCTGCTATGGGGACGGGATGACAGTGGTCTGCAGATTGTGCTTTCAAACGATGTTGTGATCCTGCTGCCATCCTGCCTCCACCTGTCATGATCGCAGGATATTTGCTTAATGGAATAAACCTGTTCAGTGCCCATGATCACGTGATCGACCTGTCCTTCCTGGCCATGTGGAAAGGCATGAAACGTGATGGAAGTGCTTCCTTCGCAGCACAGCATGGGAAAGAGCCCAGCTGTGCTGTGGAAGGCAGATGGCTGTTGGTCACACTCCCTTCCACAGGGAGCCAGTCTGGTGTGAAGGGGAGTGTTCCTGTCATGCTCTCTTCCCCACAGAGGGGCTGCAGGGATTGCGATGAGAGGACAGTGGGAGCAGGTAAGATGCAGAAATGGCCAAAGTCTAACAAGAGTAACAAGGGTTATTGGGGTTTTTTTGAAAGAATAAATGAGAGAAGAATGTTGAAGAACAATCTTGATCATGAAGGCAAGACTTCAGTTTGTGTTCTTTGGACCTCTATAAGAAACTCATAGAAGTAGGAAATTGTTGCGTCTTAAAGGTAGAGCTCTGTGGAGAGGTTGTCTTTCTTGCCTTCTCCAGAGTTCTCTAGTGGTAGTGGTTGCTTATATTCCTGAAAGACAATTATTTTCATAAAGATAAATAAAGAACGATTAGATTAGAACAGTTAAACAGCATTGAAAACAAAAACAGCATTAAAAGTTGCTGAAAAACATAATAACATAATAAACATAATAAAATGAAAACATAATAATAAACATAATAAAATGAAAACACTGCAGCCTTCGTTAAAAGCTTTATGTGCAACATACACTCAAAACCAAAAGCTTCCTTAAATGAAAATATCTTTATCCATTGTCAGAAAGACACCAGGGAGAGGACCAACAAAACCTTCTGGGGAAGGGAGTTCCATAATTTGTCACATACTGGATTTTGATAGGCCATTGGTTTGTTCCAGCTTGGCTTTTCTTGTGGGTCAGGTCATTTGATCCTTCGGTTCTCACATTGTCCACTCAGTAAGGTATAATAATGCAGATGTTATTACCAGTCCTGCTAAAATCATATACAGGAAATGTGAGTTAATTCTGGGACTCTTTGAATACAAAGCAGTTATCCTTCCACTGAACAGTTTATCATAATCAGGAAAAGTAATTTGTTTATCAGTGAGAAACAATATGTCAGAAGCTAGATAAAGAAGCAGTTGGCAAGTAGCTGGAGAGCTTGGGAAAGTTACATTTTTGGGCTCTAGCAGTCAGAATCCACTAGCCAACTTGGCCTATGCTAACTGAGAGAGCAGGTTCTCCTGGACTTGTACTCCAGAAAAGTAATATTTTCAAGCTCTGAAAAGCTGTTGTGGGATCACAAAGCGGGTGTTTGTATTTTCTGTTTGAGCACCAGTATAGAGAGAACGTGAAAACTCTCTGCAGATCTCTGAAAGCAGAATGTACTCAAGGTAATCAATTGTCCCATGGAATAAACAGTTCTGAAGTAGAAAGAATACTTGGAGGGAACAAGGTGGAAATTTGTTTTGCATTTGCTGTTATCTGCTGTTAAAAGAAATTGACAGGATCTCTATAAGATTTCTTGAAGACCTGTTGTTTTCCTTGTCTTTCAGGAAAAACACTTTCTTTGAAACAAAGTTGTTAGCAAAACCAAGAACTTAGCTTAAGGGGCATTTTAAAAGCACAAGAATAAGGAAATAATGAGCCTGTACTCTTACTGCACGCAGGTGCAGGGCAATACCCATGACAAACTTTGTTACCATTGCTTTCCATGGGTTTACTGTAAATATGACTTAGGTCTGAATATAACCCATACTATTTTCAGCAGTGCTGAAAACAGAAGACCAGAAGACCAGAAATAACAGACAGGGTCATTGTTGACAGCAGTGAGACGGCTGGTTAAACAAGTGGAACAGGCTTATGTGTATGTGCTGTCACTCCAAAAACAAATTTCTGTTTCTTTGCTATTGATTTCCATGTGAAAAATCAGAAAAGAAATACTAGTCTATCTCAATATTTGTCATCCAGTTAAAGCAGTGGTTCTCAACCTGTGGGTCCCCAGATGTTCGTGGACTTCAGCTCCCAGAAGCCCCAGCCACTATGGTCAATGCTCAGGGCTTCTGGGAGCTGAAGTCTGAAAACATCTGGGGACCCACAGATAGAGAACCACTGAGTTAAAGGATGCTGCCAAAATATGCAAACAAAATAATATTTTTTCAGTTTGGGGGAAAAACAGTCAGACATGGGAGGCTCTTTGTTTCCTGCATGGCCTGAATAAAAGTAAAAGTGCTGACCTTGGAACTGGGTGGAGGGCAGGTGGGGGAGAAGAGGTGAGGATCCGTCCTCTTGCATAATTTCCTATGGTTTCTCTGTGGGATAGAAAGGACTGCAGGTTAAAGTTTTACAGGTTGTAGCGTGTGTGGCACTCCTTCTTCGAGTTCTGTCTCTAATATTAAATTATTTTTGTACTGCTTTTTAATGGGTGATTACTGCACAAATTTACTCTTCCATAATATGAATGCAGACTGAATTTTTAAAGACTGCTAAACACAAGCAACAGACCCTTAACAAATCAAATACCAGGAAGGCAATGTGAAAAAGAAATGTGGGTCCATCTTCAAAGGTAAATGCAAAGAGTTACACGTTTCCCAACGTATATTATTAATAAGATCCTGGGTTATGACCAACAAAGCCCCACTCCTCCCATACCATAGCATCTTTAGCAGGATCCTTGTTGGACCCTCGTTTTAATTCTGGATTGAAAGATTGAAAGCTGAACAGTAGTTATTCCCATTTCTTTTAGCCCAGGTATTGCTGTTGTGATTTTAGTTTCTCCTATGTTACATCAGTGGCATAGGAGAGGGTGCTTGAACTTGTGTGGATGTGGATGTATTAGTTTATTTTGCTGTGTGCTGTTTTCCATTTGTACAGTTTAAAATTTGAAATAATTTCTTGAAAATTAATTTGTTACTCCTAGTGCATGAAAAATTGTGAAAGAAAATGAAATTACTCATTTCCCTAGCTTGAACCAGTGCATGTGTTTCATCTATCAACACTGTAAATTAAGGAAGTTAGAAGTTGGTACAAGTATTGTAGCTTTTCACAGGTTCTGTGGAATATCCTCATACCAAAAAGTGGAGTTACGGAAGGGTTGGTAGCAGGCAGATTGGCACATAGGGAGGTGTGCAAAATTCTTGCTAGAGAAACATCATTTCCCATTTGTGCTTTAACAGGACTTGTGTATATGTGTGTGTGGTTTTTTTCTTCCACTTGGAAAGTCTGTAATATGAGCTGCTTTGTGAAAGCGGATATCAGTTTTCGTAATGAAGGCAGGACTCCATGACAGCAAATGCAGATAGAGTGTGGGCTAGTGACAGTTCTGCTCCAGTTTTTGTCTTTTCGTTGAATTGGCAAAACAAATTCTGGAACCCTGCAGGGAACAAAAGCAGGAAGCATCACTTTGCTGAAACGTTCCTGTGTGCATTAGCCCAATATGACTGGTCCCAAATCAGCTGTGGCCAGAGCCCAGAGCAGGGAGAGAAAAATTTTCTTTGCCAGATGAAAACTAGAGACTACTTCTGCTTATTTGATACTTAACACCAAATTACTCACCTACATTATAATGGGGAAATTGTGGAAAGTGATACAGCATTAGATTCATAATTTTAAATCCAGGTAGCATCACTGTTGTACTGAGAGCAGTCTGTTCCACCCTGGCTCCCCAGATTTATTGGACTACAACTCCCATCATGATGGTGAAGTTGCAGTCTTACACATCTGGAAAATATTAGATTGGAGAAGGCTTACCTAGAGTCTGATTCCATGGATGAACATCCTTCTCACTAGCTAAACAAGAACTAGTTTAGCTATAGGTACCAGTATATTATATTCAAAGTGCTGTCTGTGATAGTTATTTTTAATGCTTTTGCTAGTAAAAATAAACATTATAGGAAGCCAAACAGTTTTTTAGCATTAATAGTAGACACACATACTCTTGCAAATACAGTTCACTTTTGCAAACATACATACGTTCCTGGTTATCTATGTGCGTGAGTGCCCCTGTCAAATCTGAAGGCGATTCAAGTTTGTAAAGTAGTAATTCCAACATAAGTCCATTCAGTTGCACATGTGGCTTGGCTTGTTCTCTGCCAAGAATGCTGGCTTTTTGCTGTAAGGTAAGCATGAAGAAATAAGAGTATCTTATTCTCAGACTTCCTGGTAATAGATGTATATTGGATTATTTGTGCATCAAACATCAGCTTCTTATTATTCTTGAAGTCTCTGTAGTGTAGTCTTTGTGAGCAGGCCGTGAAGACCCCCAAACTTTATAGTATGCTGTAACAAGGAATAGCAACCTAAATACCCCAAAGGCTCCAGATCCTGTTTGTTTTTGGAAGCTAAGCAGGATCAACTCTGGTTAGTACTTGGATGGGAGAGCACTGGTGAATACACAGCGCTGTAGGCTGTATTTCAGAAGAAAAACTGGCAAAGCCATCTCTGTATTACTTGCCTAGGAAGAGCCTGTGAAATTCATAGGGTTGCCATAAGTTGACAGGTGACATGAAGAAGACACAAATATAACAAGAAATGGTTATCTTCCCTTTGTTGTAGCATGCCTTCGAGTCAGCTCTGACTTAGATCACTCTTATCATAAGGGTTTCTTGGTTAGATTTATTGAGAGGAGTTTTACCACTGCTTTCCTCTGAAGGTAAGAGTATGACTTAATACAGGTCTGTCTACCAGAGGGTTTTTATGACTGAGTGGGGATTCAAACACTGGTCTCCCGCAGGTACCCCACCTAAAAACGAAAAAGTGTGGGGTGGGTATAGATGCTTCAGAAGACTAATAATGTCAACAAAAGACATTTGTTGACAATCTGGCTTTTAATTGTTTGAGTATTGTAGGGTTGTGAAGATCTGTGCTGTGTATGTGGAAGAGGCAGAGAGAAAGATGTCTGATGATCACCAGAGGAGTCTAAAAGTGAAATACACATACACCACTACCTTAAATAAGAAGAGTTGTCCTTTAATAATCTTCTCATCAGGTTGAGAAGGTAGAATGTTATGATCATGGAATCATGCTAAGCATTAAAATGGTTTCCAGAATATACAGATCTTAAATATTATGAAGATCCTCATCTGAAAGATGTATTGATGTTGGTTTCTGCTAAGCCCCAGTTAGCTTTATTTTCTTGTAGTTCTTATTACTGGAAGGGAAAGGCATAGTGATTTCACAGCGAGAGACAAGTCTGCTAGCTTTGGGTAAACCTGAAAATAAATGCCATTTTTAAAGTTTGCTTTTCATCAGTTGGTTGTAGACAAATAGCATGTATTAAACAGTGAATATATTGCCTTTCGTAGGATAGGTAAAAGAAGAAAGTCTGTCCATCTGCCTGTCTCTCTTTCGCCCCCCCCCATAGCTTTAACTCAGTCACACTGTTTAATGGGAAAGTATCACAATTATTTTCCTCCATAATTCCTAACTTTTCCAGATCTCTGTTGTAGAGCTGTGAATTTGTGATGACACTAAATTGGGTCATTCTTGATTTGTTTAGCAGAAGCATATTTAAATTGCACAGCTCGGTGGATAAAGGAATGTTAACATAATGCTAGAAATAAAGTAGAAACCACGAGAACATAAAAAGAACTGGATGTGTCACTTGGCTAGATCAGACCAAAGGCCTGGGTAGTCCAGCACAATGTCCAGTCCATTGCCTGTGGGAAAGAAACAAGACAGGAGTGCAACAGTATGCTTCTAACAGCTGATATACAGAGGGATACATTCTGTGGTACTGATGAGAATATATGTCTGCCATGGTAGTAGCAGGTAGTCCCATTCTCTGTTTGTTCATTTGGCCTTTTAAAGCCATCCAAGTCAGCAGTTTTCTGTATTTGTAATATCTGTCCTCAGTCTTATTCAACTTCAGTATCTGACCCTGGACTCTAGTACTATGAGAGAGGGAGGGTAAAATGCTCCTTATCCTTTCTTTCTGCAAAGTTGCATCATTTTAATTTTAAAAAAGCCCTCTTATCACACTTTTTCTTATTTAATTTTCTTCTAAGCACGAGTGCCCCAAGCATTACATCTTTTACTCATAGAGGGATCACTTCAGTCCCTTGTTCACAATTTTCTGCACCATTTCCAGGTCTGAGAGGTGAGAACTGTGAGAAGCTATACAGGTAAATCAAGATTGAAAGAGGCAGTGGAAAGAGATGAAGTTTCGGGGTAGAAGAAAGCATTGGGTGGTGAAAATGGAATGGTGGATTTAGTTCTTCTCTGAAAGAAAACTTGATCTGACAATTTAATCTTCCCTGTGCCTTTCAGGGTCTGATACTACTTGGGGAAGCAGCACCTTCTGATTCTCAGTCAGGTGACTCATCCCATACTCTTAGTGCTGAAGTCAAGCTGGAGCCAGGGACTGACAGATTGGTAAGTATGGAGGGTGGAAATTTTTGGTTATTGCTGCTTTCGTCTAGCCCAGTAAGATTTTATTCTCAATCTTTTGGAGCTAGAGCATTTTTTTAAATAATTACTGAACCAGTGTAAAATATTGAAATATTGCTCCGTTTCAAAGATCCCAGCTAATCAGTTGGTTGATCCTAAGTTATATTTGGGGAATGCTTGACGCGATCTTTAGATTTTTGTAGTTTTACTGTTTCTGTTGTGTTTTGTATCTTCACTGCTGTTATTCAGATGGTTGGTTGATTGCAAATAAATCAATTCATTCATGTCTTTCATCATCCTCCTGCCCGCCTCATCTTCTGTGCTGTCGTCATATATCTGTATTCCTTTGATCAGTTTTCTTGGCTTTTAGAGAAGCTCTGTGTATATTACAGCTGTGGATTTAGGGAGGGGGGACTGTCTTGCAATAAAACAGAAATAGTTGCATTTGGGGCTTTTTCAAAGCTTAAAACCTTGGCTTCTTGACTGTCTTTGTTCTGTTGTTTTTGTCCCAAGAGTTGGAAAAATGCCATTTTACTTGCTGGATTTTTCTTTGCAGTGATTTGCAGGAGTAATCAAAATTTGCGAGGTTAAGCTGCTGAATCTTGAGTGGTGCAGAATATAAGTTCCTACAAGGGAGAAAGGATTAGGGACACGTTCATGTCATCTGATCAAGTGTCACTGGTTACTGCCCCCTGTTTGGAAGTTTTTCTGTATCTATAGATCTCTACAGATATATAGGCTGGTTCAAGTATGATGTTTACATACAGATTATGTTTCCTGTATTTAAACGGTTGTGGGGGACCAGCACATCTTCCAAACAGTTGAAAATGTTGGCAAAAAATAGAAGTTTTAAAAGGAAGGGTTTTTTTTAAATGACCAAACAGAGAAAACAGGAACTCTTCAATGTTCATAAGGCTGTCAGAACCAGTTGTAATTATATCCTTTAAAGCTCCACAGTAGCACATAAGTAGAAATTTGATACTTCCAGGGTAGATAACTTGTGACCCTCCAGATGCTGGCCTACAAGAACATGGTTTGAGACCATGGGTCATTTATATTTATGCTAGTACTAAGTTTCCTCTCTTTTGAAACTTTGTATTTCCAAACAAGTAGATAATAACCCATTTCTGAGATTGTGGTGAGTCACCTTGCACCCAAGATTTTATTTCCACTTGTAACTTAGGTAAACTTGCTCTTGTCAACAAAGCATTGCATGCACGTTTTTCCACAGTTATGCACACGGTTGTGGGCTAGAGATGTGCATTTACCTCAGGGTGGGAATTGTGTGGATTTTCAGATGTTGTTGAACTGCAGTTCCCAGTTGACTTTGCTGGCTGGGGCTGTTAGAAGTTGTAGTTCTGCAACATCTGCTCAGTTCCTGACCTTGATTTATTCTGTCACAATGCCAGAGTGCTTTTTCAAGTTCATAGGCAACAGAGGCATTTCATTTCTTTTAATCTTTAAAATTTCTAGCCTATCTTTCTGCCAGTATCTGAGGGAAGCTTTCAGCAAATCCATTAAAACCAAAAAGAAAATAGCAAAGACTACAATCTACAATACTAGTGCAGCTGGCTAGGAAAACTAGTCAAAAGGAATTTAAACAGTGGTATACTTGATGAAGAGAAAAGAGAAATGCTAGGTTGTGGTCACAAATTTGTAGGCGCCAACCAGGTATTAGATGGGGAGTGTATCTCACATGTTCACCTGTTTTCTCATGGGCAAACTCCAGGCTAGATGTTGGATATGCCCAGACTGGTTCAAATTCAGGACTAGGGACTTTCAGCATCATGAACATACCAACAAATATCAACATTTTTAGTGACTGGCAGCAAATCTGAAGTACTTTTCCAACCAGGTCTGGACATTTTTGATGGGTGCTATTAATTGTAGTCATGTAATTGGTATTGTAGGTACTCTCTTTGGCCCTGCTGTGAAGGGCGGGCAGTATTGTATTCCATGTAGGGCATAGCTTTTGACTGTGGCAAAGCCTATGCTTTTCATGCAAGATGTCTTATGTTCAGTCCTAAGTGTCATTGGTAGCAGAGCTAAAGGACCTCTGTGGTCCTGCTGGCTAAGGTTGATTGTAGTTCAAAACATCCTGATGACACCAATTTGCCTATCTTTTGAGTTGGTAGTGCTACTTTTTTTGTGCCCATGATTTGACTCAATATAAGACATTTTGATATTTTTTAATTCAAGAAAATTGTGCATATGTGATTGTAATGTCTGCCAGCTAAATTTGCCCAGGCAAATTTGCAACCATGTTAAAATTAGTCTATGCATCCTTTTCCTAAGAGCAGACTGAATGGTTTACTATTCAGTTTGTTGTTGTTTGTCTTCAAGTCATCTTGACTTAATGACACCCCCAAAAGTGAACCTGTCATAGGATTTTCTTGGCAAGATTTATTCAGAAGGGGTTGGTTTTTCCTTCCTCTGAGGCTGAGAGGATGTGGCTTGCTCAGGGTTACCCTTTGGATTTCCATGGCTAAACAGAGATTCGATCCCTGGTCTCTAGAGTTGTAGTCCAGCACCCAAACCTCTCGTACTATTCAGTACTGAATGCCATGTAAGACTGTAGCTCATTTTTATGCTTTTCATCAAGGGTTGTTAATGTGTAAATTACCATTACCACAGTAATAGATGCAAATACCAAATACACATTAAATCTTAAATCTGGTTGTAGAACTGGCATAAGGGATCAACTAATCTGACAGTGTTACTCTTAACTCATGAGTCAGTCCTTAGAAAGTCTTGAGATGTCTCAGGATATAAGAAGAAACAAAAACTTGGGAAGCAAGAAAAGGGGCAGAGAAACTTGCCCTTTTATGTACTATGCTAGTAGGCTATTGGAGCAGTCATGCTTTGGCTATAATTGGAGAAGTTGGAGGAAAGATTTTATTAAGAGCACCCTACCTTATTTCTGGTGAAAATATTGATATCTGAGAATACACGGAGCTGCTTTTATATGGAATGGGCTTTTTGGTCCATGTAGCACTGCACAGTCTGGTCTAATTCACAATGACTCTTCAGCATTTCAAACAGAATTCCTTCCCTTCTGTAATCAGTGTTTATCCACCTTTTTTACTCCATTCCTGCTCTTGTTAAACATAAAGATCTCATATCCTCTTCAAGTTTGCATTCCCAAATAATTTTATTTGAAACTAGAAATGCCACAACTAAAAACAAAGCAAAGCAGTTGGAAATTTAGAAATTTAAGTGTGTTACTGTATCTCAGAAGATGATAAGATGAATAAAATGAGCTCTGCCTACGAGGAGAACAATAACTATAATTAGTAGGGTTTTCCTATTCTCCCAATTTTTTTTAAAAAATGATTTTTTCCAAAACTGCACAGTAATTTCCATCAAAGTCTCTGTATACCACACTGATTTGAAAATCACAGTTGTAGAGACTGAACCTTGGGCTGTTTGCACACATAAAATATTCAGACCTGTAGACCTTTCTTTTTGAAGATAGGCTGAAGGAATCTCATTTTCTTTGGTACATTTTTTCATCCTGGCTCCCACCATTGCATAAGTTTGGCCTCCTTGCCTTCCAACTATGCCTTTAAAAAGCATCTAATTTTCCTGCCTCAACCATGAATCTTATGTGGGTATAGAAAAATTTGCTGTGCAGGGGATAACAGAACAGATCCAGTAATGCATGCATAAACCTTGTTGAAGCCTGTTCATTGGCCACTGTGTACCTGCATGCTCAACACTTCTCTTGGTTGGCATAGGGGTACTTGCGGAGGATTGTGTAAACAATAAATAACTTTGCAGCACCTAATAGAGCAACACACTTATGGAATAGACTTTCATAGACTAAATTTCATTTTGTCAGACTCTTAACACTTTATCTCAGTTGACAGGAAATAAGATCTTTTAAAACAATTTCTATCTGACCTCACTCCTTGTACTCCACTAGTTGCACTATTTTTAACAGAACTTGGGAAAGTCACCATAAAATGATGCTTTGCTAACTGGGGGATTCTGAGAGTTGTAGTCTAGGGGAAAAAATGAGTTTTTCCTATATGTATGTATGTATGTATGTATTTATGTATTTATATGCATATGTGGGCATGCGTCAGCCAGGCAATACAGACTAATAGTTTGTTAACCTGATGAAGTGGATTTTTGTCCACAAATTCTTGTACCATAATAAATGTGATGGTCTTTAAGGTGCTACAACCCTTTGTTTTGCTTAATTATTTGCTTAAAACTTCATTTAAAAGGTCTAGAGGGCTACAAATGTGCTTTACTCTGCATTGTGCTTTTAAAAATATTACTATACTCAGAACAGCCATATAGATTCATGTGTTCAAGCTGAAATATATTGGACTGAATATGAAGCAGTTAGGTTGTTTATAAACTATTGTTCCAGTTCAGCTGTCCGTTCAGATATGGAAGTACAGTCTTCAAGACACTTTGCAGATTTGATTACAGGAACCTTGGTTTTTAAAAGGAAATAGTTGAGACATATGGGGTGTCTGATTTTTGATAAGTATTCAGAGGCGGGACACAGAGCCTGAAGTTTATAAAAGAAACAGTTATATATGGAAGAATAGCACAGGTTTGTGTCTTAAGAAGAATGTTCAGCCCTTGAATCAAATTCAAAAGGCTTGTGTGTTTTCTCAGAAATTTCAAAGTGTGTTAGTCTTGTTATTTCTGTGCATACCTATATGCTCTGAAGGAATGTGGGAAAGATCTTTCAGCTTTAGAAGATACCGTCCATAAGACACGTGGTCATCATATGATGGCTACATAGCCTGGTGTTAAAACCAAGCAAAATGAAGGCTGGGGGAAATACTGTCTCCCTAAATATCCTTGATTCATTGGTGTTTTGAACTCATCAGTCCTTGTTTCAGTCTGTTATATTCATGGTGCTTAAATGCACCAAGACAGCTGTTACAGAGATGGTAATCTTAAACTCTCAGATGCCCAGTCACTCTAAGCAATTTCTAGTATTGTGCCATGTCATTTCAAGGAACAGAAGACAAATGCCATTTAGGAATCCTTTATCCTCTGACATAGTTTTCCCCATCTCTCCTCTTTTCACAGTGCATCTCCCAGTCATCAGAGAGCGTTTGTACATCCATTGGCAATACCCAAGAACCTCTATCTGCCAAAACCTGTGGAGTGCCGAGACCAGTCAATGGAGTTATCAACACGTAAGGCTCTTGAAGAGGTCACTTTGAAAGAAATATAATGCTTACCTAGCTAGCTGTCTTTGTGTCTGTCTGTCTTGGTTCTCGAGATATTTACTATGGCTCTTGGAATTCCTGACCATTGACCATGTTGGCTGGGACTTCAGGATATTGAAGTCCAATTATGTACGCAACCCATGAAGGCACGGCGGGCATTCTGATGGCCAGCACATTCAAGGAGCTTGTGCAGCTCGCCAACCTCATAAAGGATGTTGGGACTCTTTGACAAGAAGAGCCTGGACATCAACAGTAATCGGGAACTGAGGTTTGGGGAGCACTTGAGGCTTATTGGGCAGCTGCCAAAAAAATCAAGAGGGAGAAAGTGGAGAAAAAAGAAGGGATGTCCATGTGTGGGAGAGGGGGTGGAAAGCGGTGGAGGTAGGTATGAAATAGAAGGGAGGGAACAGAAAATTGAGAATCTGAACATCCGAGGTATATATTGGGAAATAGAAATCAGTCTGTCTAGTGGCTGTAGTTTTGAAATTAAAAAAAAAAAAGGGATATTGAAGTACAACACTATCCAGGGATCCATGTTTTGAAACCGCTGCTTTATAGTAACTTTTCCTAGCTTTGCAGCCTTCAAACCATGCTGGCTGGGAAGTTCTAAAAGTTGCTGTCCAATGCCTGTGGTTGAGAATAATGCTTCATTATGAGTATTTTGAGCAATTCACTGGTGATATTGGGACTTTTAAGTGTGTCAGAGCCAGACTGTTCCAAACGTGTACAACATTTATTCTATATTAGTTTATACCTTTCTCAGAAATCTTATGGCCCAAACAGAATAATTGACTTGGGGGAAGGGCTGGGAATAGGACTTGCATAAGAGCTTAGAAAAGAAAAAGTAACATTGAATGAGCAGAACTCCCTTTTCCCAACCTAGTGCCTTTCAGTTGTGCTGGTCTCGAACTTTCATCCTGTGGCCATTCTGACTGAAAATGGTAAGAGTTTTGGATTGACGCGCGGCTAGAGGGCACCAGGTGAGAAAGGCAGGAGTAAAAGCATGGACAGTAGTGGGTGTGGAGATTAGGTGGTGAACAAGCAGAGGGTTCTGTTTGAGAAGGGTTATATTTTGAGACCAAAGGGAATCTGGATTTTATCATAGTAGAAAAACTGCTTTTGGCATAGTGTAGTACAGTGTATATAATAAGATAGTAGAGAAAGGGAACAGGCTGAGAAAAAAGTGATCAGGTTCTACTCAGGAAGGAGCAAAAAGATAGGAAGACCATGTGGAAGATTGTAGCAGTTTCTCTAAATTCTGTATAATTGTCTGAGTAAAACTCAAAGAATTCTGTAGTCAGTATGGGCACTAGCCATGCAGGTTGGAAAATTTTGGGAGGTGTAGTCCAAAAAAATATTTTTTCTTGGCTGTATCTAAGGAAGAAATCATAACTCTATAGAACAGCCTATTCTTTTTCTTCAAAAGGTCCAGGTTTCAGTCCCGTATATCTCTTAGGTCAGTCCTGACTGATGTGTGAGAGAGTTGGTGCAAGTCTGCTTAGATCATACTGAACAGGGTGGACCCTCTGGTCCAAATAACTGTGTGTTCTTAAGAAAGCTTAAACTTTCCAGGAGCAGAATATTAAGGAAGGACATTAGATTTCAGGCCTTGGTTATTTGAGTTTTTCACAAAAGGCATGGATTTATTGGGTACCTTAGGTAAGTTGCTCTCTTTTTAAAAGTTGCTGGAAGTTGGGGAAATATATTTCAGGAGGGTCATTGCAGTGGAGGATGAAGTAGAAGCAAATAATGTACTGCTTTTTCATTCTTGGGTAGATTACAGCCAGGCTTGACGGAGCGTGCTCAGGGAGATAGCTTGGATGCTGAGGAATTACTACGTAAAAAGCAAAGACTAAATGCCATGTCTTCAGCTCCCGATGGAACCTGTGTAGCAGCCCGCACACGCCCCGTACTCAGCTGCAAGAAGCGGCGGCTTGTTCGACCCAGCAGCCTGGTGCCACTCTCCAAAAAGGTCAGTAGTGTAGAGGAAGATAGCATCACTCTACCATATGTTACTGGTGTGAGAAAATCATGTTTGCTGATGGGTAGTGGAGAGTGAAAATAAGAGTTTTCAATAAGTTTTTTTCTGTATTGCTCTTTGTTTTCCGTACCCAACTTGCTATAAAATCTGTGCACCGTGTTCTTACGATGGTTAAGCGAAGGTGGTCAGAACGTGTGGTGGTGGATCTTTCTCAGCCTCCTGTTGTAGTCCAGTTGTTCTGACCTCAAGGGTTGGACTGAGTGGGAAACTGCTTTTTAGCTTGGCTTGATGGCTTGGGAGAACAGACAAGAGAAGGAACTTTTGCTTTCCTCTGTAACTGTTAACTTCAGACTTTTTAAAATCCCCTCATCTTTAAAGCTAGATTAAGCAGGTTTCTGCTGCAGTGTTATTGAGAGGATAAATTAGTAAAGGTAAAAGGACACACTGGAGAGCAAAATGTACTGCTAAATGATAAAGGGATCCTGTTCCCAAGAGGAGTTGAGGACTGAGTTGCCATGTTTGAGAATGACGCTGAACGAATACTACTATCAGGCAAGTGATGCCAGTACCTCAGGTAGCAGGTGCTGGAAGGCAGCAACAGCAGATCCTTGGTTATTCCTTCAGAGACCCCAGACTATTTTTCCTCAGAGCTGCCTGTCCTGGGCTCCTTAATTGGGCTGATGTCCTCAGGTATAGTGGAGGAGAGCCTGCTGTTGCCTTTATCCAGCAAACAGAACAAACAGCTTCTTGTCCTGTGCCTCAGGTGGAAAAAAGTCTTGGGCTGGCCCTGGAATAATACACTGGGAAAAAGAAACATTTGAATTCAGAAGGATTTTTCTTAGGGTGAATTAATGGAGCACACTTTGGTTGTATCATCTGCACTGCAGATAAGACAAAAATTATATATCAAGCTAACCAAAGCTGTGTTCCCAAAACATAAATTTGAAGAATTCTGTAAATATTGTAACTTTGCGCTCATTTTGTAAATATGTGCTGCTGCCTCTGTGTTTGCTTGATACAAAAAGAGTTTTTTGTTTGTTTGTTTTTTTAAAAAACTTTTGTGGTTGGGAAGTGCTGTTTTCTGATCTCTTCAGATTTTATGTAGTCATGTTCAGTCTCATTTTAGTCATTTCTCCAGCAGTAGCCTTTCAAACTTGTATTTTCAGCTGTGAGGGCTGGAAACTTGCTAATTTTAAAATGTGATGAAGATGTTGAATGCAGAGCTGGTTCTAAATTTGTGGATGGGCAGCAGTGCGTTACACACTGTGTTTGCTATTCGTACATCTTCCACAAGATCTGAGAAATACAAGGGAGATGTAAGCCAAGAGTACAAATGCTATATTGAGCAACAGCGGAACACTCTTTATGATCAAGACAAAATAAAAAAGATGATGAAAGTAATACACTGAGGAAGTATATAAAAGAGATGGAAGGCTGACAGTTCCCTTTAAGAAAGAAGGTTTTTTATGATGAACCCATAATTTTAGAAAGTTACATGGAAGTAGTTTTCAAAATACTTGGAAGAAATACTGGGAACAAGGGGCTGCCAGTGCATCTGTTTCAAACTACAGAGATGTAATCCATTCAAATTCTAATAAAAATCTTTCAACAAGTATGGAAAACAAAATTATGACCCACAGAGTGAGGCACTCTGTATATATTCCAGTCCCAACAAAGTGAGACACCATGGACTGAAGTAACCGTTGGAGCATTGCATTGATCTCCCATGCAAGCAAAGCAATGCCCAAGATTTTACAGCAGAGACTTTTACCAAATATCGAGTGAGAAACGCCTGATGTCCAATTTGGAGTCAGAAAAGGATCATATTGTAAATGTACATTAGTTAATGGAGTGTACCATTCTGAAATCAATCTGTGCTTTATAGATTATAGTAAAGCCTTTATAGATCACTAAAAGCTATGGCTTTATGGTAAAGGAAATGGGTATATCTTATTGCTGTTGTTGTTGTTGTTTGTTGTGTGCCTTCAGGTTGTTTCTGATTTAAGGCAAACCTAAGGCAACCCTATCATGAGGTTTTCTAGGGCTGAGAGTGTGCGAGACACGCTGAAGGTGACTTAATAGGCTTCCATGGCAGAGCAGGGAATCAAACTCTAGGCCCCAGGGTTGTAGCCCAGTGCTCAAACCACTATACAATGTTGTTGTGGACAAAAGGCCACTTTCAGGATAGAATATGGAAAAACAAAATGGTTTCCAGTTGACAAACAGTTAGACAAAGCTGCAGTTATCACTTCATTAAATTTCTACACAGAATGTGTCATATGGGAAACAAGTTTAGAGTTGGAGAAAGGGAGTATGAAAATTGCAGGGGGGATATCAACGATTCAAGAGAGGCAGACAACACTGTATTAGTACCAGAAAACAGGAAAAGACTAGGAACAACTATTGGTGAAAGTTAAGGAAGAAAGTGAAAGCAGTTTTACAGTTGATTATTAAGGAAACAAAAAATGATGATCGCAGATGCTTTACATAATTTAAAAATGGATGATGAAGATGTTGAAAAAGTTTTCTATGCCTTGACTCAAATAATTAACCAAAATAAAGGCTGTAGTCAAGAAATGAGGAAAAGATAAGATTTGGAAGGGCAGCCATGAAGGAATTAGATGAGATCTTCAAGTATAAAGATACATCATTAAACCAAAGTCAGGATCACTGATAGAGTAGTATATACTATTTATTGGGATGGTGCTGATGCTGGAGGGGAGAGTCTACAGATACCACAGATTGCCAAAAAACAAAACAAAACAGAAAATATAAATGTATCTGAGAGCAAATCAAGCCTTGAACACTCATTAGAAGTTAGCTAAACTGAGTCTATTGTACTTTGGACACATTGTGAAACACAGTAAGATTGAAGTCAATAGCTGAAGAGGAAAACCATACTAGAGGTCAGTTGATATAATCAAAGAAGCCACTGCCCTGAGTTTACAAGACTTGAGTTAATAACCAGGTCTTTCGGAGGTTTCTCATTCATACAGTTGCCATGAGTCAAAGCCAACTGGATGGCAAATAACAGCAATGAAATGGTTAGTATGATGCAATGTAAGAAAGAGCCGATTTCATTTAGATGACAGGTTGGGAATATTTGGTCTTCCAGATGTTAATGGATCACACTTCTCAATATTCTTCACCATTAAGAGTGCCAGATATGGGTGGTGGGAGTTGGGGTTCAGCAGCATCTGGAGAACTACATTTTGTCCTCTGTCCTGAGTTAGAATGTTAGGCTGAAATCCAGTTGTTGTCCATAATTTGAATAGACCTAGTGATTCAATAGGAACTCAATTAAGTGACACTTGGGTAAGTTCAGTTGTTCTTCTGCTATAGTTGGGTTTAATATTTTAGGCCTTGCTCTTGTCGAAATCTGACTGGGTTAGTTGGAATGATCTTGGTATGTGAACCTATGTATATGTTTTTCTATGTATATGTGAGCAGCCACTGATCTAAACAATAATTTTGCCATTAATAACTGTCCCACATGATCATTTCACCTACACGAGTAAGCTTTCTAGCAAAAAGTATTCTGTTTTTTCCTAGGGGATGAAATGGGTGTGACTTGGGTTTAGGTTCAGTCTGTGATATTAGGTACTGGTAAGGGTGGCTTTTTCCAACAACCTGAAAATTTAACACTTTAATGTCTGTAATGTTGTGGCAATTTGAGGGGAATGTTTTCTTTAAAAAAGAGAGAGATAAAGAATGGAGGTTGATGAAGGGGTCAGTTGGCCTGCTTCTCCTGCAGGTTCTCTCACACTTTTGGACAACAGTTGTTCCAGAATTAGACTCCAGCACTGCCAGAGGTTTGATTACATACTCAGCCATGGAAACCCACTGGGTAACCTTGGGTGCATGACACACACTCAGCCCCGGAAAACCCCATGATAGGTTTGCCATAACTTGGAAACAGCTTGAAGGCACACAACAACAACACTGGCGAAAGCTCTCGATTTGGGGTATTCCTGAGCCCACATGTTGCATCTAGCCATCCTGTATTAGATCACAGAATTTATATAATTTGGGCTAAACTCTGTATGTGCCCTGAATGGGTAATTCAGGGTGCTTTGAGTGAATGTTAATGAAATAAGCAATTGTAGGAAAGGTGTACTAGTCCTGTTTTTTTAGCACCCAGATATTCATGCTGTCTTCATTGTCTTTTGTGTCCAGGTTCATCGCAACAGCATGGGGTGGTGCAGCTGTGATGTGAACCCTTCATGTGCTCTCTGTGGCACTCGCAGTTCAGTGCTTCCTGAAATCCAGTACGAAGCCCCTTTGATGGAGCGTCTCTCACAGTTGGATTCCTGTATCCACCCTGTTCTCTCATTCCCAGATGGTAAGATCAGGGCAATGAAAAGAAACCTATGTGCAGTCTGAAGAGTGGGGCATCTCCCCAGTCTAATTTGTGATCTGTGTCCGTGGCTGGTCTCAGAGTGTTTCCTTGGAAGTGGGAACCTTGTTGACAGTGACCAGTTCGCCCACATCCCCTGTCAGCCTCTCTGAGTCCCTAAGGGGTAAGCAGTCAGCCAGACCTGTCTTGTAGTGTCTGGACAGTTTTTGGACAAGAGGGAGACATCCTGGGAAGGAATTTGTTTTGGCTCCCCCGGGGCACTGAGCCACCTTGGCACCACTTGCTGGGCATTCCTGACCTAGTTTGCTGCATGGCATGCGCTGCTGGAGATCTAGGAGGTATCATTTAAACAGTTCAGCAAGCAGCTGTCTCTCTTCTCTCTCGCTCTGTGTCTCTCTCTCTCTTTTCTTCCTGGTTCCTCTCTCCACTGTATAAGTTGGTTCATGAGGTGCTCTGCCCTCGTCTGGATGATTTTGTGTCTGACTGGAAATTTCCAGATGACGTAATAACATCATAACAACCTTGGTGAAAAGGATGTTAATCAGGACTTTTGAAAACTGTTAAGACAGCGCCATCTGGGGGCCCTTGAGAGACCTGCTACTTTGAAGCATTTGGCAGAGAGAGAGAGAGAGTGCTGCTTGTTTCGCCCTCTCAGCAGGTCACAGTGTTGTTTTGGCGCAGTCATACGTTGGCTAGCAGTGCAGCAAGGGAGCATGAGGAAGAGTCGAATTACTTGGCTGCATTTTCAGTTGGACTGGGAGATCACACAGAATTACCTGTCTTAATCAACAGTGAGCACTCGCTCGCTCTCGCTCTCTCTCTCTCATATACACAAATATGTGCACACTCGCAATACTGTCTTTTTTTGTTACCGATATATCCAGTATTTAGCATTTTTGCCTTATTTCTCAGTACATAGCTGTAGACAAAACAGAAGAAATACTTTCATTATTTTCAGTACAATATGCTGTGTGTGTGAGAGGGAGGGAGGGAGGGAAGGATGGATTGTGGAAGGGGGAGTGCTCCTTCTCAGCCTGGCACCTAAGCTTCTTTCTATTAATACCTCCAGCTTCACACCCTCTCATCATCTGCTCTCCTGCTGCCCAGTTGGCCTTTCTACCTTAAGCCTCCCCCTGTATTAACCATTTCTACTGATAGTATTTAATGATGCTTTTATACAGCCTATACACTGACATGTTCTGATAGGTCGTAGTAAAACAATTAGAGCCATTTAAAATAGAACAAATGAGAATTGAACCAAATAAGCCAAACACACCAAGGTATAAAACTGAAATAAATAAGAACAAGCAGCAGCAAACAAATATTAATACAGCAGCATAAAAACTCCAAAGTTTAAAAATCTTGAGGAAACACCTTTCCCTAGTAATAGAAAGGAAAATGAATTGCTGTGCAGTTGGAAAAATGGAAGCGATGGGAATTAGGCACACTGTCTGCATTGTAGATTGGACACTGGAATGGAAACAAAGAACAGCATGAGTGTGTCAAAATCCAAGCAGAATCTTTAAAAACATTAAAATATTACTGAGGGAGACAGCCCAGTGTTTGAGACTCCAGTTTTGACAGCACATGTTTGATGTGGGAACAGATGTGGAGAAAAGATATTTTACTGGAGTAAGGCAAATTCATAATGATGCAGGGTGTAAACAAGGAGATAGACAAGTGTGTGTTTGGCCTTTAAAAAAAAAAGAAAATGTGGGGGATTTAACAAATTTGTAAAATTTATTTCTTGAAAAACCTGGCTTCTTTTTACTTCATGATCCCTGCAAGGCACTATTGGAATTAACATTCCTGTTACTTCCTTGTCAGACAAAGCCAGATTGAGTTGATTTAAATCAGGAAGAAAAGAAGAGAGTTTCATTCAGGTTTCCTGATGATATTCCTTCGTGTGTTTCCTAAACAGAATGTAAATCTGTTCCAAAACATTTTACTCTTACGAAAATAAAGTATTAATTTGCACTGTTGTTTAATTCTTACACCTAGGCTGTGTATTGGTTTTTGTTGCAATGTGTACATTTTTATGTGCTTTTTTCATTTTCTGTTTAGCTGTAGAGGAAATGTCTTTAAAATGTTCCCATACAGCAGCAGTGGGTAACAAACAGTCAGTGAGAGGTACTGCATGTGCCCCTCACCTCTTGGTGATTTTGCAGTCTCTGGAGGTCCCGTTGCTACACTCCGCATCATGGCTACCCACTAGTAAAACAAGTTCCTTTCCCCCCCACACACTAGGACAGAGTACTTGGGAAATGGCTGTTCTGCTTTAGAGTAGAATCAGACCCCCCAAAGCCTCAGGGAAGCTCAATTCTACACTAAAATAACATGCCTCTTCTGAAATTGTCTTGTTCTAATGGGAAAAAGCCATTTTTTAAAACCCAAAATGTGATACCCAGGGACCATTGATATGGTCAGTCTTTCTTTCAGTGAGCACAGAATTGTTTGTCCACTCCAGCAGCTAAACACTGCTAGTCAGGTCTTGGAAAACTTACTTTTATGTTTGGGTGAATCTGGAAATTGTAGTCCATAAAGTTGCTTTTCCAGCCACTCTTGCTAATC
The DNA here is from genome assembly GCA_948472985.1 of Iguana delicatissima. Classification (NCBI taxonomy): domain Eukaryota; kingdom Metazoa; phylum Chordata; class Lepidosauria; order Squamata; family Iguanidae; genus Iguana; species Iguana delicatissima. The sequence goes on from CAOKZL010000774.1 coordinate 504,321, forward strand.
TCTGATGGTCCCCTTGAAGCCACCCAAATGTATGTCATAGATATGAAAGGAGAGAATTTTTTTTCAACTATTTTGTATTCACAGTGTATGTCTTTATTTTGTACTACTGTGTAGTAATTTTTCTTTCTGTATGTATGTGTGCTCTCTTGCAGATGTACCAATGAGTTTGCATTTCCAGAGCATGTTGAAATTCCAGCTGCAGAATAAACCCTGTGAGAAGATCAAGCCACCCAAAAAGCTCATGCTGAAGCATCGACCAGTCATGCCTCCCAGCACCCTTTCTGAATCAGCACGCAAGGACCGTCACAAGTTGGTTAACACCTTCTTAGCAGCAGCCAGTAAGTGTGCTCCTGTCTTGGTTTCTGTTTTGCATTGCCAGGAATGACCGACAGGTCCTTCAATTGTGTCCCATAGCTAGTCAAGTGGTTATGGATGGCTTAGTGTGCCATGGAATGTGTTTTATTGGCAGAGGTCAACCCAAGAACATGCACACTAATGACTCTGAGCATATGCCAAGTACTTTTCCTTTCCCTTAATAACCATTGGGAAGCTTCTTATGTCTCAGTTTAGACTGGGCTTTCACGGGGAGAGGATACTTAGGCAGGTTTAACCCCGTGCTCCCTGCTTTCCTAGTTAACCCATCCTGATTATTGTACATGGAGAACTACTGTGCAACTTCATTTCAGTGAAAACCCTATCCCCATTTTGTAGAACAAATACAGTCACTAACATGAGGCTTCAGGATACAAATTTCAAAGTTTAAATACATGATTTTAAAACTGGTATGGAAATGTAGGGCAACACTGTATAGAGCATAGCTTGCAATGTTGTCTTTTGGCTGTGGGATATCTGAGAGTTAATAGCTAAAAAGATAACTTTCCAGAGTAATGTGCTAGTCAAGAGCTAGTGTGGACCACTGGAGGCAGGCATTTCAACCTTGGGTCTTCGTTCTGGTCCTCCTCCTTGATCAGGACTCCTTTGTGTAGCCATTGACAAGTTACAATCCTGAATAATAATTGGGGCTTAATCTCAAGCAGTTTCAGGAAAGGTAAAAGCAGGCTACCATTATTTTGTTACTTCAGGAAGCATGGAAGAAAGTTTTGTAAAAATCTGAACACTATTTCAGGAATTACGTGGGGCATTGGAAGGGATTGAAGAAGAAAACATCACATCTAAAAGGTGCAGAGGTCTCCCAAATTCTGAGCCCAGGTCACAGTGCATGATTTAGCCCAATACTTTGTTGTATTCTCAACTAGCAATAGCTTTCAGATCAGTATCTCCCTTAATGTCTTCTTCTTGATACCTTTTTAACAAGAATTGGACTACAATTTAAGTATATTGCCATTGAGCTATAGCCCCTGCCCTCCCTCCTCCTCAGAAGAAATTTGCAAACGAGGCCCTAAGAGTGGTGCTAGGTTAGCTTTCTGTAACTTGTGCCCTTTAAATCTGCTGAACTCCTATGGTGCTGCTACTGCATCTTGGGCTATCTCATTTGAAAGCTACTTTGGTCCTCATGTTGGATGTGTAACAGAGCATCAGTGAGCTGACTGATGATATGGGAAAGGTACTCTGTAGATACTTCAGTGCACACTCATTCTTTTCCAAGCTTCAGAGCAAAGATCTGACATTGAAAAGTAGTTCTGCTACAACAGCATTAAGTCCTGGCTGTATATCCTTAAATTTTGGACCACAGACACTTGACTAATTTATTTACAGATGTGTGCATGTTCTGTCCTCCTATTTTGTATGTATGCCTTCCATCTGAGTGTCAGGGATGTTGTGTATAATTATTACAACTGGAAAGTTAAGTTGTAGCTTAAAATAGAGCAGGAAACAAGATTTTTGCTTTTCAGAATGTTTTATTGTGGTCAGGTAATGCCAACAAAGACTGTCCCTTCAGCCTTGCTAGAAAATACATCTGCAGTGTCAGCAGATTTGCCAGATATGCCAGATAGAATCATAGAATCATAAAGTTGGAAGAGATCCCAGGGGCCATCGGGTCCTACCCCCTGCTATGCAAGAACATCAAAGAAACATATCCTCCAGTGGCCAAGAAAATGTTGGACTGGATCTTGGAAGATCCAGGCTCCAGTCTCCGTTGAACCACAAGTAGTTACTAGGTGAATGTGATCAGCTGTGCTCTTTGTCAGACTGATTTACCTCACAGAGCGTTTGTGAAGAGAAGGAGGGAATATCATTGTAAATAGTAAGTATCATATGCACACACATCCCAGGGGCCAAATGGCCAGCTTGGAATAGTGCATCAATGTAGCAGAGAAAGGAATAGGTCAGTATGGGTTGTCACTTAGCCAGCCATTCAGGGATGCACTTCCAGCAACTGTGCCAGCATTCACATGCTGTAATGGTTTCGTGAGTTCCTAGAGCCTTGCCTGGGTCTCTGTAATAGAGTTCCTCATGCAACAACTGTGCTGTAAGAGGCCAGGAAAGAGAGGTGGAAGTAGGGTGTTTTCATGGCTCTCTTTCTGTTCCATTCCTCAGCTTGCTCACATCACAAAATCGAGCCAGACAAGACACACAGGCAATCCTTAGAGGATCTAAGGGCTACTCCCAAGGCGGAGAGAACACCAGAACGCTCGCTTATCCTGACGCCTGTTCATGAGAGAAAGCGATTGAGGGACAGCTCCTCCGAGAGAAGTGAAGGTAGGCTGGACACGGCCAGATCTGTCCTGGGAGAGCTTGGGTTTTGCATTTCTCTTCTCCCCTCCCCCTTCCTCTCCGAACGTCAGAGAAGAGTGCTTGCTGCTTAGGGGAAGTAAAGAGGCAAGGGTGTCAGCTGTTGCTGTTTCTCTTCCTGTGTGCTTTAAAAAGGCTTCCTCCTGGAAAATGTGTCCTGAGGAGGTTCCTCTTTTGGGGAATGATTTTCTGGTTCATTTATGTAGATTGCTTGATGACCTTTGTGGGGATACTTAAATTCCGTTTACTCACATACTTCTCTCATTTTGCTCCCTTCTTGGACAGTGTTGAAGCACCATGCAGATATTGGAGGTCCCAGCTATCTGTCCAGTGCTATGGCCTCCACTGCCCACAGTCCCCTTGTACGGCAGCTGTCCACCTCTTCAGAAACCTCCATCCCCCCTGCCAGCACAAGTTCATTGGGCAGCTCAATTGCATCTGTAAGTATATGGTGATGTTTTCGGGGGGGGGGCAAGGTCAGGATTTCCTAACATGGAGTATTAAGTGTGATGAGGTGGTAATTAGTTATTTGGTGCCTTCAGTATGCTGAGTGGTTGATGGAATATAAGAGGACAGATCTCTGCCTCATGGAACATAGCATTCTGAAATTTGAATCAGTGCAGAATGACAGGGAAGGGAGAAAACTTGGAGGCAGAGGGGCAGGTCAGCAGGAAAGAAGGGATAGGTCACTGAGTCAGTTGTATGTCTTAGAGTGAGTTGCAGTAGAACGTGGGAATTAGAAGGTTAAGCCAAAGGCTTCAAAGCAAATCAGTTTTGAGCTTCTGTCTGCTTCTCTCTCTGCTTTTGGTGTGAGCTGATAGTATGGACCTGAGTTTATGATACGGAATCACAAATCTGCAGAAGAAAGCATCATAGGAAAAAAGGTGGCTTGGAAAAACAGATGAAGTAGTACGTTATTGGGTGTGGGGCTTAGCTTACTTGCGCCAGGGTCCCAACATAACCCATGAGAGCTTGACCCCTGGCATGAAGTCAATGTGAAATCTTGGTTCTATAGTCTGTCTGGTTCTGATTTCAGGAGCTGCTAGTGATGAGTCTCTTTCCTTCAATTTGATTTGATTTTCCAAGTATTCCTGACAAGCATTTGTGAAAATATATGTTTTCCTAGAGTTCTCTTCTGCTTCATAATGTTGGCATGTGTGTGCTGATTGTGCAGCACATTATCTTAATAATCCTGGGAACCAGTTATCACACACAAGTTTCTCATATATCATCCTCCCCTCTGTCAAGCAAACATACCTGAAGGAAATAGTGCTTGATCTGTCATGCATTGAACACTACACATTAGACTGGAGTGGGCAAATGTGGAAGGCTAGAGGACCCTAGCTTTGGAAGGCCACAGCTTCTCACTGCACTAACTCCCGCAAAAAAAAAAATCATTTTTTTACCCCCTGCCCATGCTCTCTAGGGGACATGAGGGCCATTCCTGCTATAATTTCGAGCTTTCCTGGGCCATCGTAGGCCCTTGAGAGGCCCTTTTTAAGAACAGGAAGTGAGCAGAAGTCACTACTTATTTCAAAAAAAAGGCCTCTTTTTGAAAAGAAATTGGCCTGATAGGCCATTGTGCTCTGCATACCTTGAACAGCCATTTTCAACCTGGTCTCCTTCAGGACTTCCATTTGAATCATCCTTAATCATTGGCCATGCTGCATGGGTCCAGTGGGAATTGTATTCCAACAGGAAGCTAAGTTGGGGAGGATACTTAGGGATTGATCCTTCCTCCTCAGCTCATGTCTGAGCCACTGCTTTGAGAGGTAGCCTCTGTGAATAAAGACACACCTTTAAGATTGCATAGAGAAGAGATATTTGTTCTTGGTTTCTCATCAGTTAGAACAGCTTCTCCCTGGAGGCTTGGTTTGCCAGAGGCAGGATCTTTAGGACAAGCTGAAGTGATTTCTTGGCTAAACTGGTATTGAATGTAGAAATTAACATTTCATAGAGCTTTGGTTTTGATGTTTTTAGACCTTTTTTGTAAAAGGAGTTTTGAATTTGTACTTGCTAATTCCGTTCATAAGCAAGGATGTTTCTGGACTTAGCAGCAACTACAGGGAGGGAGCAAAAGTCAATTATATTGGACTTCCCTTTGTTGTGCTACTACAAAGACTAAACGACACTTGTTTCTTTTTTTCTTTCTTTGCAGCATTTTTATTACATACTTCATGCATTCTCTTTTTGAAGCACAGTGTTTGCTCAGGTTTAAAAATCCTAAGAACTAAGCCAGGGCTGGGGAACATGTGGTGTCCAGATAATGCTGGATTTCACACCTATCATATCTTCGTACTGGTGATGCAGACAAGGGCTAAGACTTGCATTCCAGCAACATCTGGAGGGTCAGATTCCACACATGTTGTAATTCTTTCAAAAAGAGTTGCACGAGCAGGTGTAATAAATAGTCTTTCAATGTATTTTTCACATAGTACTAAAATCACAAGGTGTTTTTATACAGTATACAGATTTATATAAAATTATAGAGTTTTGTCTTCCATGTTTGTATATTGGCCAAATTATACTGCTAGTTGTAACTGGAGTAGACCCACTGGCTTGATTGTGGCATGGTAAGTCAACACTTATTTAACCACAGCCCTGGTAGCATAATGGTTAAATGCCAATACTGCAGTCACAACATTTTGAATTCAGTCCTGCAGGCCTCCAGGTTGACTCAGCCTTCCATCCTTCCAGAGGTTGGTAAAATGAGTATGCAGCTTGTTGGTGGCAATTAGCTAAAACATTGTAAACTGCTTAGGGATTGCTTTGCACTGGTAAGTAGTATAGAGAGGCAACTGCTGTTGTTGCTATTATATAAATCACTTTAATTAATTGGTTCTGTTGTAGAACCAATTGATACTAGCAGTTGGATTTAGAAAGGTAGAAGGAACTAGGGAAGAGGTTTGCACCTACTTCCTGATTGGTTCCTGGTGGTTCATAGCTCATTGGACCTCTCAGGTGCCTAAATAATAGAGGGCCCACTGATGCATATGAATTGACCAACATTTGGCCAATCAGTGTCAGGATTACTGTGTGTGTAACAATCATATTTTCCCAACGTTACTAGGCTGTAATGAGATCCAGCAAACTCCCTAGTGCCTCTCCAGTACCTTTTGCAGCCAGTCTCTTATCTCAGTCATCTTGTGTGATTAAAGTGTAGTTTTAACAGCACCAGATGCATGTATTCAGCCTTTATCCAGATATGTCCACTTTACTCATATTGAGGGAGGGGGGGAAGACACTGAGACAATGGTAAGCCTGTTAGGATGTATTATTTTTGTTACTGTTAATTCTGGTGGGGTTTTTTCTTTTTTCTTTTCAGTGTTTATTTAGCTTCATTCTAAGAGCTTCACAAATTAAGTATGATGTTAAAGGTTTAAAATCTAAGAACTAGGTTTGAAATTTCCCCATATAGCCATGGAAGTTTTTTTTTATTTTTGAGATGGTTTGGGTCAAGTCAAATCTTCCTCCCTGGATTGTTGGAACTAAAGCAGGATCTGAATATACTGTGGTCTGCACTCACCCTCTAAAGATGGACTAGAAAGAGGTCTAGTTTTTCAGTTCTAAATGAAGAAGATAGTTATTCAACATACAGTTTATTGGCAGCAAAACAGATCTGGAAATAGTATTTGAAAGGGGGCTGTTGGAGTGCAGGTGGAATTCTTGTCCTTTAAAAAAACAACTGAAGTGCAGTGATAGTTGGCAAGCCATTATAGTACTTTAGAAAGTTGTTCACAATGAGCCAGGAAGAGTTGCAGTGTTGGGGGAAAATCCAGTGTAATTTGGTGAGGTGAGATATGCAGAATATTTAAAAGCTTGCTGTTGATGTCATTTTTAGGAGGACATGTAGGAAAATATCCACAGATGTTGAGATTTAGGAGGTTGGGTGATGAGGAGCATGTAGATCTTTACTTTTGGAAATGTACAATTGGCAGGTTTGGCTGCGTCCCAGTGCTTTTGAGAAATCTCCTTTAAGATTCAGACACATGTGGGGCAAACTGCTCTACCAGTGACTTCTGTCCCTGTGGGTAAACCTCATTTTCAAATATACAGGGACTTCAGTGATGTTCACTTGATGTTGACCTTGGTCATGTTCATGTATGGAACATGAGCAGAAGACTGTAAAGAGGAGGCGAGAGACCCGGTCGCTTCTTCTACTCCCGGCAGCAGTGGATCCTGATACTCCTTTCGTTGAGATTGACTTTGCTTCAGAGGTGGTGTGAACCTAGCCAATCCTAGCAGGTGCATAGAGCTCAGCCATCCCTAGCCACCATAGCTATTTGCCATTCTGGCTGAGCATGATGGAACTTGTAGTACAATATATCAGGAGGGTATTGTCTTAGGGAAGGTTTCTGCAAGGCAAGTTTTCCTTTTCCGCTTGCCTTTATTTGCTTCTGTTCAGCCTTACTTCTTCCAAAGTATACTAGGTGCTGTTCCGGAAGCAAGGGTTACTCTGTGCAGTCAGTATTGAGAAGATTTCTCAGGATTGCCAATCTTGTCTGTGCGAGCAAAGAATTTGACATGTACTTTGATAGCTGTGGATACTGCTGGCCAAAACTTGTAACTCTTGTGCTATTTTCTGTGATGGCACCCACCTCCAGTACCTTTTCTGTGGCTCTGGCTATTGAGACAGCTCCACAGGCTTCTTCAGCTGCTAGACAGGGGAAAGACACCTGAACAGGCATCCTGCCTCCCGCATGTTGCTGCCTGGTCTTGGAATTGCTTCTTCTTGTCTCATTTTTCCTTTGTTCCTTCTGTGTTTCCTTTGCAGCAGCAGCCAAGGAGGAGGAGAGGAGAAAGCTCTTTTGACATTAACAACATTGTCATCCCTATGTCTGTTGCTGCGACCACCCGGGTAGAAAAACTGCAGTACAAGGAAATCATCACACCAAGGTATGTCCAGGGACAACATGTCTTCCGACTTTATAGTCACCCTGTTTCTTTGAATCCATTGCAGCAATTCTTAAACTTTCCCTTTTGTGAATACTACCATTTGAAAATTGTTGAGATGCTTCATACATCACTTTAAAAATGGTTTTGTTCTACAAATGAAATCATATGCCACTTAATTTTTTTAGTTTTGCCTTTCAAATACTCTGTGGTCCACCAGAATGGAACTCACCAGTTGCCAGGTGTCCACAATCTGGGAATTTCTGAGTGGACCTGAATCCTGACCAGCTTTCCAATGATCACTTAGAGCCAGATTAACTATTGTGTTTGAATAAGCTCAAGAATACAGCAATGGCCATAACTGGAAGACTAGGAGAGAACTGTAACACAATCTGACATGAACTTACCAGATGTGGAACCATAGCTATTATTTTCTTTATGCTGGGCTTCTTATACAGTCACTTCTTGTTCTTGCTGGTCTTTTACATTAATAGGGGAAGCACTAATTGCTTACCTTGTTGCTGGGAAATTCTATAAGGTCCAGCAACTAGATCTAATGTAAGGATCTGGATACTGCTTTTATTGCAGTGTTTGGAGGAAGGAGGTGAGGAGAAAAATTAAGAAGGCTGTATACATTTGTGGAAGCTGCAGGCTGGGTGGGTAGTTGGTTGCTGTGTCTATATTGCTACTCACAGGTTAGAAACTGTCAGTTCTAGTTCTGTACAAGGAAGAAGCCTGTTTGGAAGAAGGATCACAGCTCAATAATAATGTCTATGCTTTTTTAAAAAAAATATTAGGCTTATGGTTAAAATTATCTCAATTATAACTAAGACTGCTCAGAAGAGAAGTTTTTGCTGAATGGGAAGAGGGAATCAGGACCAAAGAAGGCATGGAGCTGTCTTTTCTGTGCCACTGCTGCTTGTACTTAATAAGGTTAGGGGAAATTTAGACCATTTCTGCAGTACACTGTTACAATGCTATTATTCCACTTTCAACATCGTGTGGAATTTTGGGGTTTATAGTTTACTGAGGCCAAAGAGCTTTTTGGCTGAGAATTCTAAATGCCCCTCCCTAACCTGCAAACCCCAAGATTCCATAGGATGTTGAAAGTGGAATAGTAGTACTGTAACAGTGTAGTGCAGAAATGGACTTTAGAGACAGTACCTTCTCTGACAGGTTGTTAGAACATCACAGAGGAAAAGGAGCTACTAAGAGGCATGCTGGCTGCCCACAACAGTGGTAAGGCCCCTCATTGGACCTTTAGCTCCATTTCATCCTCTCTACCCTATTTTTGCCAGTTGCAAACAGTAAACCATTTTATCACAGGTATAATTCAGGAATTTTTTGTTGCTGCATTTATTGTCATTAAAGTCAGCAAAAGAGCTAATCTTTTTAAAAAGTCTCCTGGTTAGCAAGATGGGGGGAAAGTATTGTAAAAGGCCTTGAAGAGTGCCTTCTAGTCAAAGTCCATGATCTCCTCCAGATGAGCTGGATATTTTGCTTGAAGATGGTAAGAAATGTAATTCAACATAGGTGGAGGGAAGCAGAGAACGCTCAAGAAGATAATGCTAGGCTAACCAAGGAAGATGAATATATTGATTTAGGCAGACAGATAATCTGATCTAGCACAAAGCAGTTTCATAATTCTCATAAGCGTGGAGCACGATTTGAAGTGGCCATGCTGGCTGGGGAATTTTGAGAGTTGTAACCCAAAAAGTAACATCTGGGGTGAGGTACAGAGCCAGTGTGATGTAGTAGTTTGAGCGCTGGACTACAACACTGGAGACAAGGGTTTGAATCCCTGCTTAGCCATGGAAACCCACTGGGTGACCTTGGGCAAATCACACTCTCTCAGTCTCAGAGGAAGACAAAGGCAAACGACCTCTGAACAAACTTTGCCATGAAAACTCAGTGATAGGTTCATCTCAGGGTTTCCATAAGCCAGAAACAACTCAAAGGCACACAGCGACACCAGTGTAGGTCCATACAGAAGATTGCAGAAGGGCTGCTTGAGAGGATTTGTGGATTCCAGAGCAAGCAAAGATTTTTCAGATATTGGAGTTGAGAAAGCGTTTCCATCCTGACGAGGTGAGAAAGCATGCTGGAAGTCAGGATTGGCTCTGTTAGGGTAGTGAGAACCATTCAGACTGGCTGAGAACAAGTGGAGAGGTGTGACTGAGAAGACCTTGATTCAGTTTCCCTCCTTTTTTGACTCCTAAGCTCACTGAACGGTGTTGGGCCAGGCCTTATCTAGGTCTTACCTATGCCTTGAGTTGCTCAGAGGCAAAATGGAAATCTCTCCAAGAGCTCCTTTGATGAAAGGGAAAACACAAGCAAGACATCTTTTCCATAGCCATAGCTTAGAAATAATGTGGCATGTGTAGCTAATGTGTTGCTTTGGGAAAGGGCTGTAAGGTTATTTTTCCAAAGCAACCTGATGGAATGTAGCAGCACTGAAGAGAGTCTGTATGCATTTGTGTGTAATGTGTAATGTTTACACATTATTTCTAAAATTATGATTTGGAGTAGTCATTTGGGGGATTTGGGTCTGTTTCCCTATTTTTGAAGAACATTTTCAGTCTTTTAAAGAAAAGCAACTCATTGTGAACACAAACAGTATAACTCCTAAAATAACAATCACTATATTGTTGTTTGCAAAAGTCACATCTGTTACTTTTTGTATAACAAAGCTCAAAGCCTTCCCCATAAAAAGGAGGCATTTTTGGCATGTCTTCAAACCTGCTTCTCACCCACTTGTTCCAAGTGTACTCAGTACTGGCATATTGATTGATGTCCATCTCTCCTTGGGCTGATGGTTTTTTGCTGACCTGTCTTGCAGCTGGCGTGTTGTGGATATTGGTGCTCTGACGGTAAACCCAGATGAAGACAGTGAAGAGGTAATGAATGGTGATGCTCCTTTATGTTTTTTCTTGAGACCCACAGGTGAAATGCTATGCATATGCAGACTCTTCCTCTCTACTACATCTCTTTACTACCTGTGTTCCTATTTTGAGTTATGCTAAAATTGAGGAGCAAAAAAGCTTCACCAGAGGGAGTAGCAGAATCCAGCCTGTGAGTGCCATTCTCACAGTTCTAAACTGATCACAGGATAAACATAAATCTCCTTTTTCTTCCTTCCATGAAAGAGTTCTTTATCAGGCAACCCAGTGCCAATGTATGCCCTATAAGTGGCTGCTATTAGTGAGAAATTCTTTAAATTGCCTTCAGTCAGCTGCTGAGAGTTCATTCCAGGGAAAACTAAGTTGTTCTTCCTCATGGCTACTGTTCTTTTTTTTAAATTTTGTTTAAAGTAATCTTTATTAGTTTCGAGTTAACATATATTAGCATACATTTGTGAAGCACAATACAAAATACTTGTGACACAGAATAAAAAAGTTCACAATATACGAACTTATATATGAAGAATAAAAAAGAAAGAAAACCAAAAAAAAAAAGGGGGAGATAGAGACAAGAGAAAGAAAAAGAGAAAGAGAAAGAACAAGGCTAAAGAAAGAAAAGTTGAAAGAATTGAGAAAAAGAAATATACAAAATCTGAACAATCACAGTTCACTCATAACAAGCATTTAACACAAAAGTGACTTCCCAATTAACTTTGATTGCTGATTCTAATTATCAGTTTATCACCTCCTTTTTAACCCGTATATTCCCATGTAGTCTCCTTACCAACCTAGATGTATCTGATTTTACATATCAAATCCAGTAGTTGCCAAGTCTGCCCTGGCTACTGTTCCTTTTTCAAAGAACATGGAGGGTAGAGGTCAGTTGCATGACTGCTAATTTACCTGGCTTGCCTTGCGAGAGAGTGCACTGTGCATTTAGTTGTTCAGGTGTGTGTCAAGGATTCACTAAAACCACCAGAGTAAATAGGAATTAAAAGAGAAAACATTCCAGTGTGAAAGTCCTGGCTTTCCCTCCACTCCCTCTTGAAAGGAAGCCTACTGGCTCTAGCAGTAATGATTCTGCAGGGTCTAGTGAGGCATCTGAGAATCCACAGCCTGCAGTCACTCTGTCCTGGCTGGAAAAAGCCTATGCAGGGGAAATGTGCAAGTGTTTGCCAAAGAGCTACGGTCTGGAAACCATTTTTAAATCCTTAAGGCTAAAACAGAACTGAAGTAATGCAGAGCTCCATGATGCTGACTGTGATTGACAAAATGGGGTGCAGAAGGACCGGAAGAAGCCCAGGGACCATGACGCACTCACTTCAGTTCCTTCAAGAAAGCCAAAGAAAAAGACACAGTGCTCTTGGGTCCATGTGAAAGTTAAGTCTGAGCACTTCTTGTAGCAAGAAGAAAATCCTAGAGCCTCCAAAAAAAAAAAAGCTATATAAGAAAAAAAAAGCAAGTCATTTTTGAGATAGGTTGGTAAAGACTAGACAATTTCTGTGCATGGTTGAAGTTCCAGTACTCAGCTTGCCATTTGCGTGAACTGAACAATGCTTTTGTCCATGGATGATCTTTCATGGTCAGATTGTCCTCGCTGATAAGGCCTACCACAAACATATGATTTTGTGATGTGTTGACATTTTAGGGGAAGTTGTACAATACTTTTTATGAAGCTCAATGTGGATCTGCAACAAAATTTTACCAACCAGATCATGCAGAGGATTGCTTATGGACACAGGTGCACACATGCGCTCACACACAACCTCCCTCATTTACTTTCTGTTCTAACTATCATCCTGTTGGCCTTATCTTTTTCATCGCAAAAGAAGGATCTTTAGGCTCATACTGTGCTATTAATGGTGAATGAATCATCAGATGGCTTAATGAACTTTCCTAATGGACGAAACAAGCAACAACTCTTCCGATTTCCTAAACCGCAAACTACAAAGTGGTTGCAGCAGGTGCACTGCCTCTTCTTTGTCCAGGTGACTCCACACACTCTAACAGTGGAGGATTCCATGAAGTAAAAGCATCAGCCTCCTAGCAGCGCCCCATGCAAGGTAGGAAATGTGAGATTCCTGCAAGCCAGATGTTTTCTTCACCCATTCTTATCTTCAAAGCACAAACTTCCAGATTATCATGAGGTGCTAAAGACTGATTAATTTGGAAGAGTGCCGTACCCTTCTTGGAACATACCATCAGAAGATAGGAGTGTTATGTAAGCTGAGACCAGTGAGCCAGATAGCAGATCAGAAAGATTAAATGTTTTGCGGGTTACAACCCAGGATAGAAGCATCAATACATCATCATGCTCCTGTGCTTTATTTACCTTTTTGATAAGAACAGAGCTGAGATTGAAGATGTGCCTCCAAAGGAGAAAGTACCTTCCAGCCCACATACTAATACCTCTTGTGAAGCAAGGAAGCTAAAATGATGACTTGATCTTCAGTTGCTGCCACCATCTTGCTAGCTTAAAAATAAAGTCCTCAAAGCCTCGTGTATCCTGTTACAAATGTTATTATGTATTAACCAGCAGAATCAAGGACTGGTACTTTTGTCAGTTCTCAGCAACAGTCTCAGTGTGGAAGACTGCCTTACTGTTTGAAGGAGAATGTTCATCCATTAGGTACAAACCATTAGCACTTAAAAAAAATCTCAGATTTGATGCAGGCCTTAGTGATGTGTGACAAAGAACTTTTTTTTTTCAAATGCAGAACAGGAGATCACTTTGGGTCTTTACTCAGACATACAACAGAATTACTCTCTGCATAAGCCCACAATATACATCTACACCAGAGAAAGTGTCTTCCTTCCACCGTGCAAATGGGCAGAATTTTAGAAATGCTGAGCTGAGATTTCTGAAAGAAGATTCTCTCTCTGGGTACCAACAGACAGTTCAATTTGAACTCATTCATTCTGGGCCAGAACAGAAGACAGTGGAACAAAGACACTTTTTTGTATTTTAGGTGTCTAAACAAACTCATCTCTGCTGGGTGTTGTTCACTGAAGATACTTGCTGATGGAATGAGAGCACAACAACAATAAACATGTCTTGAGAAGGACATTGTTGTGGGAAATTATCTGTTAAGCACTCTGCTGTGGGTGTGAATGACATAGAAGAGGCCGGGCAGGCAAAATGCTCCTACAGAACGCTTTGGCACAAAGAAGGCCCTGTGTTCGTTTTCAAGCCAGAGCTCACTACTCTAAAAATAGTTTAAATATTTAATATTTTAAATATTTTTCTATTCTATTTTTTAATATTTTTATTGGATTTTAAAAATACAACTGCAAAGAAACTAGAGAGAAACAGAGAGAGAAATACATATGATATGAATGTGGGCTAAGATTATCAATCAGTCTTTTTATGATCTATGACCTACACTAAGCATATACGTTAAAAAAAATTACTGGGAGTTGACATCTGTAGAGGACACATTTGTGTGTAGCTAGATGAGTTAAGATTTTTCTGGAGAACAGTGGATGTTAAATATTTTCTTTTCCAGCCTTGTGGTGTGAGTCATTTACCTACAGTAAAAGCATGCTGGATTAAAAAAAAAATTGTTTAGCATCCATTAAATTCCAGGTCATGGCAGTGTGGTTTAAAAGTACATACCTATCTACAAATAATCAAATATTTGTTCAGTAATAACCTACTTGATTACAATATGCCTAGCCAGAAAGGAGTAACCACTGGACATACTCAAATTATATGCCCCTAGCATCTTCTGTATTACATCACCATCGTTCATTTGGATAGATATTTTTCTGAAAGGATACATGCCTGAAACATCTTTTTTTTTTTTTTTTTTTGGGGAACCAAGCATTGTTTCAAATAGAGATTTTAAATATTGAGCCTAGGGCAATTTTCCAGTGGTTGATCTGCAAAGCACACTGTATTCTTTATTCTACTGAATTTTCACTTTCCTTACATTCCACTGTGGAAACAAACTACTTATGAGCTGCCTCTACTGTAGAAAGTGTAGAATGCTTCATCAGGATCCTGTAGGACCAGGAAGGAACTGAATGGGCAAGGCATATACCTCCGTCTTTTAAACCAGTGGTTCTCAACCTGTGGGTCCCCAGATGTTTCTAGACTTCAGCTCCCAGAAGCCCTGAGCATTGACCATAGTGGCTGAGGCTTCTGGGAGCTGAAGTCCACAAACATCTGGGGACCCACAGGTTGAGAACCACTGTTTTAAACTGAGGTGACTCTTGCGTAACTATAGCACTGGACTGCCTGGGAGAGAAATCTTTCTGGGATTTGGAGGGGGTTAGTGAGAAGAGGTTTATGTGGATTGTCTAAGTCATTTTGATAGTGGAGAGAAAGCCACCTACTATCTAGATTTTGCCCTTTCCCTTTGATGAAGCTTTTGGTAAATGTGCCTCTTCTCTATCCCTCCTCGGGAGCATACATGTCTGTCAGATTTAACAGGATGTGGCTGAATAGAAAGTGACTCTCACTTTGTTTACCTTTTCCTTTTTTTCTTGAGCTGTTGCATGCTGTTATCTGTCAAGAAAACTCTTTCCAAATGCCTGGAAGGAAAGGTGGAAGGTAGCCTCTAGATTAAGAGTGGGAAAGAGGGAGCAATGCAGATGTTATTGGACTCCAATCTCCATCTGTCCATACCATCATAGTAGTTCATAAACATCCAGAGAGCTACAAGTCCAGCCCTGCTCCAGGGGCACACAGCTAAATTGGAGCTAGTGCATTGTGTGTATCTTTCTCAAAACTACCTTTAAAGCAGAGACAATTTTGGTTTCAAAGGTGGTTACAAAAAAACTGTCATGCAAACCAAACAGAAGGTCACAGAATCTAGTAGGTTATGGTTCTGGAGATACTTGAAACGTGTTGATAGGTTTTTTCTCTCTCCCTCTCTCTTTGTTTCTTTCTGGGCACTCTGAAGGTGCTTGCTTGTTTCCCTATAGAGTGGTATAAACAAACATGGACACATGCCATGTTTTGTAAAGTGTATTTCCTATGCATAATCTGGGAATTCTCTAATGAAAATTTACTTAATTTCATTAATTGCCAAACGCACAAATGACAGTAGTAGCTGATGTTTTGGTGTGGGGAGCTTACGCACAAGAGAATGTAGATGGAAAGAAATCCTTTTATGCTCTGTAACTAAACCCTATGGCTTGTGCTCTTTAGTCAACACTAAACATCCCACATTCTTTCTGGTAGTATCATCAGGGGAATTTTAAGCATATTTCCTGAGAGGCCAGATCAGTTTTTAGGGCTCAGAGGAGGTCTTCCTGCCCAGTAGCTAGCTACCCTGTAACAGTAGCTCATGCTGTAAGAGAAAAGCAATAACCCTGTTCCACGGCTCCACTGTCTTGTGCTTTAGGGAGATGCTGTGTCTAGACAGAGAGAGGATGTATCTTGAATTGGCAGGATCTGGAGTTAATACAAATGCAGTCTGAATGACTGCAAGTCATTTCAGATACCCATGGATTTGCCTGATTGATCTTTCCTTGCAACAGATGCATGGAGGGTTAAGGGCAAATGGGCCAGAACTCTGATCCAAGAGCATCTCTTTTTCTTGGTGGGCTGGGGGTAGGTGGAAGAGATACCCAGCATCTTCCTATGAAAGGTCCTTTAGTGGTTTTATAGGACCTTGTGAATCACTGAAATGTCCTGAGACTGTTCCAGTGCTTACTTTCTCTTACTGCTCTTCCAGATAGAGGATCTGTCTGATGCAGCCTTTGCCACTCTCCATGCCAAGTGTGAAGAGATGGAGCGAGCAAGGTGGCTGTGGAGCACAAGCATGCCACCGCAGCGACGAGGCAGCAGGTAAGTAAGGCTGGCTGCCGCTTTGGCAGCCTAGTGCCCTTAAATGCACCCATATTTTGGTTATGAGTCGCTGCTTGATAGTATGCCTCAAGTCTTGCTGTACAGGCAGTTGTCTGAGTCAACTGTAGATATCTTTGTGGTTTTGGGGTGTGTATGAATGTGGTTGAGGGAGTGGAAAAGAGGCCCTTCCGGAACTGAATGGTGTCTATTTTTTTACTATTATGAGGGTTGCCTTCAGAAACCAGTTTGCATCCTATTAATGGCATATACAGGTGTATGTCAGCCTTGTGCCTGCATATATCTATTTGTTCGGTGTGGAGTTTGGTAATCCATTTTCTTGGTGTCATCACCAAGCCCCCCTGGACTTCCTGTGGAGTTACTGTAGCAACACACACACACACACTGCCACCAGTCTGTGTCTGGAGGAGAGCGAGGGATATCAGAGAAGCATTTAGATATGTCCCGCATAGCTAGACATGAAACAGTGACAACATTTGTTGACCTCTGGAGGATATCAACTGCAGATGATGTAAGTCTGGAGGATCAATGAATAGCCAGCGTAGTATAGCATAATGAGAATCAACTTGTTTCGAGATGTGATGCTGAAGGAGAGTTATACAGATACTGTGGGCTGCCAGAAAGACAAATGAGTTCAAAAGCAAATCGGCCTGAACTCTGCTTGGAGGCCAAAACAACTAAACTGAGATTATTGCACTTTGGACATATAATGAGAAAGCATGATCATTAGAGAAAACAGTAATGCTTGGTAAAGTTGGAGGCAGTAGGAATAGTAGGTGGGTAGACACAATCAAGACAGGCATGGGCCTGCATTTGCAAGACTGTTGATGGCAGGGTAACTTTGAGGTCACTCATTCATAAGGTTTCCATAGGTTGAAGTTGATTGACAGCAATTATCAAAGTGCAGTTCAGGATACAGAATTACTACACTATGCTGAGCCATGCAGGCTGCTGGCCAACCCCCAAATGTGTGGGAAAGGTTATTAATTAGTACTAGCATCTGAGTATTGAGTTTTAGAGAGGCACAGTATATGGCAAAGGCAAGATCCTGCAGCATCAGAAAAAGGGCAGAAGAAATGAGGGAATGGAGGTGGGGTAAGGGAAGATACGACCTACATGGGTATATGTTTCTGTTACATGTGTTTAGGTTTACTGGCAGTGGCGTTTGAGAGCTAATGGGTTGTACCTAAAGGCTTGGTGGAAAAGGTAGCTTTTTGAAGTAAGTTGAAGGAGAATGGCATGTCAGAGGTGTTCTAGGAGGCATCTCTGAGCATAAGGAGCAACCAGGAAGCAAGAGTAGAATCTTTGGAGAAAGCTGACAGCTTTGTGAGTGAGAAGAAGGTGCAGGGAACATCAGCAGTGAAGTATCCAAAAGAGGCCTTCAAAAAATGGAAAAATTGCAAATATCAAAATGTGCATGTATGTCTGTGGGAAGGGGGCCACGGCATGGTGGGGGAGCAGGTACCCAAGACTCCAAACCAGGTTGGAGGGGTTGGCACGGTAGCTCTGTATTTCCTCACTCTTGCCTGTCTCCTTCCTTGGGGGTGTGGGTGTGGGTGGCATTGGAAGGGGTTTGTGGTGCTGAGAAATCAAGCTGTGATTGTTCCTTAGCTTGCCAGGCAGCGGCTGGTAGAGGAGGAGGAGAGGGCCACAGGAGGTCTGTGTGGCCTGATTGGAACTGCTGAGAGAGAAGATTCCTCCAGAAAAAAGTGTGTGAGGTGGGGGAGCAGAGGTTGAAGAAATTCACAAATAATCACATCTGTGAAAGTCAAACTTGCAAATGCAATTTCTTCCCAAGCTGTTTCCTTAGCCTCTTGTGAAAGAAGGTAGTCTGCATTGAGTAAGACAGAAGGAGGGGTTGCTAGTGGGTGGTTGTTTTTGCCATAACAGGAGATTAAGTCTTGTGGCCTTTGGTTGCTTCTCAGCTGTTGCAGTCTCCTTGGATGTGGCTTTCAACTTGTACAATTGCCATCTTTTTTAAAAAAAATAGTAATTGCCACTGTAAAAATTAATTTCAGGTCTTACAGATCAACAGATGGACGGACAACCCCACAGCTGGGGAATCCATCGACCCCACAACCGGCATCACCTGATGTTGGCAGTTGCTATTCGCATTCTGATTTTTCCCATACCCACTCGCCACGCAGTCCCATCAGCCCTGACCTGTTCTCTGGCCCTCACACCCCTCTGTCTCGGGACTCCATGCGGCATCTGTCCAGCGAAGACACACGTTGTTCCACACCAGAATCTGGCCTTGATGAACAGGTGAGTGGTGAATTCTTTCCTGGTCTCTTAAGAAACAGCCAGTGCCCTTTGGCATGGCAGTGCATTAATGGGGCCCAGTGGTCTGTTCATCTGCTTTTCAGTTTTGCTTTGGAAAAGCTGACTGGTGCAGAACAAGAGTGTCTTCAAGGAAGTGAATGGAAAATTTGAGGAGGCTTTTTCTTATAAAGATAGGTTCTTGGGTTGTTTCCAGCTTGGCCAGGTATTAATTTCTTTGACAGAAGAACAGACAAAAACCCCATCTCTGTGCAGCAGCCATCTTAATAAAAGCTTTATGATGCATTTCTCTAAAGAATCAACGTGAATGTGAAAGAGTATATACTCTATTTTGTGCTGATTTTAATGTGTGCCACCCCTATTTGTCATTTGTGGTTTATACATTTTTAAAGCTTTGTCCTCTGTCAAGACCACATTTGATCAGTTTAAAGTTAATTGAGAGCCAGTGGTTTGGGCGTTGCACTAAAGTTCTGGGAATCCCTGCTGAGCCATGAAGTCCCATTGGGTGGCCTTGGGCAAATCACACTCTCTAAAGTCTAAGAGGAAAGTAGTAGCAAATACCCTCTGAGTAACTCTTACCAAGAAGACACTGAGGTCTTGATAAGTCAGAGTTGACTCAAAGGCACATAATAACAAAAAGTTTAAAAGTTAAATAAAGCTTAGGCACTTCTAACCCAAGATGGTGTCCTTCACTTGTAAATAAGAGCATAGATACAGGGGATATCACTGAAACCTAGTGGAATAGAATGAAACTGGGGGATATGATTATTTTGAATGAGGAGAAAAAAATCTCTCCAGAAAGAAAAGGGAATGGCACATTGGGTGAGGTATAGTTCTGTATTTTGAAAGGGGCATCTAGAATCCCTAAAATCAGAAAACTAAAAGGAACAAATTTGTCATGTGTGGTAGTTCCAGGCCTGAAAAGTAATTTAGTGGTAGTTATTGTGTGCCTTCAAGTCTTTTTTATGACATACGGCAATTCTAAGGTTAACCTATCATGAGGTTTTCTTGGCAAGACTTGTTCAGAGGGGGCTTGCCATTACTTTCCTCTGAGGCTGAGACAGTATGACTTGCCTCAGGGTCCCCCAGTGAGTTTCCATAGCTGAGCAGGGATTTGAACTCTGAGTTGCAGCCCGAGGCTCAAATCACTATTCCAGGCTGATGAAAAAGAATGTTGAGGGTATTTTTGAGGTAGACAAAAGAATTCAGGCATTTGGACATGAAGGTGTAGTTCCAGTAATCTTTATGCCAAGTAAAAGGCATGTTTAGGTAATGAGGAAAGAAGTAAAAGTTAAGATACTCAGGCTTAGAAAAACTGATCACAAAAGCAACCAGAGGGGAGGTGAACCTGGGCTTAAAACTAAGGTTCTTCTTTGTGGTCTCTGTGCCTCACACGCTAGGAGCTTTAGTGCATGCACGGTACCGTTCGGAAAATTCTAGAGCTTAGTAGCTTGGCAGGAACCCCTCCCCCCATGCCTCTACTGGGCATCCTCAGCCCGCCAAGCAACGGTCTCCCTTCAGTTCTTTCTCGTCTGCCGTCGCGTACAGAGGTTCTGATCTTGGTTGTTTTTCTTGGCACTTGTTTGCAAGTCACTTCTCTGGTTTTCGACTCGGACTGGTATTTCAGATTTCGATCTTTGGCTTTCGGACTGTTTTTTGGCGTCTTTGGTAACTTCCCCACGTTTTTTTTGGGACTTCTAACTCTTGACTTGCCCCCCCCCCGTCTTCGGCTTCAGCTTCAACCCTACTCAACTCTTCGTCTTCTCTTCTCCGCCCATCTTCTATGTCGGCTCCTTTTAAGCCTTGCGAAAAGTGTGATCAAGGGTAGAAGCGCCTCTCCGATACCGGAACGGAGGGTCAGACAGCCTTCCCCACGTCACCAGCAAGCCTATCTTGAATGGTCTGTACCTTCCAGCGATTCGCCCTACTCCTCCGCCTCTCACCCGATGAGGTATGGACAGGAGCATACTTGGAGGGAGTACCCAGCTTCGTATCGCTCCTATTCGCCATTGTACAGGGACCAGTACCATCCCGATGTCAGGCACTGGTCGCCATACCGACGCTCCCGCTCGCCATCGCGCGGAGCCTACCATTCACGGCATGAGCGCTCACCCTCGCACTCACCGCCCAGATCACCGTGTCACCACCGACCCCATGAACACACGCCTCATTACCGGGCAGTCTCTCCGCTACCAAGGGTGACCTCCACAGTCTCCTGCCCAACTTCGGATGCGGTTCCAGCACAGCCCACTATCGCTGTTGCTACGGTCACCCAGGCAATCCAACACCCAGTGCCAACGGTGATACCGACGAGGGCCACTCCACCTCGGCCGACAGACACGATGTCTCCAGCAATGAGGCCTACCACCACTGCCGCCGCCACGGTCACCCTGTCGGTACCATCTCGCCGTGCGTCGCAGGACAGATCGCCGAACAGAACTTCTTCTGCATCTTCCCAGGACTACGAGTCTGACTCAGACTCCAAAGAGTTGACGTCAGAGTCGCACGAGTCTCCACCCTTGGCCTTCGGAGATCCAGCACCAGAGTCGGCACCAGAGGATGTTAAGCAGTTCTCAGACATCCTCGTTCGAATGTCAGCAGCCCTCGGTCTGAAGGTCGCGGAACCAGCCCCACCAGTGCAGGACCCGGTATTTCACTATGTGGATACCCGTCCACCATCGACAGCTCCACTACTGTTCCTGCCTGCCCTGATGGAGGCCCTAAAACATCCATGGGCCCAGCCAGCCTCCGCCCAGCCAATACCGCACCGGCTCGAGCATCTGTACCGGGCCCAAAGAGAGGATGCCAATTTCCTGTTTAATCATCCGCTGCCGAACTCTGTGGTCGTCGAATCGGCCCAGACCAAGGGAGGCACTAGGGCGAACACCACTCCACCCGACAGAGAAGGACGCCGGCTTAACACTTTTGGAAGGAGGTTTTATTCAGCCTCCTCCCTTATAGCCAGGGTATCTTAACACCCAGGCCTGCCTGGCAGCTTATCTCCGGAGCCTACTGGACAAGTTCTATCCTCTCATGTCCACCGTCCCAGAGGAGAGCCGGGCAAGTGCTAACCAGTTCTATACCGAGGTGGTAGCCCTTGCAGATCAGCAGATCATCTCCTCCCAACACTCTGTCATGGTGGGCACCGTAGCCTTGTGCCATTACGCATGGCTACATTCGTCGGGCATCCAGGAGGACACCAGGAAGAGAATAGAAGATCTTCCCTTTGACGGCAAGGGGCTCTTCAATGAGACGACTGATGAGGACATGGACCACATTGTCAAGGCTCGGTTAACAGCCAAGAAGATGGGGATCCGTCAGCCTCAACAGTCCTGCCGCAGCTTTGGCTGTCACCCTGCCTGGCGGAGGTCCTCCTTGTCCAGTTTCCAGCCGCGTTCGCCTCGGTCTACATCGTCACGAACCTCGACTGCGTCCTCCTCACGACGACCTCCCTGAAGCTGCCAGACCTCTTTGAAGAAGTCGTCGTCTGGGACCAAGTCCCGTTTTTGACGTGTTACACGGGTCGCCTCCACAGCCAACCTTCCAACGGCCAGCAGCCTTGAAAGATCGTCCCAGCCTGGCCAAACACTTCGCCGAATGGCGCTCAGTCATCACGGACTCTTGGGTCCTCACCATTGTCCATCTTGGTTACGCCATCGAGTTCTCAAGTATTCCACCACAAAGCGTTTTCTATTCCACCCCGGCCAGCCCGGCTCTGCTAGAAGAGATCCAGTCCCTCCTACAGAAGGGAGCGATTGAGGAGGTTCCGCCCTTGGTCAGTACCACCGGCTTCTTCTCCTGGTACTTCACCATACCAAAGTCGGATGGAACCTTGCGACCTATCCTGGACCTCAGAGAGGTGAATGAATACATCTGCCCCAGGAAGTTCAAGATGGTCACGCTGTCGATCCTTCCTTTCCTTCGTCGAGGGGACTGGTTCGCATCCATTGACCTGCGGGACAGCTGCTTTCACATCTCCATCCGTCCACAGCACAGGAGATACCTTCGGTTTGCGATCAACGGCACCTGTTACCAATACAGGGTGCTGCCGTTCAGTCTGTCCACCTTGCCCAGGGTCTTCACGAAGTACATGGCCCCGGTGGTATCCCACCTGCGGACGAAGGGCGTCTCCATCTTCCCTTACCTGGACGATTGGCTGTTGGTCACGTCCTGCAAACGCAAACTTTACATGGACATTCACAGGACTCTGTCCCTCCTGACCCATCTTGGTCTCTGGGTCAACCCAAGGAAGTCCCACCTCAAGCCAGCGAGAGTGCTCGACTTCATCGGAGCGACCCTGGACTCGGTCTCTACCAAGGCTTATCTGCCCCTGGAGCGAGCTCGTACCCTTCGCGGGGCCGCTTCTGCCACCTTTGATGCCCCGATGACATCGGCGAAAAGGATCTAGCAGCTCCTTGGGTACATGGCTTCTATGACAACTGTCACCTATCTCTCTAGACTCCGAGCGCGCCCGCTCCAACACTGGTTCGTCAGAGCTTTCAATCCGCTCCGGGACGACCAGAGGCTGCGACTTTGAATTCCACCATAGGTACACCACTCCCTGCTGTGGTGGCTCTCCTACCACCACCTCCTGTCAGGGATGCCGTTCCAACAGCCAACCCCTCGACTCACAGTCAAGACGGATGCCTCCCTGTTCAGATGGGGAGTGCATTGCGATGACCTCAGAGTCCGGGGACGCTGGACTGGTGACGAGACTGAGTTACACATCAGTGCCCTCGAGCTACTCGCCATCTGGAAAGCTCTGAGGGCATTCTGCAACTTGGTCGCTGGACGGACAGTCCTCATTCTGACGGACAACACGACAGCCGTCTGTTACGTCAACAGACAAGGAGGGACCCATTCCACCACACTTCTCACTGTCACCGTCCAGCTCTGGGAATGGTGTGTGTCGCTTCAGGTCCACCCGATTGCCGTCCACCTGGCTGGCCAGGAGAACACCACAGCAGACGCCCTCAGCAGGGACACTTCTTCCCACCACGGGTGGTCCCTCTCGGACGAGGCATTCCAGGCGATATGGGAACGCTGGGGCAAGACCATGATCAACCTCTTCGCCACTGCGTTGAACGTGAAGTGTTGCCAGTACTGCTCAAGAGCCGGCCAGGGACCAAGCTCTCTCGGCGACACGTTCCAGTTCAAGTGGACCGATGGGCTCTTCTACGCCTTCCCACCATTCCCTCTCCTAGGCCGAGTGGTCGCCAAGATCTTGGTGGACCGAGCCAACGTTGTCCTCGTAGCCCCGTACTGGCCGAGGCATCACTGGTTCGGACCCCTGCTCGAAGCCGCTCGGGGTCAACTTCTCAGGCTACCGACAGCGCCCGATCTGCTACCTCACTCCGGCAGTTGCGTCCTCCATCCTGACCTGCCGCTCTTGGCCCTCCATGCCTGGAGGATAATACCCTAGACGACCCGACCATCCAGGACGTCTTGACCGCGGCCAGGAAGGAGTCGACCCGCCGCAACTATGGCTACAAGTGGCGGCAGTTTGTAGCCTTTGCTGAGGCGCAAGGTGAGCCAGTATTGCCTGTCGGTCTCGGGACCATGCTCCGCTTCCTGCTCCACCTTCGACAACAGGGACTCACGTTTCCCTCTTTGAAGGTCTACCTTGCTGCCATCGTGGCCTACCAACCTCGAGGCTCTCCATCAGCAGCTCTCTTCCGGGACGCCACCACGAAGCAATTCATGAAAAGCCTGCAACATCTATACCCGCCGGTATCACCACCGCTACCGCCGTGGTTGCTGTCCCTGGTCCTCTCCCAGCTCACGTGACCACCCTTTGAGCCCATGGCCACAGCCGATGACAGGCTCCTAACCATCAAGACTGCCTTCCTGGTAGCTATCACCTCTGCCAGGCGGGCCAGCAAGCTAACAGTGCTGCGAGCTGATGAGCCCTTCTTGGTTTTCCATCGTGACAAGGTAGTCCTTCACCCGGACGAGTGTTCCATCGTGACAAGGTAGTCCTTCATCTAAGGTGGCATCGCATTTCCACCTTAACCAGGACATCATCTTGCCTACTTTTCACCCGAACCCGACGATGCCTCTGGAGTGGTCCCTCCATTCCCTGGACATTTGTCGGGCCCTAGCCTTCTACGCTCAATGAACTGCGACCTTCAGGCAGACCCCACACCTGTTTGTGTGCTGTGGTCAGCGTCGCAGAGGCCACAAGGTGTCCACCCAGAGGTTTTCTAAGTGGGTGGCTCAGACTATCCTACTGGCATACAAGCTGGCCAAGCAGCCTCCACCAGCCCTGCTTCGGCCCCACTCCACCAGAGCTGTGGCATCCTCGGCAGCCATCCTGCGAGGTGTGGACTTGCAAGAACTTTGTCGGATGGCGACCTGGTCCAGACCATCGACCTTCGTGTGCCACTACCGACTAGACTACCGGTGCCAGAGACATGCCCGGTTTGGACGAGCGGTGCTGGCCTCTGTACTCTAGGACCTGACCAACCGTCCTGGTAAGCTACAAAATCTCCTAGTGTGTGAGGCACAGAGACCACGAAGAAGAAGAACAGGTTACTTACCTGTAACTGTGGTTCTTCGAGTGGTCATCTGTGCCCTCACACACACCCGCCCAGCCGTCCCCTCTTTCTCAGGTCCCTTATCGGTGGACTTTAGAACTGAAGGGAGACCGTTGCTCGGCAGGCTGAGCATGCCCAATAGAGGCATGGGGGAGGGGTTCCCGCCAAGCTACTAAGCTCTAGAATTTTCCGAACAGTACCGCGCATGTGCGAAAGCTCCTAGTGTGTGAGGGCACAGATGACCACTCGAAGAACCACAGTTACAGGTAAGCAACCTGTTCGTCAGCAGCACCTGGTGTCAAACCAATTGTAAACAACAATTACAGTGCTGTCAGACTGAGTATGTGGTTGGAAATTGCTAAAAGGTGCTTGATGTAGTTGTATTTTAATTTTGAAAGAGGAAGCTTCAATTTTAAAAAGAACACAAGGGAAGTGATTTAAAAAGAAAATGAAATCTTTTTAAAATTCCTGAAGGTTGTTTAAATTCATTATAATAGATACTCTGTGGATCTCTTAAGTAAGGAGAGAATAACACAAATCCTGCCTTTTCCCCACCCCAATGTTTTAAAGTTGACAGTTAAGGAGGTGGGGGCAAAGCTATGGAGACTATCCCCTCTCTGCCCCCCCCCCAGCTAGTGGGAAGTGAGCCAGGGGAGCACCTTGGTTCATCAACCAGCAATACAAAGTATGCTGGCATACAAATTATACTAAAGAAGGTTAGGCTGGGGCAATTTGCACCCTAGCTGAATGAATTCTTTGTGTCTGTCTTTGGCCTTTTGCACACTAGACCTCCCTAAACTGCAAACCCCAGGATTCCACAGGATGTTGAAAGTGGAATAATAGCGCTATAACAGTCTAGTGCGGAAATGGCCTTTATTGCAGAGAATTAAGGACCAGTTCTCATGCATAATCTGGTATTTTCAGGGAGGATGTTGAAGAACCAAGAGACAATAAGATATTAAATTGTCATGTTGTTAAGCTGAGGAACTAAAAAAAGTAACACCGGGCCTGGTTAGCATCTGGCTCAAATATCATAAAATAATTCAAATGTGAAATTACTGATTCTGCTAAAAATACATGTTCCTAAATTTGGCTTCCATACAACTAGAAAGCAGCTGAAGTAACACACATATTTAGAAAGGGATGAGAGAAAAATTAGATATGCAGGGCAATTGACTTAACCTCTGTTCTGGATGAACAAGCAGAAAGAATTGTTTGTGAAAAATACATCAGTCACATGGAAGAGAAAGACTTGCTGAACCACCCCTTTCTGAGTTTTTGAGTTCTTTTAGAATATCAAGAAACATGTGGTTAGCCAAACTGTCATCAAGGGGCTCCATAGTAAATTTAGCAGACAGAAGTTGAAATCCTGCATGACTCAGTGTAGCATAGTAGTTCCACATGCGAAACTATGCTACACTGATGCATTTAACACCCTGTACCTACTGTAGTATTGCTGAAGCCTGCCCACCCCCGGCTTCCCTTCTAGGCCTAGTGGAGAGCCAGGGGAATGTAGAAGCCAGGGGATTTTTTCTAATGATTTTCAGTTAGGCAAGCAATCATGGGCTAAGCTTTCCTGTAAAAAGAATGTGGACTACAAGTCCCCAGTCTTTCAGCTTAATTTCCTGTTAACCCAGCAAGGTAGCATCTTTCTCAGGAAATGTGAGCCTCATTTCTTGTGTTGACTTCAGCTTACATGTATATCTAGGTTGCCGGCTGCATGTCCTGCATATGGGCAGGTGGGTAATTTTGAGGATTCTGGGATCTGAATCCAAAACACCTGGAGGGCCAAAGGTCTTTGAAACCCAGTGTTGTAAATGGTAGAGCGTCAGGGGAAGATGAACATGAAAGCCCTGCTTACGGGTTGCCTTTTGCTTTTCAGACTGTACAGCCTTGGGAGCGACGCAGTTTCCCACTCTCCTACAACCCCAAGACAGAGTGTGAGGACCAATCGGATCCCCAGGACCGGTCATCCCGATGCACGCGGCGCACATCTGGCAGCAAACCCTCCCGAGAAACAGACGGAGCCCCCGCCTCACCCACCCTTGCTTCCCTCAAGAGCCGGAACGCAGGGGCAGTGGCCACAGTGCAGCGGCCAGCCCACAGATAAGAGATGGACAGGAAGATGAGAGCAAAAAGCAATCCACCAAACTAACTTTTGGCATTAAAGCTTCTGAAATCTGCGTTTGATATTCAAACATCCTGCTGGGAATTTTTCACAGTTTTTAGTGAATTTAAGGAGTTTAGAAACTGTTTTATTTCTCCCCTCCCTTTCTTTCCATGTTACCTTGTCATGCACACCTTATCCAGTGCTGAGTGGTCTGATGAGGAGAGCAAAGTCGTCCCCCTCGCAATACGTAACACTCCTCAAACAGGAGGGTGAAAACTGGCTGGTTGGCCCTGGAGCTAGTTCTCTGGCAAAAGGGGTTTTCTTTATTTTAATTTACTTTTGCTGTTGCCGTGTGTTGTTCTCCTCACCCACCACCATCACTGTGCCCTCCCTCTCCCTCAAGATTTTAGTGGAGTGAAATTAGTGGTGAAAAGTGATGTCTTCTGAATACAGCTTCCTTCACTTTCTCTCTGTTCTGCTCATGGGCCACCACTGGCACTTGAAAGCACTTGCAATGCAAACCCCCCTCCCTCCGTCACTTGGTTCCCTAAGGGATGGCTTCCCACTTGTCCCCTCGCAGGAGCTCTTCTTCTCCAAGTTACCTCACCTTGTGCTGCCTTTCATCCTTTCTGCTGTCTGTGGCTGCTTTCAAGTCTCTCTCTTTCTCCCTCTCCATGTTAAAGAGGAAGAAGTGTTCTTGATTGATCAAGGCAATGTCCCATCATCAGCCTGGATGTTGTTTAGGATTTTATTTTTAATAAATGAATATACATAGCAAGAGTCAGAGGAAAGCTAACAGATGAGCATTTCAAAAAGGGTGTTTTTTCCGTGACAGAACACTTTTTAAAGGCTTCCTTTGCTAGATGTGATTTGTGATTCTGCCCTCCCCTTTAATTCCTAACATTTGTGTGTTTGTTTTTAGTTTTGCATTCTGCCCATTAGTTTGAAAGTTGCAGTAGGTTATGTATCTGCTGCTGCTAGACTGCAATACAGTAGTGCTGAGCCTTAAGTACTGGGAGGAATGTCACAGGAATCAACAACTTGTCACCCCAGATTCACAAAGCCATATTGTAGTGAGAGTGTATAATTTCAGTACTCTTCTTTTCTTCAGCCCTTGATAGATGTAGACTATGCACTGTTTGAGATGGCATCCTACAGTTTAAAGCTATGAAGTGTGTGTTCCCTGCCCCCCAGGAAAAGATAGGACTTTGTTTTTCACCACTACTATGTAACTCCACTTCCACACACAACTTATTTGAAAACAACCTTCTCAGTCAGGTTTGCTTTCCTCCTTTTAAGAACTTCTTGAGCTATGCTTGAGCTCAACAAGTTTAGATTTAATTTAAAGCAGCCGCTGCCATCACCTCTCATCCCCTGTGACTCCCAGATTCTGCACACCGATCCATCTGTAATGTTTTTCTGACCCTCGCGGTGTGGCTGTTGGTCCCTGTCCTGTTGTTAGCATTGCGCCTGTCTTCTGTATTAATCACATCACCAAAAAGGAAAAAAAAAAGACATTTTTTCTCATTTTGTAATCGTAACGAAATAGTAGCTAAACTGCTTAATGGTTGGGGTTTTTTCACAATTTTCAACATTACTTAATGTTTTTGGTTCTGTTCTAGTTTAATTTCTTTAAAAAAAAAAAGAGGAAAACCCAGTGCTATCATATCCCTCTGCATTAAGTGCTTTTCTATTTATAAGGTTGAAAATTCTGAATAACCCTCTTAGCGTTATAAAGGAAAAATCCACAAAAAAAAAACCACCTTGTATTTTGTAAATATTTCTTTTCCTGCTTCAAGCTGTGTAATGTCCTTGTTATATAGAAATGCTTTTCTTCAGAGAAGCTGATCTTTGTTTAATGTCTTGATTCTGTTGGCCAAAGCACAAATGTGTGCTTATAAAAAAAAAAAAAGATTAAAAAAATTAAAAAGTTAAGAAAATGTGCTAAATCTCTTCTTTGGGAAATAATGGGAGAAAAAATTGTATGAGATATTAGCGAAGATGCTGTGGAAATAGTTGGAAATGATTATACATGAGGAGTGCAAGCAGAACTATCAATCTGTGATGATTTTTTTATTACTGTTGTTTTACCTTGGAACATGGTGGCAAAAATAACAAATTTCAAAGATGACACTTCTTTTTTCTGTACGTAACAGGATGGTGTAGTTCCTGGGTGAGTCATGTGGCACTCCACATGGTAGATTGCAACTCTCATTATGGGCTATCCTTGCTAGGACTATTGAGATGTGCCATTAACATCATCTTCCAGCATGCATACATGCATTTCTGGTAGGTAAATGGAGCAGAAAAATATTAAGTAGAGGATGACCTTTTCTGTAAGATGAAACCCAGCTTACAGTGCTGGTGTGCCATCCAGATTGGAATGTTCTTATTGTTACAGCAAAAATGTATGAAAGACCAAATGTGCACACCTGGAGATGAGAAGATAGAACTAAGTTGCTATGGCCTTTCAAATATTAATGGGTTATCATTCCCAGCACCCCTAAACCACTGGCCATAGTTACTAGGCCTGACTGATATTCCATACTGACAACAAATGGAGGGGGCCTGCACACACTTCTGTATTACCTGAAGAGGAACAGGAATTCCAGTATTCTAGCTGGGGTCTGAAAGGCCTGACTACTTCATCCCAGTTCCATCACTTCCCTTCAACAAAGGACTCATTTACTATTGTAGTAATGACTTTTTTATTTCCAAATTCACTTTTACAGCAACAGTCAGTGTAAACCAGTTGTTAAAACACACAAGTACAATATGGACAGTCACAGACAGGTAGCTAAGCTAGGATGATCATACGGAGATCTCGCTCCCTTCCCACTCCCACCCAGTTTCCCACCCCCTGAAAAACTTTAAAAGGGAATTGCAGCGTCTTCTAAACTCCATTTTCCCTTTTTCATACTTCACGTTCATGTAACAAAGCCCATTATCTTTTTTCTTCTTTTTAACTTCAAAACCATGACTTTCCACTGTTGAGTTTAACACTTTTTCAAACCCCTAGATATGTAAATTTATATACCAAGACAAGACATCAGCCAGTCAGTTTGACATGGACCTAGACTGAAACTCCCATGGGTCTAACCATCTGGAAAAGTGATGCCTCATGTCCTAAAATGAGTCATCTAAAGAAAAGTAAAATCCAAGCTGGGGACAGCATCTATGATTTAGGGAGACGGGTCTACATTTGGGCTGGAGAAAATAGCGTATGTCCTATGCTTGAAGGGGGTAAAGGATCTGAGCAATGAAAAAGTGGATGGAGACCAAGAGTATAGGGGCAATGGCCTTAAAGATTATTGTTTTACATTACTTTCATGCTGAAGAAAGCCTGTTATTCTATTTGGGCTTATACGCTATGCAAAAATTGATAGTGGAAACTGAATCATAATGGCTAGGATTTAGGTTCTCAGTGGGAGTCTCCCAATTTCCTTAATTTGTATGACGCTATGTTTAAAAGAAAGTCAGTGATTATCTCTGCCTTCATTATAAAATGCTAAGACGTTTATGTATTTTAAATTAAAGATGACTGAAGAATGCACGATTTGCTAACTCTTCAACCATATGGGTATTTCTCTTGCATCAGTGTAATGTTCTACAAGCCACATTTTTCCTCTTCTCTCTTGCTGTCCTGACCCTTTTTGTAGTTTTTGCCTCTAATTTCCAATGAACGAAACTTTAACCTGGTTCAGTCAAACATTTCGTATGTAAAAACTGCACTTCTTGGCTTTCAACTGAACTGATTGTGACCACTGACTGCCACTTATGCAAATTTTTTAGAGGAGGGATAGCTTCTAAATAGTGCCAGTGACAACACAGGATTATTATTTTGAATCATTTTAAGACACCAACTGAAAATATAAGTGCATTACCAACTTGAATGTTTTCCGTATCATCAACTCCCTCAGTGGGGCTGGTTTAAAGAATAAAATAAATAAACTGAGCAGCACTAGTGGCATATTTTAACTGTGAATGAACCTTGTATGTATTTACTTTTTTTGAGAGTGGAGAAAAGTGTACGCTTGGCATTCTTCCAAGAGAATTGTGTACCATTAGTGTATTCAGACACTAATTCTCATGCCAGTAGTGTACTGGACCTGGTGAAATATGCTCAGTGCTCCCAAACACCCTCCTCTCATGCTCTGCATGCCATGATCTTAGGCCAACGTAATGTCTAAGTACGTTTCTGGCCAAGCTCCAGGTTAAGCTGGCAATTGTACTTTTTAGATGCTTGCATAAAACATCTATCCAATTTTGGAAACAGTTCCCCATTCACCTGAAGTGCAAAGGACTAAAATAAAAAGCAAGCCCAGCAAGTGGGCACAACTCTCTCCAACCAAAAAGGGTCACCAGAATGTGGCTAGTGTTAAAAGGCTCTGTCAGAATCAATCAGGACCTCGGCTGTCAGTTTCTGTGAAATGTCTGCTCTGTGACAAAAAAAAAAAGAGAGAGTCTACATGCAATCTCCCCACACCTCCTGGCATATTAGTGCGCAAGTGTCTCATGTTTTAAACACTAGTTAACTGATACAATGTGATTTCTTGTTCTACCAGCAGTATGCAGTCCCTCATTTCTACATGCACCTGAATTTATAAGCCATACAGTATAGACAGGTGTGTATTTTTGCAGGAAAAACTGTGTAGGATGGTTTTTAATTTCATCTTCTAGTAATCTCCAAACACATTCAGACAGTTTACAATGTACAGAGGGGGGAGAACAACAAGCTTTAGCACCTGCATTAACCCAAATTGACTGCTCTTCCATATAACATAGTATTGTTATTCATACAAATATACTTGTGATCAGCTTAAAATTAAATAGGAGCATGCTTTGTTCAAGATTAGGTTTTTAATAATTCTCCAGCAAAATTGAGTGTATCCAGGGGTGCCTGATGTGCTTAGAAATTACATTAGATAGAAACTGAGGAGCACAGGGGGCTGAGAGCAAGAGTATTCCATTTTGGACAGGAATGAGGGCTTTGAAATGTGGCCTATGTACTTGAAATTGGAACAGTTTGATTTACCCTGAATCAACAGTCCACTGGAGAATGTAAGCCAAAGTATATGGTATGACCTTGCAAAAAGGACAAAAGCAGGTACCCCCTCCTCCATTCCAGGAGGTGGCAGAAAGAACTCTGCTCATCTGACAACTTGAGGAGCTACTGTTAGGACCCTTGTATTCAAGGAAACTGTGGCTACTTTTGTGCCATGTGCTTCTTTGGGACTTCCTCCCCAACAGGAACAAGTGCTTTTAAGAGATCTCAGAAAGAAAAGGCCTTCAACCCCCATCCCGGCTGGCTGCATTAAGGAATGGATACTTTGAGACAATGAACACTCCAGACCTTAGAGCATGAACCATGATTCACCAGAGCCTACATGAACTCCCCGTCTTGTAAACATTTGTATGTGGAAATCTGTCAAAGTTATTTGAGATGCCATGAGTCCTTCAGGTGTGCAGGTATCAAGTGGCAAACATGAAGATTACAAAGAGGGACCGAGGTAAGTGCAAGGATGCATATATACGCACATTGTGCTAAATCGATGCCCTGTCAAAGAAGTATTCTTTCCATTATTTGCACAGGCCTTAAATAAGTGCACCTGCCTTCTTAACAGTAAAAAGATACCCTACAGCCACCACCACCCACCTCACAAATTTCTCTACACACAGACACACAGATATCTTTTCCATGGAAACTAAGAGAAACAGCCAAGCCTTTTGGACTGAGCCCAAGGAGCAAATCTGCTACTTTACTACCCTCCTTGTTCCTCTCCCCACAAATTTGTCCCAAGTTATGAAGCAGGCAATTTCTTGCTGGCACAGAAGTGTAATAGGCGCAAAGAGATTGGAACAGGAGCACAAAACTGAAGATACTGGGGTAGATAAGAAACAGAGAGAGGCAAGCTAGGTGACTGCGCACTAGAAATGCAGTGATAGAGAGAAAGAGGTGGAAAGAGTCACTGGTATGAAAAATTAAAAGCAATGGGCTGAATCCAGATACACATTTGGTGAATATGTGCTTTGAACAAGTCTGCTCAAAAGTATCACTTTCTCTGGCAGCAACCCAATGTTCTTAAATTTTCAAGATTAATTTTTAGGGAAGGCAAACAAAACAAGGTGTCCAGCTGCTCTTCTCAGAATGCATCATTTGACAAAATAGCAAAATAGGGCATAGAACTCGCAGGATTAAAATGCTATTTCACTTGGTACCTTTTGAGTGCATGAACAAAGTGTCAACACTTGTGTAAGTTAAAAAGAGATGTGTGTGCATCTCTTGCAACTGAGCTTTGGCTGCCCCCCTCCCCATTTCTGTATGATGACCCCTCCCTCTATACTAGTGAAATACCAAAGATCTTCTTCCCTGCTGGATGGCTTGGGTCATCCAGCAGGGGCTGGTATTTCACACTGAAAACTGCATGTGTACATCTGACGTGCTCTAGCTGCCCATGGGGAAACACACCTCTAACACTGCCTGAAAGCAGCAGGGCTTCTTGAAGAAGGTGGACAAGCAATCACTATGCAGGAGGCTCTTTTCTATATTTAAGGGGCCATGTTTTGCTCACTACTATACATGCACAGCAGTAGGCACCACTCTTCTTTCTCAAGACAGACACCTAAAGCAGCATACCTTTACCTGGCAACCAACTAGATTTCCTTTTGTTTAGGGGTGAGGAGAGAAAGGATGTGTTTCTCTAGAGTGAGATCTTCAGAAATGGTGGGAAACTCTTTTCCATTTGTTACTGATTTTGAAATCGTGAGGCCAGAGATAAATGAGTAAATGGGGGTAGGAGGAAGGAGCAGGTTAAAAGAGTTAGCCCATTAATTTAAGAAAGGGGAAAAAAAAGAGGAGGAGGAATGGGGGGGTGCAATGTAAAAAGAAACAGAGAGGGGAAAAAAGGCCAGAGTGGATTCTTCTCTTCTTATTCTCTCCACGCACTTAAACATAATCACAAGCCCTGCTTGGCCAGGGAAGCAGACACTTCATCAGCCAATGTGGCCAGCTGTGGGGAGTCCACCATGTTGATGCTTCCAGTGGAGGAGACGTTGCTAAGGCGCCGTGGGGAGGCATCACCAGAAACAGTGGGTGATTTGTAGACAATTTCAGCTCCATGGTCAGTCTTGGCTTTGGCGTTTTCACGAAAGGTCAGCTTGTGGGTCTCAATCTGAAATGAGATAAGGCGGCAGGTAAGAACGGCAGAGTAAGGAAGAATGGGAGGAAGTCAATGCCCTTTCCCACCACTCACCCCGGCTATACCTTAGCTAATGTTTGGTTGGTATACAACAGCGGTTCATTCAGCCGCAGCTCACCTTCTCCCCATCGGTGCTGCTCTGGCCACTGGATGCTCAGAATCAGGAAAATCTAGACTCTCACACTTCAGTGAGTGAGACTAAAGATAACAATCCCCTCCCCACTTTAAAAATAACACTGTTTGTCTGTTATTGCAAAAAATAAATTGATACTCGTGTTTCTTTGATCCAGAAATACTAAGGGATATACAGCTACCTTATAAAGTTCATACAAAGCAAACTGTACGGTTTTATCCTATGCTATCTTTGGAAAATAAAACTGACTGCATGTTGAAGAAGCTTCTCCAATGACTGGAATATTATGACAGGGTAAAAAACAAAAAATCTGAACCAGTCTGAATTTGACAGAATATCATAAAGCACAGAAAAGCAGCATCCTAGCAAGCTGGGCAGCCCTGCCTTGAAACCACATCCTATGAAAGATCCCCAGCAGCCACCACTGAGAACAAGAGAGAAGGTTTAGAGACTCAACAGTTGTCTTCTAGTCCAAAAGGCTTAGAAGGTACCGTATCTGTAAAGCAAATGGTATAGATTCTATACTAAAAATCACCATGTTTTTATTCCACAAAATCAGAGACAAGAAACCTGATGTGTTCCCTCCCCACACCCTCCAGGCTTTGGGCATCTAATTCCCTTCTTGCTCTCACAAAGCTCAGGACAACAGGTATCTACTTACTGGCATCACATGGGTGCAAGTCGGGGAGTGGGCTCTCCTCGGGGATGGAGGGCTCCGTGATGGGGGAAGGAAGCCCAGTCTTATGGGGGCAGTTTTGTGCACCGTTCGTGTCTTCCTTGCCCTTCTCTCTCTGCATGTGGGTGGAGAAGGTCAGTGGGATGCAAAATAGCATCGTCAAATAAGATGACATGAAACCAAAAATCTTCAATGGGGAGGGAGGGACATACGGAATCAGAAGAGGACAGAAATACAGCTGCAGTGTGTACAAGAAGCCACAGGAGCCAGAGACGCAGAATGCAAACACTAGGGAATATGCATTAGGTAGCACTGATTTGACTCCAGAGCCCCGCAACAGATCAGTCTGATCATATCCAGTCCCATTCAGGGAATGCCTACTGTGTATCACTACTTTGCCCTCCTTGCTGGTCTCTTCAGGAACTGTCAGTTATGTTTGGAATGAGTTAGAAAATCTGCATGGTTTATCATTCCTTTTAGGCTAATGTAGATAAACAAACTGTATATCACTTAAAAGGGGAGGGGCATATATCTCCCACAAACAATTAAGAGATTCAAAGTCATCCAGCAATGGAGGATGTGCAGACCTGGGCCCTTCCTGAAGTTTGAATGACTGCAGCTCTTTCGGGATGGAAGTGCAACCTATAGGCTGGAGCTAGGCTTAGCCATTACTAATTTAAACTACTGCCAAACCAATTTCCCTTTGTACAGTTTTGCCCCAAAAGCTATAATCTCTGTTCTCTACATTTACATGGAAACATCTGAAGCAGTTTGTTCTGATCAGATGACTGGCCTTCAGCCACATAACATTCAACAAGTCAAACAACAGATTTCT
This sequence comes from Iguana delicatissima, assembly GCA_948472985.1. Taxonomy (NCBI): domain Eukaryota; kingdom Metazoa; phylum Chordata; class Lepidosauria; order Squamata; family Iguanidae; genus Iguana; species Iguana delicatissima. The sequence goes on from CAOKZL010000774.1 coordinate 540,392, forward strand.
CTCCGTTTTTTGTTCTCCCATGTCCAGTTAGGGATTCTGTCGTTTACCTTGCCTGTTCTTCTTCGTGGTCTCTGTGCCTCATACATTAGGAGCTTTCGCGCCTGCGCGGTAGCGTTCGGAAGATTCTAGAGCTCGTTAGCTTTGGCGGGAACCCCTCCCCCACGCCGGTACTGCGCATGCTCCTCCCGCCGACTAACGGTCTCTCTTCAGTTCTTTCTTGTCCGCCTCAGCGTACAGAAGGTTCTGCTTGTTGGTTTGCTTTTCGATTCTGCTTTTTGGTGTTTTTGACTTCGGATTTGGCTTTTTGACTACCCCTCACGGATTTCGGACTTGGCTTTGGTGATTTCTCGATCGGTTTTGACCTTTTTCTGGCTTTGACTACGTTTTCGGATCTCGGACTGTGTTTGGCATTCTCGGACTTTTTTTCTTGCCTTGCCCCTGGTTTATGTCGGCTCTTTTCAAACGCTGCGCCTCCTGTCGAAGGAAGGTCGCTCTCTCTGACCGACACTCTAAGTGCCTGATTTGTTTGGGTGAGGGGCACAACGTTCAGGTCTGCCCCATTTGCAGAGAGTTCACACACCAGACTCTCCGCAACAGGTCGGCAAGGCTTAAATCCCACTGTTGGGAGGAGTCTCTGCGTGCAAAAAGACCCGAGACGATGGCCGAGAAACGCCCATCCTCTTCTTCTTCTTCGGCAGCGGTGGCGGCTGCCGTGCCCTCCACCTCGTCGGTATCGGTACCGGGCTTGGTACCGATGATGAAGTTGCCGAGGATACCGAAGATCTCGGCAACTCGGCACGTGAGGACCCTGCGGGCTCGCAGGCCTCAACCTCCTCCTCCAGGCCGCTGACCGCGGCTCAGAAGAAGCACCCAGCCAATGAGGGCCTGGGGGAGAAGGGTAAGAAGAAGAAGCGCAAGGAGAAACGACGCTCTCCACCAAAGGTGGTGCGACCCCCGACTCCGCCACCCACCCAGCCCGCCGAGGATACTCTGCTGATGGAGCTCCCCGTGGAGGAGGAGCCTCCGGAAGAGGACGTAATCCTCGAGGTGTCGGACGAGGAGCAGGTCGTGCAGACCTCGCCTCCTCAACCGCCCGAGCTGATTGCGGAGATCACTCCGCCGAGTCGCCGTCCACCCTCGGCAGAACGCCGAGAGGAGGCTGTGGTCAGACAGCGCCCAGCCTCTCGACGCGACAAGTCCCGCTCGCCAGAGCAGCGGGCCAGGCTTCCATCCCCGCGATATCGGGAGATGCGCCTGGAGAGGCATCGCTCGGGAGAGAGAGCGTATTCTCCTGCCTACCTCGGAAGGTACGCCCAGGAGCAGGTGTGGCACGAGCCGGCCGGCTCTTACTATTTGTACTCGCCGTCCTACAGGGACCGGTACCACCCAGACCCTCGGTACTGGTTGCCTCGTTGCCGGTCTCGTTCACCACCGCAGGAGGCTCACTACCCCCGCTATGAGACCCCCCCTGCGTCGCTCGCCGAGTCGCCGTCGGTCCCCAGAGCCCTCACCTCACTACAGGGCTGTCTCTCCACCGCCGCGGACGACGGCTACAGCTACCCGCCCGACGCCACAGTCCACCGTGGCCCAGCCGGCGGTAGCAGCGACTTCCACCACGCAGGTGGCACACCGTCCGAGGCCCGCGGTCGTGCCCCTGCAGGTGACTCCGATACCGGTCACGACATCGGCCGTATCGGTACCGACGTAGCCTGCAGCTCCGGCTGCTACCCTGGCAACTCCGGCCCCTGGGCCGGCCGAGGAGAAGGAGGTAGAGAGGTCGCCATCACCATCTGGCGGCTCCTACGACTCGGACTCCGACTCTGCTGAGTCCACCCCTTCTTCTCATGAGTCCCCACCGCTGGGGTTCGAAGAGCCAGCTCCGGAGTCTGCGCCGGAGGACGTCCGCCAATTTTCGGCAATCCTCCTCCGGATGGCCACAGCCCTTGGTCTGAGGGTGACTGAACCTGCTCCCCAAGCCCAGGACCCTGTCTTCCAGTACTTGGAAGCCCGCCCACCGTCGAGCGCACCGCTGCCGTTCCTGCCTACCCTGGTGGATGCGATGAAGCAGCCGTGGGCGAAGCCGGCGTCAGCACAGCCTATTCCTCATAGGCTGGAGCATCTGTACAGGACACAGAAAGAGAACGCGGAGTTCCTCTTTCAACACCCTGTACCTAACTCCATCATGGTCAAGTCGGCACAGACGAAGGGAGGTAATCGAGCACATACCACCCCTCCGGACCGTGAAGGACGGAAGCTCGATACCTTCGGCCGAAGGTTCTACTCGGCATCGTCCCTAGTGGTCAGGACGGTGAACACGATGGCATGCCTCGCGGCATACCATCGGAACCTGTTTGACCGACTCGGCCTACTCCTCGCTGACTTGCCGGAGGAGTCACGCGCCTCAGCCATGCAGATCTTCGGCGAGGCCGTTGCGGTGGCTATGCAGCAGCTTGCCACCTCGAGGCACGCCGCGGAGGCTACCTCGAGGGTGATGGTCAGTGCCGTAGCCCTCCAGGAGGACAGCCGTCGGAGCATTGAAGACCTGCCGTTCGACGGAGAAGGGCTCTTCCATTCCTCCACTGACGAGGCTATGGATCACCTCGTCAAGGCCCGGCTGACTGCGAAGAAGATGGGCATAAACCAGCCTGCCCAGACTCGCCGCTCTTTCCAGCTGAGGCCTACGTGGAAAAGGTCCTCCTCTTCATTGGCGTACCAGCCGCGGTCCCCGCAGTCGACCGCGTCGAGGCCGTCGACCTCTTCGGCTTCCAGGAGGCTTCCCAGACGACGCCCATCTTCGTCGTCCAAGAAGTCGTCCTCGGGAGCGAAGTCCCGGTTTTGACGGCCTTCGCAGGACTCCACCCGTGCCATCCTTCACCCTTCCAATGGAACTGTTCCATCACCCGAGCCTGGCCAGGCACCTCGACTGCTGGCGAGAGATCACTGCGGACTCCTGGGTACTTACCATCGTCCGCCTGGGGTACGCCATCGAGTTCCAGGCTATTCCGCCACGGGGTGTCTACTATTCCACCCCGGCCAGCTCGGCTCTACTGGAAGAGGTCCAGTCCGTCCTCGAGAAGGGAGCGATCGAGAGGCTCCCGCCTTCAGCCAAGACCACCGGCTTCTACTCGAGGTACTTCACGGTGCCGAAGGCGGACGGATCCCTGCGGCCCATCCTAGACCTCCGAGGGGTGAACGAATCACCGCCCCAAGAGGTTCAAGATGGTCACGCTGCTGTCGATCCTCCCCTTCCTCCGCCGAGGGGACTGGTTTGCGTCCATAGACCTCAAAGACGCCTATTTCCACATCTCGATCCGCCCGCAGTACAGGAGATACCTTCGGTTCGCGATCGACGGCACCAGCTACCAGTACCGGGTGCTGCCGTTCGGGCTTTCCACCGCACCGAGGGTGTTCACCAAGTGCATGGCTCCGGTCGTGTCCTTCCTGCGGACGAAAGGCATCTCCGTCTACCCTTACCTGGACGATTGGCTATTGGTGGCGTCCTGCAGACAGAAACTGTACAGAGACATTCATCGGACTTTGTCCCTTCTCACTCGGCTCGGACTCAGGGTCAACCCCAAGAAGTCCCATCTCGAACCCGCCCGGGTTCTCGACTTCATCGGGGCGACCCTCGACTCGGTATCGGCGAGGGCCTTCCTCCCAGACGAGAGGGCGCGGACGCTTCGTCGGGTGGCGTCTGCTGCCTTCGAGGCCTCGACGCTGTCAGCGAGGAGGATCCAACAGCTCCTCAGCTACATGGCCTCGACCACCGCCGTAACCTACCTCTCCAGGTTACGCGCTCGGCCGCTCCAGCACTGGTTCGTCAGGGCCTTCGATCCACTCTGGGACGACCAACACCGCCGATACTGCCTGCCACAACAGGTACGTCGTTCGCTCCTGTGGTGGCTGTCGTACCGGAACTTGCTGTCAGGCATGCCGTTCCGCGAACCCAGGCCGTCGGTCACAATAACGACGGATGCCTCGTTCTTCGGCTGGGGAGCACACACCGGGGATCTCCGAGTCTGAGGCCGGTGGATGGACGACGAGTTGTTCCTCCACATCAACTCTCTCGAACTGTTGGTGATCCACAAGGCCCTGAGAGTGTTCCGACACCTGGTCACGGGCCGCACGGTGTTGATCCTCACCGACAACACGACGGCGGTCTGCTACGTGAACAGGCAAGGGGGGACGCACTCCACCACGCTGCTGGCCATCGCACTCGAACTTTGGAACTGGTGCGTCCCGCTCCGGATACACCCTGTGGCGGTTCACCTGGCGGGGCAGGAGAACACCACGGTGGATGCTCTCAGCAGGGACACCACCTCCCATCACGAGTGGTCCCTGTCCGACGAGGCCTTCCGGATGCTTCCGGACCGATGGGGCGAGCCGACCATCGACCTCTTCGCGACCAGCCAGAACGCGAAGTGCCGCCTGTTCTGTTCGAGGGCCAGTCACGATCGCCGCTCCATCGGCGACGCCTTCCAGTTCCCGTGGGACGAAGGGCTGATCTACGCCTTCCCTCCGTTCCCGCTCCTGGGCCGTGTGATCGCGAAGATCATCGCGGACCAGCCGGACGCGATCCTGGTGGTGCCGTACTGGCCAAGGCAGCACTGGTTCGGACCCCTGATCGAGGCCGCCCGGGGCAGGACTCTCAGGTTTCCAACGGTACCGGACCTGCTGTCTCACTCCGACGGACTGGTGTTACACCCGGACCTGCCGGTGTTGGCCCTCCATGCCTGGAGGATATCGCCCTAGACGATCCAGCCATCGGGAACGTCTTGACCGCGGCCAGGAAGGAGTCCACGCGAAGGAACTACCACTACAAGTGGCAGCGCTTTGTGGCCTTCGCCGAGGAACGTCGAGAACCGGTATCGCCTGTCACCCTGCGTACCGTGCTCCACTTCCTCCTCCATCTCCGGCAGCAGGGCCTGGCCTTCCCATCGCTCAAAGTCTACCTCGCCACGATCGTGGCATACCAGCCGCCACGATTCCCGTCGGCCGCTCTCTTCAGGGACGGTACCGTCAAGCAGTTCCTGAAGGGCCTGCAGCACCTTTACCTGCCGGTATCACCGCCGCTACCGCCGTGGTCGCTCTCATTGGTGCTGTCCCAGCTGACGAGGCCGCCCTTCGAGCCCATGGCCACGACGGACGACAGGCTGCTCGCGATGAAGACCGCGTTCCTAGTGGCCGTCACCTCTGCCAGGCGGGCAGAGTTGACGGCGCTACGGTGCGATGAACCATACTTAGTCTTTCACCGCGACAAGGTGGTCCTCCGGCCTGACATTTCCTTCCTGCCGAAGGTGGTGTCCAACTTCCACCTCAGCCAGGACATCATCCTGCCGGCCTTCTACCCGGACCCGACGACACCTCTGGAGCGTTCCCTCCACTCCCTTGATGTGCGTCGGGCGCTGGCCTTCTATAAGGACAGGACTGCAGCCTACAGACAGACACCCCACCTGTTTGTCTGTTATGGCAGGCGCCGGAGAGGCCACAAAGTATCCACCCAGCGCTTCTCTAAGTGGGTGATACAGACTGTTCAACTGGCGTATGAGCTTGCCAGGAAGCCTCCGCCAGACCTGCTTCGGGCCCACTCTACCAGGGCCGTGGCGACATCTGCTGCCCTCCTGCGAGGCGTCGACCTGTCGGAACTCTGCCGTGTGGCGACCTGGTCCCAGCCGTCGACCTTTGTGCGCCACTACAGGCTCGACTGCCGTTCCAGGAGAGATGCCTGGTTCGGACATGCTGTGCTGTCTTCTGTGCTCTAGGATCTTGGACTTGACCCACCATCCTACTGGTAAGCTACACAGTCTCCTAATGTATGAGGCACAGAGACCACGAAGAAGAAGAACAGGTTGCTCACCTGTAACTGTGGTTCTTCGAGTGGTCATCTGTGCCCTCATACATCCCCGCCCTGCCTTCCCCTCTTTTTCAGGTCCCATCTGCTTCGGCGGACCAGAACTGAGGAGAGACCATTAGTCGGTGGGAGGAGCATGCGCAGTACCGGCGTGGGGGAGGGGTTCCCGCCAAAGCTAACGAGCTCTAGAATCTTCCGAACGCTACCGCGCAGGCGCGAAAGCTCCTAATGTATGAGGGCACAGATGACCACTCGAAGAACCACAGTTACAGGTAAGCAACCTGTTCTTACCTTGCCTGTTGTCAACAGGCACATACAGCTACAGTAGGATTGACCAGACCAGGACCTCACTCTTCCCAGATCAATGCTTTATTGCATTGTTTACTGCAGACATACTGCTGCAACATGATATCAAAATTCTGTGCATCTCCTTTCAGCAAAATAGAGGACAAGGAGGGCTGGGCTGGAATTGTGAAAAGATGCCTCTTTGTCAGAAGCTTTGTTAACTGAGATATGGCTGTAACACTAACAATGGAAATGCTGCATAGTTTTAACTTGCAGTTTTAACTTGACTAAAAAAACCAGTGGGGGAAAGGCTATTTTTAGATTCTACATGCATTAAATCTTCTTACTATCATTACTTTTACTTTCCTCTTTTAATTCTATTCTGGGTTTGCATCCCACCGTAACTCACATATTCCTCTTTCTTCTTGGGTTATACACACAACCCTCCGTTGGACCAAAGTGATCCTTATCTCATCCTAGGTAGAACCAAAGGAACCCTTTTTTGTTCACAATGCCTGCCAGAGTTTCTGTCTCGGATAGCCTAGGTGAGCTCAACTGTGGCCTAAGACACGCAGAAAGGAGAGAGAAGAGGAAAGTGGTGAAGGATGTTCAAGGCCAGAAACTGTGTGAATGGCACTGAGAGAAGGATAAGGAAGCAGAGAGGTTCTCCCATCAGAAGCCAGTGTACTCACTGGAAAGAGCCAATGAGAGCTAGAAAGTTTCACAAAGTTATTAAAATGAGATGCGTCTGAGAGGAAAGGGCTGAAATGCACGTGAGTAGAGCCTCCCTCCCCGAGACAGGCACAAAGATGAGGCAAATGCAAACAAAGAAAAAAAATTACTTGTATTCCTGGACCACTCTTGCAAAACCCAAGCAGCAATTCTGTTGTTAGGGCCCAAAGCCCTAGTGGTAAAACAGGCTAAAATGGCGGATACCAACTTAGCAAAATAGCAACCCAGTCTGCGTGGCCCATGCTTTGAACAATGACTTGATATGAAGGAATCAGCAGGTGAATCTTTTCACAGCATGAGGATAAATATCACTACCAGCTAACATATCAAGTTGCTGCTGTAGATACACTTATAGTGAGAAGCTGAAAAGGTGGCAATCCTGATCCTAAGATTTTGGCCCTTTTTGCTGTCAAATCTACAATGGCCTAGCCTGGTCTGATCCAAACTTGGCGCACAGTAAACTGCTGAGCACATTCCGTTGACATTCTTGGAGAAGGAACAGCTCTGTAAGCCAGCCTAACAGAATGGGTGGGCTGGTCCAACAGTTTTATCCATCTCCACAGGAGAAACCAACCAGTTCTTGTAGTTAAACCCAGAGTGAAGCCAACAGAATGGGCTCTTTTGACACATTCAGTCTCAGCAACCTGGCTTCAATATATGGGCAGCATTTTAAAAGCAGCCTTGAAGCAAGATAGGAGCTTTGTGGTACCTGAAAGAGCGTTCAGCTGTACCATACAATCATCCTATAACAGCCGTAATATCAGAAATTTTTCTTGATATTGAATGGAGCCAAGGAACAGAAAATCCCTTCTAACCCTAACTCCCTACCCCATTAGAAACATCTTTAGCCTAGTTTGCATTCCTTGGGTGCATACAGACGTACCTAAAACCAGAAGCTGACACACTTCTTTTTCCAGCGGCGGGGGGAGCCCAGTTACCTAGTTGTGCTGCAAATCAACAGACGTACTCACCTCCACATTAGCTGCTACCGCGCCTTGTTCAGTCTTCAACATGTTTGCTTTTTTAAAAAAATTACTGAAGCACCAGTATACATTTGTGTGATTAAAAGGGAAATCAGACTTACCACAAAATTCCTTTTGCTTATTCAGCAAAACACCAGGCTGAGAAACTTAACTCTCCCACATCTCCAAAAGGAAAGCCAACCTTACATACCTCAGTAGAATGGGGTTTCCTTCCCAGATCTTGGAAGGTCTGAGAAGGACAGGTAACAAATGGCAAGAGAATAAAACATTGTCTACCAACAGGGAGACACACTTGAGGAAGAGCAGAAAGATGTGGAAAAGAAGCAACTAGGATGAATCAAAGTGGATCATAGGGATCTCTGACACTCAAGAAGCTCCAAGTAAATACAACCTTATTCTGCCACATATGGTTTTTTTCAGTCTGTTGCCCCAGTTGGGTCTATCATTGTCCTACCAACTAAACAAAAGGGAACACTGGGTTAAATCCAGATCTAATATGTTTTTTGTACTAGCTGTAGGCCATGACAAAGAAATTAAAGAGAGATTTCTGACACCTTTGCTGATAAATGGAGGTGGGAACTCTGTAGTAGATTCGGTTCAGCTTTTACTGAGCAATACAAATGACTACGTAATACATAAGGTGGCCCTTTTTGCCTTGGCTGCAAAAACAGTTGGATAAAATTACCATAAATTGTCACAGAGACTCAAAAGTATTAACCTGATTGATCTTCATCTTTGTAATTTAGAAGTTTAGGTCTTTTACTTTTTATATTAGTCTGGTAATAGCTTTGGCAATGGTATGCAATGTATGGGGTGCTTTTGGTATTTTTGTAACTCCTGTACTTTTTTATCTTAAAGGTTTATGTACTGTATGTATTTTAATTTCTTTGTCATGGCCTTCAGCTAGTACAATAAACATATTGGATCTGGAAGAAAAAAAACCCCAGAGGCAGTGGAGAGCCCAAAGGGAACCATTTTGAACTGGTACAAATTATTTCCTATAGCAAATCTGAATACGTGTGATGGTGGGGTCCAAGCCTTGTTAAAGTACATCTATGTCTGGGTACCAGTCTTCCTGGGGAATAAGCAGATGAATGGATGCTAGAGTCGATATTTAAAACTTCTTTGGTGTGACATAACGACTGATCCCTGAAATGGTCACTAGGATGGAGGCCATCATTCTTCTTGGGCATGGTGAAATATCTTGAAAGGAAATTGGTGTTTCTGATGAGGGGAAAGATGTTGCATGGTGTCTTTCTCCAAAAGTCTAAGTATCTCTTTTCATACCACATGGATAGATCAGAATCTCCTTATGAGAGAAAAAGGAGTAAATTTTACTGCATATCCTTTCTCAATTACACTGTGAACCCATATATCATTGCTGATGTTGTTCTGGAAACGGACATGGTACTGAAGCTGACTGAAGAGAACTGAAGAGTCAAAGCTGGTATCAAAAAAAGTGAGATTTTTTTGCTTAAAGTGGAGCAGTATAATGAAGACTTGAAGGGTTCCCTATGGGAAGAAGTCTGAAAAAATGTTTTAGAAAGAATCTGTGGTGATTCAGAAGACAGGCAGCATCATCGCAGCCTCTGCTCTCTAGCTAAAACTATGATTCCTGGTGTGATATTAGTCTTTCTTCTCTCTTTGATATAGGCAGTTTCTGTGAGAATGGAGTCTGGAGAAAGGTACTGAAAATGAAAATATGCACATTCTGCCTGGACCATATAGGTCTTCAGAGCAACAGGAAGTGGCAAACATCAACATTCAACATCACTCGAGAAGGTGAGTCAGAAGAGCAATCTGAATTTGTTGGACAATATTCAAATCCATTTGTTGAAAATGAGATCTGAATCAGAGGCTTTCACCTCAATGTTGAGGGATTTTATTCTTAAGATTTTTTCCAGCATACCTTTTGAAGGTGACAAAGGAATGACATTCTCAAACCCTTGGGTCAAAAGATTATGATGAAAGCGATTCTGACAATGAAGAATTTGTATTGTAACATTTGCTAGAGAATTCCTCTCTTGCATCTTCAGTGCTTGGGCATTTGACAGGTGGATCAGTACCAGTAACCTGCTGTTGGTCCACACTGGTTATCATGGCAGAACATACAGTCATAATAATTGCTGACAGACTGGAGACAACAGTAACAGATGTTGCTGGTGTAGTAAGCAAAAACTAGAAATCTGATATATTGAATTGAACTGAAGAGGCAAATATTAAAAGTATCTAGCAGGTAATACTTGTGTTACAGGCAATGGCTGAGAACGTGAAATAAGAAATTATGATTGGGTACACCAACTGGTTGAATGAATGCCAGCAGTATAGATGCAGAAAAAGCAGCCTGAAAATGTTGGTCCAAGGAATCCAGAGGAGCTCTCAAAAACATAGCAGTTAGATAAAATCTATATCTGTAGCAATGGTATGGAAAAAGTGAGCTTGCTATGGCAGTGATAGTAATCCTCGTAATTCATTTAAGGTAAACAAACCATGAACCATCCTTAATTCTAAGAAGACCGATGATATAATGAGCATTGATCTGGAGACCAGCAGCTCCATACGGTGGTACTTGGAGGCAAATCCCTTCACGAAAGTTCCCAACAATATCCTTTTTCACACAGAAACTGAGACCTCATGTTGAGACCAACATGTTCCCATGTTGAACCTAACAGAGAGCATCAAATATCTCAAGAGTGTTAGGAAGGTTGGCCAGGACTGTGCTGGTGAGGTGGGGACCTCTTTGCTATTTCCCTTTTGACCAGGATCCAAAACAAGGAATGAAGGTCCATTCAAACTGTTAACTGTTCCAAAATTAGTATACATGGTTGAAAGTCAACTCAGGAGGATGTATTGCCAGGTGCATCCTAAGCTGGCAATAAACTGTAGCCAAAGTTAGTAATGATAACAATAGTTTCAACATCTATGAGTATGAACATCAAAGACTACCCATTTATGGTCAGATCAAGCCACTTGAGGATACAGTACTGGAGGAGTGGACCACATTAAGACAGAATAACAATCTTGATGAGTCTTGAATGTCTTGGATCCTTGGCTTTATCTTCCTTTCTCTTTTCTTGATAGACTCTCTACTACTTTCAGATTGCTGGTGAAGGCTTGGAGTGAATCATTTATCTCTCTGCCTATGAAGAAGTACTTCTGGAAGTAAGTGGAGGTGAACACCAAAGGTAATCTTCAGTGGTTGACGGTGGTGACAGACCTGTCCCAAAGTGGTCATCAGCACTGAAACATTCAGTACCATCATGGTTTGCACCAAAGAGCTCAAGATCAAATAGTGCTGTGGATACTGAAAGCTCGTCATTAGAACCAAAGGTGCTGCTGACTTATGGGATCAATATTCTAGCTCTCTGGGTAAGGATGGAGCTTCACATATGGAAACAGGCACAGTGTGTAAAGACTGATTCTTTGCTGCCTCAGCAAAGAGTTGAAGAACCAGCTCCCACAAATGACTCTCAAGCTTCCAGGCAGGCATGCATTACATCTCTCTCTCTGTGACAAACAAATGTCCAATCAGGCTTCAAGAAGTACAGCTCATTAGAAGGGCCTTAGAGACAACACAAAAAATGGGAAAGGAAAGGAAAGGAAAGGAAAGGAAAGGAAAGGAAAGGAAAGGAAAGGAAAGGAAAGGAAAGGAAAGGAAAGGAAAGGAAAGGAAAGGAAAGGAAAGGAAAGGTGTCCTTCTTTTTCCTTTCCAAGATTTTTCTGTTCTTTCCCTTCCTATTCAAAGAAGGTTGATTTTCTACCCAAATTATTCAAAACTACTAACCCATCACAGTCTACTTTTTTCTTTTTCCACTCTTTCTATTCTCTTTACTTTGTGCATTACCTAGTAAGGTTCCAGCGGGTCAATGCCATGACATAAGTATATGTAGCTTTTTTCTTTTTTCTTCTTTTCATTATCATCATTTTTCTTTTCTTTTCTTTTTTTTCTTTCTTTTTCTTTTCTTGTTCAATGCATATTGTATATTTTTATTGTAAAAACTGTTTATGTTATGTTCTATGACATGTTATATTTGGAGAAGTGTTCATGTTATATGCTATATTTGGAAAACTATAAACTTTTTCAAGAATCAACTTTTAATAAAAATAATTTAAAAAAACATACAAAATGGTAAAAACCATTATAACAGAAAAATGAGACAACGAATGAGGAGAAAGAAATCCAACTCCTCAACAGAGGGAACTGAGTGTGGAGAAAATACTTATAAGCTGCTGCTCACACAGCAGATGAGAAAGAACTGAGGGACAAAATATGTGTGCTGGTGCCAAGCCTGTATCGTGCGGGTGGAGCATAATGCTCTGCTTACTCGGTTCTGCATCCCTTCTGACCCCAGAAGGTAGCTTCCATGTGCCAGGGCACACTGCTATGGCCATTTACTGGCTGCTGGTTGTGGAGACAACAGGAAGCACCAATGTATTACCTACTTCTGCAGCTGAGAGAAGAAAGCTAATTATATCACCTTCCCAGATGTCCAGCAAATTGCTGGAGATCTGGGAGGATAATGTCAGTTCTGTTCTGCTGCCTTGACACCTCCTGGCCTCTTTGTCCAGTCAGTAAGTGGCCATAGCAGAGTATCATAGAGTAACTCCTTTGCAATCTCCAAAGAAAGACACATGTGTGTGTGCAAGGCCAACAGGATTGTGGCCTGGGATTGTGGGTGTGAGGTTCTTGCCAAAAGCTACTCAATTGTAGGCTGTTCCAATGGTGGCACTGTCCAGGCACAAGACTCATTTCTGTGAGTCACAGACACTGCAAAGAAAAACTGACATAAATTGAAGGTAGCAATACTGACACGCACATTAGAGAAATCTGGGCTCCTACTGAAAGACACCTGCTTACCTCTAGAATGGACTGAATGTTCTGTGTGGGCAGGAGGACTAATTTTTGTGAGTCACAGAGACCACAAAAAAACACATGCAGTTATCAAACAGTTCTGCATTGTTACAGCTGCTGATACTGATACATATTCTATCTGAGACGGCAAAGTGGATAATAGGATGATGCTGATTCTCAGATCTAATGAATAAACTTGGCAAGTAATTTCAATAACCCACCACTTCATGGTGATCATAAAAGTGATGGTTAATCTCTGTCTATGATGCACAGTTTTGGTGACTACACAGTTTCATTGAGCCTGGCACTGTGTGAGGATAAATGTCTTGAATCTTTGGAGTCTGTTTCTGATAAAATAGCAAATGCCACAGAGCTAATATTAGTTGTCTTTGCCTGTTTTATTGGTGGTTTCCTTCTAGAGAAAGAAAGTATATGCCACCTTGGAACTGCCTCAGCCTTAAACAGTCAGCTGGGAGTGGCCATAAGAAAAGGCCTTACCTTCTCCAAGAGATCTTCCTTTTCCAATTCAGATTTGGATGAGAAAATGGCCTTGCTGTTAATAGACTAATTGCTATCCAAATGCCCTCCTGTTCTTATTCTGAGATTCTTGAGTATGAGGATTTCCAGACATTCCTTTTTTTCTAAACTTCCCACTCCTCCTCTCTGGTATACTGGGATCAGGAGAAGGCGCCTGTGGGATATGACTTAGCTAGGTGCTGCAGTAGCCCCTTGCTGTGACATAACCAGTCAGCAAAATTCTGAAGACTGGCTAGAATAATCCATGTCGTCTTGGATTCCGAAGGAACTGGGGCTTACATGTATCCCTTTGTGTCTTTGCCTGTGCTATACAAGCAGGAGTCAACATAGATGACAATGATTAAAAAAATCTATAAGTATGCCACTTCCTGTTCTTGTACAGTTTACAAATACAGCCCACAGTCCTACTTGGTCCAGCATAACATAGTAATTCTGCATGTGGAACCATGTTACAGCTGGCCCTTCACTACCCCTAGACCTATCAAAGAGTTGTTCCCAGCATTCCTCACTACTGGCTACGCTTCCTAGGAATGTTGGAAACTGCAGTACAACACGTGGAGGGTCACACCATTCCTCATCCGCATGACTTAGGAAGAAAGGCAGTAGGAGACAACTGCTCGGGATGGCCCAGAGATGTTCCATGGTTGGGGCTGCTGAGGCAGGCTCTAGACGCCTGGCATTCCAATGAAGTTGGAAATTCCTGCAACGGGGTTTATCTGGAAAAGCTCAAAGAGCTGAAAAAAACACCAGGAGGAACCACTTGTTGCCGCCAGTAGAAGAAAACTGATGGAAGGATGTCAGCAGGAGTGACTCTGCTGGGACTGATTCTAAAAAACAACTGGCTTGCAAGGGAGGCCTTCTTGTGAAACATCCACAGAGCAAGGCAGAGTCCGTCTAGATTACTCAACTGTCCTGCCTGTAGCTCTTAACAGTGAAAAAAAATGGGAAAGAAAAACGGGTGTAGGCAAACTGCTGCTGCATTTTTTTTTCTTTCTGTCAACAGGCAGAGTTTTTAAGTCTGTACTCAAACTAAATGCTCCTCTATGTCAGGTGCCAAAAAATGGGGATGGACCACCTGTCCTAGAAATATAAGCTCAGTTAGTACTGCCTTCTGAGTGACAGAATTTCTACTATGTCTTTAAGAGAAAAAAAGAACCACTTCAGCCTGTCATTTAAGACTACTCTGAGAGAGAGTGAGTAGGAAAAGGGACTGTGATGTCAAAGCCACCAACTGAAGCACAATCAGCTACTGCTTCAACTCAGAAAACCAGTTTTCTCTAAATTCAGTCCTGGAAACAAACAGGTACCTCTGAGAACATCCTGAAAGGTACGTTCCTATACCCTTGCTTTTAGGTATGTCTGTATGCACCCTGGGGTGCCTCTTGGAAAGCATGCAAAGTCTGATTGGGAATGAGAGAATCCTCCTGAAGGGCAAAATTTTAGAGATAATTTTTAAAAATCTCAGTCCACACACTGTCTCCTAGCCTGCTTCAACCCCTATTTTGAGCAGCACCTGCTGCTCAGGGCTGAGGTACAAGTTATATGCAAACATTTATTTCAAACCAAGTTGAGACCTCGTGCCTGAGAGCATTAATTCTGCATCAGAGCTCCTACAGTGGTTTTTGCAGTAGTTCCTTCTGGCAACTCCTTTTTTCAGATCTATGGAGGGAAAGCTGCTGAGGAAAGGTCTATTCAGTGCTAGTCTGGCAAACATCATAATCATCTTTAGTAGGCGTCAGAGATATTTACAGATAATGCACAGTGGAAACCGAGGACTTATAATATGAACACCACTTTTAAAAAATAAGATTCAAACATACTAGACAGTCGGGGGGCATATGATCAGTACAGAAATACAACCTAGCCTGCTATCACCTTGGTGTGCCTTCCCTCTTGCACAGAGAACGACATGAAACAGAACTTTTACCTTTTTATTTCCTCCTCCTGGGATATGGGTGATGTTATCTAATGACCCAATTTTTGATTGCACTTTATCTTTGAAATCCAGTTTCTCAGATTTCACCTCCACCTGCCCACCACCTAGGGAAGGAACATGGACAGGATTAGCAGGTAGCACAAAAATGCATAAAACACTGAGGGTTTTTTTGGAAGGGGGGATAACATTTGTTCTTTTAACATGTGCATTCCCCTCATGCAGTGACACATTTGGCGTATTAAACCTTAGCAGTTAAGCACAAGTAAATGAGATCTTCTGCAACTATAAAAGCAAAAGCCCACACACAAAAGGGTTTTTTTTCTTGTGCTGCTGGATACAGCAACCTGTAGGCTTTGTGCACGTGTTAGAACAGGCCTGTATGGTCCCTTACAGTCTACAAACATGTGTTGTTGCTGTTATTGTTGTGTTCCTTAGAGTCAACTCTGACTTATGGTACCTCTATCTTAGGATTTTCTTGGTAAGATTTATTCAGAGGTCGTTTGCCACTGCCCTCCTCTAAGGCTAAGAGAGTGTGACTTATTCAAGGTCACCCGGTGGGTTTCCGTGGGTAAGCACGGCTTTGAACTCTGGTCTCCCAAAGGCCTTGTCTAACAGAAACAACAACTACAACCACAACTACCACCACACTATGCTGGATTTCACAAATATTTGGCACTCTTAGACTTTCACACATGCACACACAAACTTAGTTTTCCAGCTAAGTCCTTTAAAGGCAGAGGAGTCTAGCACATGTCTAGGCAGGACTCTTCAGGAGCAAGGGTATCACCGAGTACTTCTTTCCTCCAAAGGAGAGCATTTGGAGCAATCCCTATTGACAGTACATGGATGAATTATGCATACTTTAGAAAAATACATAACTAGGACAGTGTGGTTACCCAGGCCTTTTTCTGAGGAAATGCTGTGAATTAGGAGATAACAGGAATATCCTAGATCAACAGACATGTAGCTCTCAATCAGATAGCCCTTTGTTGCTCCTATGTGCCATCAAGTCGTTTCCAGCTTACGGCAACCCTATGGTGAGCCTATCATGTGGTTTTCTGGGCCTAATAGTGTGTGATGTGCCCAAGGTCACCAGTGGGTTTCCATGGCTGAGTGGAGAATCGAACCCTGGTCTCCAGGGTCATAGTCCAATGCTCAAACCATGCTAGTTCAGCAGAGGACAATTCTCCTCCTGACATTGGACCGTTTTAATTGCTTATTCCTTTTCTACCACTCCTTCCTCTCTCCTTCTTTTCTGTTCATCATCCCACTATTTAGCAAAACCAAAAATGCTACCTGAACTCACTTATCCCTCATATTCATAATATGGAATAAAAATAAGCAACATATTTTTTAAAAAATTAAAAAATAAAGAACACATAGATCAAGGTCACCTGGTTTATGATGAATATTGTCCAAGGAACCACATTTGGACGTTACGTGGCTGAGATCCACAGGCTTGTAAACAATTTGTACCTGTGAGAACAAAATGAAAAAGTGCAACACAATGTTTGGGGGGATGGGGTTTATTTTAATTCGGAAAAAAGCATGTCTGTTCAAGATAATGCAGAAAAAATTGAGAGAGATG
Source organism: Iguana delicatissima (assembly GCA_948472985.1). Classification (NCBI taxonomy): domain Eukaryota; kingdom Metazoa; phylum Chordata; class Lepidosauria; order Squamata; family Iguanidae; genus Iguana; species Iguana delicatissima. The sequence goes on from CAOKZL010000774.1 coordinate 557,156, forward strand.
ACACACCGGAACCCAGCTGGAGAAGAATTGTAGTTGGAAAAGCTGTCAGAAAGGTTAATCAATCAAGCGCAGGCAGAAGGAACAGTCTTCCACCAGAAACTGTGAGGCCAAAGCATGTGAAGTAGCACAGTCTCCCACCACAGATGAGCATGCACAGTCTCTCTCTTCAATGGACTAACTTTTTAAAGACTCAAAGCAACAATAACTAAAGCAAAAACCCTATTAAAAATATATGCTCCAGAGCTTCTAAACAAGTGTTTGTAACTACAGTCAGCCCTCCACATTTGCAAGTTTCACTTTTGCGGATTTGATTATTCACTGATTAGTTGCTATCACGTCTGCTGCTTCTCTATGCCACTTCTAATAGGGGCTGCAAGCCTTGTGAGACTGACAAATTGCAAACGAGGCTAGTAAGTCCCTATTAAAAATGGTGTGGGGCAGCCATGCAGGTGGCAGTAAGCCCCAACAGCCACCCACTTCTGCCTTATGAAGGAATCCTGATGCCTCAAAGGAATCCACCATGGGTTGAAGATGGTGATCATATTTTGTGCGTTAAATAAGGGCTGGGAGGGCCAAGAGTTATTTTTTCACTTCCTTGGGACTGTGCCCCTAACCCTAGTGTATGTGGAGGTATGACTGTATTCCAAAAGTTTAAGCATTTCCATTTTAATAGAAAAACTTCACCTTCCCTGTTTTCTAATATATTCGTTACTTTAACCATGTCCATTGTATTGTAGACTCTCTCAACTTTGGAATTAATTTTTATTTTCCATTATAGCAGATTCCAAGTGACATGTTACCCACAAGAAATAATCTATTCTATGTATTTTCAACACTTTCAACTTTCAAACATTCTAACAACCACTTCCAAAGAAACTGTGAAAGCTATTAATTTATTTTATAGTTGGAAGGACTGTTAGCCATAAAGATGAAAAAATTCTTGCAAGATCACCACATGTGACTATAAGTGACATTATTCTTACTGTATTTCCACAGCATGCACAAACTTTTGATCACACCTCCAGAAGAAGAAGGTGGGAAAGCAACGATCATTGAGGGTGCTTAAGTGAGAGTGGAAAGGAGAAGAAGGGAGAAGGACAGGAATCATCAAATAAAATACGCTACAGAGAAAGTGTAAAAAACAGAAGCAGAACTAAATACCTTTTCTGATGTAAAACATAAGGTTTATGTCCACAAACTGAAAGAACAGAAATAGTCAATGTGCATTGAAAGGGTTGCTGTTTAAAAAACTGATTTTTTTAAAAAATGTTGCACCAGAACAAAGGTATCTGAAACAACAGAGGAATTGTACCAATATTGTCATAAAAATTCATTTGTCCAAATATAAGACATGTTCTTAATACATGCAATCACAGCAAGAATACAACTTCTGATGAAGCATCACCAAATTGACTACTCACCCCACCTGCAAAACTATACTTGTGCAACTGAATTTTCAGACCCCACCATTATCCAAATCATTTGCTGAATACTATCGCAAAAATTTGGATGGGTAAAGTTCCTTCCTTGCTATGAACGATCTATTAAGAATAATTACTCTCAACGCATAAATGTAACACATTGAACCATTTCAATTAATTAGTATGATACGTTATCAATGTGTGCGTAAGGGAGTGGGAAGAATAAGGTTTTTAAAACACAACATTCCCAAAACCCTGAATTAAAATACACATTTTTGCAGGCTTACAACATACATGAAGGCATAGATAAAAACAAAACCTGAATTAGTGATTATTAGGTCACAACAAGCATTAATGACATTGTGGAAAGGAGTACATCTGGAGCAAAGACAAATGAGATTTTCTTAGGGCTTCTTTGGGAAGGGCAGAAACATCCTCTGAAATCCATCCCTGTTATGAGGTTCACTGAACAAAACCAACTGGGTGCCAGGATGCCTGCAAAACTTACAGCCACTAAACAAACAAACAAACAAAAATGAGCATTTGTACCTATGCAAATATTGGCAATGGTTGCAGAGGGCACAGGGCGAGATCCTCAGTTACCAATCCTTATCATATACAACAGGTGCCTCCCTCAGTCTCCTTCCAATCAGATGGATTTGAACTTCTGGCTGTTACTATACCTTCTTCCCCTGTCCTCATCACCTAGCCCCCTGTCCTCATTTCCTAGCCCCCAATTTTTGTCCACTTGTGGCCTGGGAAGGCTACTATGAGCTTTTATAATTATTTCTGGATTCTCAGTCATGAGCTGTCACAGTCCATTACATTAATGCTTCTTCAAATACCTGATTTGAGGGCCTAACACTTTCCCCAGCTAAAGTTCCAAGTCCTGCTGCCAAATCTGTGCCCACTGGGTACAACAGTTTCTTTTTTAACTGGAAGTTCTCCAGGGACTGGGAAAACATGGCTCAGGGACCAGCATTGGTCATGGATCAGCACTTTGATAACAGACTATCCAGCCACTGAAAGTCAACCAAAATTCACAACTGTTGGAGACATGGTAAATATCAAATAATCATAGAACTTTGATTTGGAAGGTACCCTCAAAGGTAATCTAATCCAATCTCCTCCCAGTGAGAACACCAACAGCTAAACCACCTCTGACAGATGGCTGTTTGAGTTCTGTTTAAAGAATCTCCACTGAATAGAGACAATGAAAACTAGATTGGCTTAATAAATGCTACAAAGGATTCTGTTATATAAAATGGTATAAAAATATTGGGAAGTAGGAATGCCACATAATACTTAATAGATCTACATTTTAATTAGTGAAAATATTACGTAATCCAGTTAGCAAGCAGCATTTAGTACTAATGTCATTTATCATGAAATGTCATTTATTAATAAAGATATCTTTAAAATAAAGAATTAAAAGCACTTTTACACATTTACATTAGTAAATAAAATACGCACACACTCAGCCAACACATGTTGGAATATCTTCTTGGAAGCAGTACTTTAATAACTAGATCATTTTAGGAAAGGGGAAGGGGAAGGGTGAGATGCTGAAAGTGATTCATGAATCCCATATGGATAAAGGCATCTAACGCATGTTCACAAGAGCACTATATCTTGGTGATTCATAAATTTTAGGGACTCATTCCCTGATAGATCATTGAAGCTACTCATGTAGAAATTAGACTACATTTCCACATCTTTTCCCACTATCCATAGTTTACTTTCTACAGAGAGACCTCCTTCTCATTTCCCTGAACTGATCCAAAAAGGCAAGAGCTGTCAAGAACAGCTCTGTTAATCTTTTCAGACTGTACCCCTTTGCTGGCTTCACTGCAAACTTCTGGTCTGCCAACAAAAAGATTAAACGGGCTGCTAATTCAAACATCTCAGGTGACCTAAATGGAGTAGCCTGAAATTAAGAAATACTTCAAAAATATCTTCTATAATAACCTTGGAAGCAACTGAAGCTGTTTTGAGAGATGTAATTAAGTAGTGAAGATATTACCACAAAAACAAGCCTGAAAATTACAAACAGTTATCAGAAATTCAAAAACTGCAGATAGGCAAACTGACCCTATCATAATCTGTAATTTGTAATTTGCTCACTGAGTTATAAATCCTACATCAAAAATGAGGACAAATGTTCTCTGTTTCTACGAAAATCCTGCCTCTATGCATCATGGTACTTTCTTCTCTGATTAGTGGTTATCACATATGCTTTGTTCACAACAATTGGAAGCAATTACAGAAGTGAAGCTGAAACAAGAAGGCTTGTGTTTTGCTGGATTGTGAACATGGGGGACACTATCAAGGGGAAAAGGACAGAGTTTCACCACTTTGTCATGTAGATTGTGTGGACAAAGAAAATGTAAATTAATTTGACGTAATCCATTTCAGTTCGATTTACAAAAATATTAAAGATCATTGGATCAACATGAGGGCTCACTGTCTATTACGGAATTACGAACCTAACAGACTCCATTTATTAAGTTGAGCATTTCAGTGCTATAATTATTTTTAAAAAAATTAGCAAGAGCACATAAAAGCATGAGAACCAAGGGAGTACAGAGGATCCTTCTAGGACAGGAATGGAAACTGAGCAACTCTCCAGATGTTATTGGGCTGCAACTCTCATCAGTCTGAGCCAGCATAATCAATGATAAGGAATGCTGGGAGTTGTAGTTTGGCAACATCTGGCAGGCTGCACAATTCCCATACTGGTTCTAGGAAGACAAAAAGAATGACATTCTTTCAAGGTTGGAAAGATTCACAGATTTATCACTTACCATAATTTAAATGTATATATACAGACAAGCTTGGAAACCAAAATTGTAAAATATCTATGAACTGTTTATGGGAAAAACAGAAGCAGGAAATAAATTGCTTTCATGGAGACTAATTCATTCTATCAGATCCTACTGTAGGTATTAGCAGGGCTTTTACTAAATTACTAATTTACTAATCTCAGATGAGTCAAATCAAATCAACATAAATTCCTATCTCAGCAGTTCAGAAACCTTGCCCAATTGGACCTGCACAAGGAACAAGCATCACTGGAGTAATTTTCTCTGTAAAAGTGTAATTGAAGAAAATAAATTTATGTTTTAATTGCAGAACTATAACAGCTTTTCAAA